>JAANYP010004711.1:320749-669546 GCA_020465985.1 Centrapalus pauciflorus
TTCTGTCCGAATATGCAACTCTGATCGAACAGTTTCCTGTTATATTCTTACGTGTCTTGAAATTGTCTTTTTTTTAGAAGTGTCCATAATGGTGTGGAAAAGATTTTCAAGAACAATCTTCTCAATGGAATCACATCCAGGTCATATCGAATTAACAAAGTGCGCCAACACTCAAGCTTCCAAGAGATGCTTCTCATTAACAAAAATTTATATGTTTCCCACGACCAAAAGTTTGTTATTCTCTTTCCTTATGTTAATTGTCATTATAAACAGTTTGATCACCGATCATATAACTTTGCTAGACAACTCGACTAAATAGTGGTTCGGGGGCGATCATATAACTTTGCTGGATATAACTTTGGAAGGTGTCATGTCAGTGCTCCTTCCATCCTAATGGTTGTTTTGTGTCTTCTGTCCGTGATTTCTTTCGACAGAATGAACTATACATTAGTGTCGTAAATGTGAAGTCATACATCCCATATCGGTAATTACTAGCAGATTATTGACGAAATGTGTTCTTCAATAATATCTCAGTATCTCTAGATAAATTTTGAAGCCGTAAACTCTCAAAAATATCTCAGTAATCCCTTGGTGATAATTCTTATATAATTACACATTAATAAACGAAAACTTAAATCCTGAGTTGTATTCATGTTTTTTTAATTGGTACGATATGATGTTTTGTGTACTATACATTTTTAATTTAACGTCCGATCAAAGAGTCTTTATAAATGATGAAAGCGTACGTTTGTCTGTAAGTTACATATTAATTAGGATAATTACTAAAATACTTAAAATTGCAATCCTTTTGTTAAATTTATCTAAAATAAAGTCACCTGACAAAAGAACTCATTCTTTTCGTTATCACATTTACGTTACACTTACTATTTATGTTACTTGTACCTTTTATTAGTTTTTTTAACGCATTACGTTACAAATGATGAAAACTAACGAAAAGTATATTAACTTTTCGTAAACCAAAACTTTTTTCTTATCATTTTCAAGATATATTTTTTTCTTTTTTATAACCCAATCTATATACGTCATTTCAAAAGATTTTTTCATCATTATTATTATATATATTTTTTAATATTCCATCAAAAATGAGAAATTTAGGTATTACATTGCCAGTAACGTTACCAAGTTTTTTGATAATGAAATTTTATTGTTTGTACTTGTTTTGCACATTACGTTACTATTTACGTTACAAAATCTTTTGGTAACAAAATTCCAATTTTGCTAGTTTTTGTATATTAAAATATTATAGAAAACAAGAAATTTCATTACAAAAAATTTAAAAAGAAGGTTTATTTACAAAAAATCAAAAGTTCAATTTTGGTACCAAATTTACATTACGACGTTACGTTACGAAAGGTGAAGTTTCGATACAAAAAATTTGATAACATAATATACAAAAGAATAAATTAATTTCATTAGAGAAATTTTTGACAGTGTAAGTGGTAAGAAAATATATATAAAAAGGTATATAAAAAGTGGAATTTCATTACCACAATATTTAGTAACTAAGTGGTAACGCAATATACAAAATGTAATAAAAAATAAATTTCTTTACCAAAAAGATTTGTAATGTAGATGGTAACGTAAATTGTAACACAATATACAACAAAAAAAAAATCGTTATAAAGATTGGTAACATCTATACAAAAAAATTACTAACAATGAAATTTAGTTAGCAAAAAAATTGATGACGTAAGTTGTAATGAAATACCTTAATTTTCATCTTTGATATAATATTAAAAAATATAAATAATAATAATGATGAAAAAAATCTTTTAACATGAAATATATAGATTTGGGTAATAAAAAAGTACAAAAAAATCTTATAAATGACAAGAAAAAAGATTTGGTAGAGAAAAAAGTAATGTATTTTTTGTAACCTTTCATATTTTGTTACGTAATACATGAAAAAAAAACTAATAAAAGGTACACGTAACATAAATAGTTGATGTAACATAAATTTGGTAACGAAAAGAACGTATTTTGGTTAAGTGATTTTATTTTGGGTAAAACTTAATAATGTGGTTGAAATTTTAGATATTTTAATAATTATCCCTTAATTAGAATTAACCACGTTTTACTCTAATCATAATATATTAATAATAAATTTAGTAAATAAATAATAATAAATTATATGCAGAAAATGTCACAATATCCTCATCATCTTTAATTGAAGAGATCAAACTGGGTATATATGTGACCTTTTTCACAATGCACATGGAGTGATGGTGATAGTTTTGCCTTTATCATATATAACAAACACCTCTCACATGCATAGAATTATAGAAACATATATATCTTTAATTAAATAAAATAATAATCACCATCATGTTCAATGTAATTCTTGTATTAATTGTATAAAAAAAGTAATGCATACCATAATTAAATATGTCACAATCTTTTATAAAAAGGATATACATATAATCAATTAATGAATTAATCATGCTTCAATATTAATCTTAGTTTTCTTAAATTTGTGCATCTTAGATGTGCTTTTATAATCATTTATATTTCATAGGAATGCAAAAACTAGTAAACTACTATTAGATTTATACATTTGATGTTAATTTAATTTCAATTGTAAATTTAATATAAGATTATAATAATATATAAGAAATAATATTGTTATTATGTTATAAATATAATTTTTGGATTTGTACATCTCATAGTGGTTTTCTTCCTTCTTGACACGGCCGATCATGGGTATTTTCATATCCAGAGCGAGATGAAAATTTCTTTTAAAAAATGCAACATACTGTTATTCTAAATGGATTTGACTCAGATTGAAAAATAATGTAACATAATATTTTTAAAGGGTTCTTTTTATTTACTGGACCGAAAAATTAAAACACACATGTGAATCTAATATATTACTTATCAGATTGAAAAAATAATGTCCTCTCATTGTATGATACCTAAACAATAACTAAATAATAACTCATGTGTCCTTCATATAGGTGATATAACGTATGCATATTACCGGGCCCTTCAAGGTCTATTTATATATATTTAATAGAGTCGTAACTCATTAAAAAAATGCAGCAATCACGAGTGTTTACTTTACAAACTAATGATTCTATATTTCTTTTTTTATTTAAGCCTAAAAAGGGTTAACAAATTGTAGTTTGCTTCTTATAAGAACTAATGACTCAGTTTTTCAGTTTTAAAAAATCCGATTAACTAATTATAACCGGGTTTAAATGTCTAAATTTCACTAAACTAAAAAAAATTAAATTTTGTACTTTTATAGGAAAAAAATAATAAGATGAAAACGCAAAAAACACGAAGACACGTTAGTTTTTTCATAATAAAACCAAGAACTAAACAAAAAAGTCAGTAATAATTTGTTTTCATCTTTCCATATAATTGATCAACAATTATAATGAGAAGTCAAGATAAAACAAACTAAATATATGTTTGTCATAACTAGTTGTAGCTTCGAGCTTTTTCATAATAAAACCAAGAACTAGACAAAAAAGTCAGTAATAAATTATTTTCATCTTTCCATATAATTGATTAACAATTATCATGAGACGTCAAGATAAAACAAACTAAATATATGTTTGTCATAACTAGCTGTAGTTTCGAGATTTTTAAAAGTGCTGGAGCTTTTAGTAACTTAAGTTTTTGGGTGCTGAAACTTTTAGTTTTATAAATATTCTAGTTTATGGTATAAAACAATTGATTTAAAAATTAATCATATTAATGTTAATCTAATTTAAAGAAATATATGTAAATGTTAATTTTTTTGTTATTGCCAACCTTTTTCAATTTTACCCTTGAATAAATTAATAAATTACTAACACCAATATTTTTTCACTAATTTCACATTTATTCTATTTAATCAAGACCATTAGGTTAATCTAATATATTATATATGGACGAAATTGATTATATAGTTCTATATAAAATTTAGGTCATGCAATAATCACACACACACACACACACACACACACACACACACACACATACATACATACATACATACATACATACATACATACATACATACATACATACATACATACATACATACATACATACATACATACATATATATATATATATATATATATATATATATATATATATATATATATATATATATATATATATATATATAGAGCGCCCCAGAAGGTACCATTCTTAAACTGAAAATCAATACTCGTGATTCAATCCGAATAACCAAAAAAATCAAAATCAAACGATTTATAAAATCAAAAACTGATAAAAGCAGTTCTGATTCTGTTTGAGTTAGAAACCGACACATGCCCACCCCAAATATATTATACCAAAGCATTAATTTTGTTTTCTATTTTATGTTAGCCTAAAAGCATTAATGAAAACCAACCAATTTTGAAAATTATTCAAAATGCATTTGTTTTTCCACAAGATAAAAACAAAACGTATTTTTTTAAAATATACCAAAATGACACATTGAATTTTTTTCCTTGTATATATACTGTATATAATTTAGTTTTCAATTCTATATATACTAGTTATTTCGCAGGTTGTACTTAGGATATTTATAAAATAGAATTTTTTTTACAAATACATATATAAAAAAGTAAATTAGTATATTAAAATTATAAATTTATAATAATTAAATGTTATTATTAAAACTCAATAGATATGATAAACTATCTAGGCGACATAAACTATGAAACTAAAATACATAATATAAGTTTTTTTAACTATAATGTTTTAATTAATATGAAAAAAATATCATGAATAATTTATAAAAGATAATTAGAGGTATTTATTTACTTTCCTTAATATTAGAATTGAAATTATGGTAATAAAATAGGCAGGAAAATGAATTTAAGATGTCATAAAAAAGTGATATGTGACAAATTTATTTTGCTTTATTAAGATATAGATATGTTACATCAATCGTGATACCATATTGGAATGACCAACTAAAAATACATGTACAATACATGTAAAAAAAACGTTTATGTACAACATTCGATACATTTTAAAAAGTACGTTAATATTCTGCGGATTAAACCCTAAATTTTATCCCGACTTTGTTTCTTCTTGTAGAAAAACAATGTACTTTGAATAGTTTTCTATAATGAAAATGATTTGAGGATTTGGTTGTATTTTTAGGCGAGAAGCTTCTTAATTGTTTTCTTATTGCAAAACTCCAAAAAACGCACACAAATAACTAAGCCTGGGTTTGGATGGATCGTCACCGCAAACGTCATAGTTTTGGCCTAAAAAACCGACTCACTAATCACTATATATATAAAGTAGGCCTACTCATCATCAAAATGTATCAACTCACTTTCAAACTCACTAAAGATACCAAAAAACCAATATTTGTATAACAATGACAAAGGTTTTGGTGAATCAAAATCAACCTCACTTCCTCCTGGTAACCTATCCAGCCCAAGGTCACATTAACCCGGCTCTCCAGTTCGCGAAACGGCTTGTTCGGTTAGGTGTCAAAGTCACCTTCACCACCACCGTCTCTGTGTACCGCCGCATGATCAAAAACACTTGCAAGATTCACGACTCCAATCTGAACTTTGTTGTTTTTTCTGATGGTTATGATGATGGGTTCAAGCCGTCATCGTCTAAGGATGGCAGTGACAAAAAAAATTATCTGATTCGGTTTGCAAATCTTGGAACACAGTGCTTGAAAGAAACCGTTCTTTCGAGTGCTCAACAAGGCACTCCGGTTACTTGTTTGGTTTACACCCTCCTCCTCCCTTGGGCTGGGGAGGCTGCGCGTGAACTTAACGTGCCGTCGGCGCTTCTTTGGATTCAACCAGCGTCGGTTCTTCGTGTCTACTATTATTACTTCAATGGGTATGATAAACTCATTGGTGACGATTGCAACGAACCATCATGGTCCATTGATATACCGGGGATGCCGTTGCTAAAAAGTCGAGATCTTCCTTCATTTTGTATCCCTTCATGCACTTATAAATTTGTGCTGAATATAGTTAAAGAACAGTTAGATATCTTGAGTACAGAAGACAAGCCTAGAATACTTGTAAACAGCTTCGACGCATTGGAAGAAAACGCGCTCAAGGAGATCGATGGTAAGCTAAAGATGGTCGCTGTCGGGCCTTTAATTCCATCCGCTTTCTTGGATGGAAAAGATCCATCAGACACATCTTTTGGTGGAGACCTCTTCAAAAAATCAAAAGATTATTTGGAATGGATGAACACAAAGCCTAAGGGATCGATTGTTTATGTATCTTTCGGTAGCCTAATAGTATTGTCAAAGAAACAAAAGGAGGCAATGGCGCAAGGTTTGTTAGCGAGCGGGAGGCCGTTTTTGTGGGTGATTAGAGATAAAGAGGATGATATGAGAGCCGAGGTTTCGAAAGAGGAAGAAGAGAAGCTAAGTTGCATAGAGGAATTGGAAGAATTAGGAGTAATAGTGCCATGGTGCAGTCAGCTAGAGGTGCTTTCGCACCCGTCTTTAGGTTGTTTTGTGAGTCATTGTGGTTGGAATTCGACGTTGGAGAGTATAGTTTGTGGGGTTCCGGTTGTGGCATTTCCTCAGTGGACGGATCAGTCGACAAACGCGAAGCTCATAGAAGACGAATGGAAGACGGGGGTGAGGGTTACGGCTGGAGACGATGGTGTGGTCGAAAGCGAGGAGATAAGAAGGTGCATAGAAAGTGTGATGGGGGGGCATGAAAAAGGAGCAGAATTGAGAAAGAATGCAAAGAAATGGAAAGAAATGGCAAGAGAGGCTATGAAAGAAAATGGTTCTTCGGATATGAATCTCAAGGCTTTTGTTAAAGAAGTTGATGATGATGGAAGTTTGACGACTTGAAACGAATTGCTAATTTCAAATGAAGAATCCGAATCCGAATCTGGATCCAAATCCAAATTCAAGTCTGGTTAAGATATATGATCATGTTTGGTTGTACTACTGAACTTAATTTTTAATGGATGGGATAGAATTTTAGAGGCCGGATCCGGAATTTTGTCTGTAAAGAATCCATTGTTGTTTATGTTTTTGAATTGAAAAAGATCTATGTTCCATCACTGGGTTTTCTATATGAATTTGTAGATGAGTATCAATATCATAAATATGAATAATGTATCAGTAATTAATGTATGAAACAATCCGTTCTAATAACGTGGCGTAATTACCACTATTTCCGGTATAAATCTCAAAAGTAAAATGATAAAAATTCTCTAAATTTAAACCTCAATTTCAGTGTGTAGATATAAACCGAAATCACATCCTTCAGAGTATGTTAAAGTGAAAAAATTAATTATTACAACCAAATCGAAAGTCAAGAATCTATCTATCCCAGCTATAATATTATAGTATTTTGAATGTGAGAAAGTCTTATCGATACCAAACGGGGTAAACAACTATCAAAATCTTGATCCTGAAGTCATAATCGTCTTACCTTTATATGATTCACCTGAAAATGTCATCCCCTACCAGGGTAAGTCGTCGCCTATCGAGTAAACCGATTTAAAACATATATAATATGAATAAGCAAGTATCACACTCAAAACATATATGCACGACCGACCAATCCGGTAACTGTACATGATCAGAATAAGTGACGTCCCACTCGTCCTTATACATACACTTTAATGACGGCCCACCTGCTGTGTATATATGTATGAATATATAAAAGTTCGCATGAGGCCCACCCGACGTATATATTACGTGAAATACACAGTATGCATAGTGGGGATATATAACAATAACGAGATTTTCAACAACATATATTGATCGACAAACTCAGATAAATGGCATCGTAAGAAAACGAATCACACATCATGTACAAACATTTCACACATACTTGTTCGAGAAATTAAATCAGTTACTTACAGTGTTTGCACAATCTGCTACTCGCTAAGCAAATCCATGATCTCATAAATATATCACCGACAAGAGCCAACAAGTCCAAATTGCCACTAAATCCTGACATCAACATACGTTGCTCATTTGTCGTTATTCTTAACTCATTAATTTATTAAATACCAGATTAATCGATTATCTAAGATTCAAAAACTAAATTGAAAACTTCAAATTATTTATTGTTTCGTCATAATCGAATAATTAATCTCATCCTAAACTATTATAGATTTTATTCATCATCAAAGTTATAGATTTTATTCATATGATATATTAAATGTAACTAATTAATAGTTAGATTTTGTATTAAATATGATATTGTTTAACATTGAACATCACTATTATAACGTTGACAAACCCTAATTGTAACACATAGCTTTCAATCCATGTAATTTAGTATAAATAATGTAATTTAAGGATTTTATTAATGTTAATTAATGAAATTATGAAGAATTTGTTTTGCAAGTTATGGTTGTTAATTAATGCAAAAAAATGTTAATTAATGTTACCTTTTCATTTAACTATTTTATTACCTTATTATATTTTGATTTAATTATGATTTTTATGAAAAACATTTAAGTAATATAATTTAAGGATTTTATTAATTTTAATTAATGCAATTATGAAGAATTTGTTTTGCAATTTATGGTTGTTAATTAATGCAAAAAATGTTAATTAATGTTAGATTTTCATTTAATTAATGTTAGATTTTCATTTAACTATTTTATTACCTTATTATTTTTTGATTTAATTATGATTTTTATGAAAAACATATAAGTAATGTAATTTAAGGATTTTATTAATGTTAATTAATGCAATTATGAAGAATTTGTTTTGCTAATTATGGTTGTTAATTAATGCAAAAAATGTTAACTAATTTACCTTTTCATTTAACTATTTTATTATCTTATTATATTTTGATTTGATTACGATTTTTACGAAAAATATATAAATTTAGTTTTTTGTTCGTTTTAAATTAAATATTTTGTTTGGCTAATACGTTGCAATTTTAAATCTATACTTTATGACTAATGATTTAAATATTCCGTTATGTTTATACGATTTAATTTAAATTTAGTATTTTATTTATTTTAATTTAAATAATTTCTATTGCCAATATGTTTAGATTTAAATCTAGTACATTTTGATGTACAATTTTGTACATTAATATGTTTTATTCGGTTTCACTTAAATTTTGGTTCATTTTCACTTTAGTGTTAACGCAACAAAATTGTAAAACAAAATCAATGAAAGACTATACTCAAATCAAAATGTACTGACATAATAAAATATTTTAATCAAAGCAAATAAAATAACAAATTTAAGTCAAAACATATTGGCGTAAAAATATTTAAATCAAAATAATAATTAGTTTTTTTTAAGTCAAATTTTTATAAACGTAATGAATTAGTAAACTTAAGTCAAAATTTACATAAATTCAAAATTTATTAACATAATAAAATAGTTAGATGGAAAAGTATAAATAATAAAAATATACAAATAGTTTAATCAATGAATAATAAAATTTGAAAATCTTTAATAAATAACTTGAATGTATAAAAGAGACATAAAATTAACTAATTAAGTATTTAAACCGAAATAATTTTTAATAAATAAATATAGATTTATTTTCAAAAAATAAATATATATAGTTAATTAATAATAATAATATATTTAATAATGAATCAAATCATGATTTATTATATTATTATTTTTAAATTTAAAACCAAAAATAAAATTTTTAAAAAAATACCAAAGTTAAAATTAAATTATATAGTGGAGGGAACAGACTTGTTTTTAATTATTATAGTAATTCTTTTTCTTATATTTTAACTTTTTTATTATCTGATATATATATATATATATATATATATATATATATATATATATATATATATATATATATGTGTGTGTGTGTGTGTGTGCGCGCGCGCGCGTGTGCGTGCGTGTGTCATACAAATTAGTATAGTTTTACCCCTCCGATTTTAAGTTTAGTTTACTGTGCTAATTTAAAGTAAATAAATAAGACTAATAATTAAATCGGTAAAAATTATATATTTTAAATGTCAAATACGTATAATTTTCAATAGTTAAATCCATACAAAAAAAGTTTAGTGGCTAAAGTGCTAAACCCATTATTATATTGAACAAACCATGAATGATAATATGATTTATTGAGTAAGGTGTTGTTTTTTTAATCAACACTTATTGTCTCATTTCACTTATTCGGTAAGTGATTTTGACTAATAAATGCGTGATATTTTTGCATAAGTAATAACTGCTAAATCATGAATTATCATCTTCCTCTCTCTCCTTAATGCCGCTCAACAGTCACCTCCCACCTGTAATCGATCAAACCCTAGCCCCACTCACTAGTCACCCCCTAGCCGTCGCTGCCACCCATCTCCGTCGGCCACCCATCTTGCTCTCCCAATACCCTTTCGGTACTATGTTTTTCTTTTTTGTTATTTTATGTTATTTAAAATCTTGTAATTATTGCTAAAGAAAGTTGATTATTCATATTTATATATGTATATATGTTAAAATCCCAAATTTTCTTTAAACTTTTCTTAATTAAATAGGTGTTTATATTTGTTTACAAACTTGATTATTCAAATCTATTATTATTTATAAAGTTGAAATGCAAGTTTAAAATATTGAGTTCACTTATACCATATGAATCATATTGTATAACCAGATCGACTTGAATTTGCATATGGATTCGGATTCGGATTCTTCATTCGAAATCAGCAATTGTCGTCAAACTTCCATCATCATCAACTTCTTTAACAAAAGCTTTGAGATTCATATCAGAAGAACCATTTTCTTTCATAGCCTCTCTTGCCATTTCTTTCCATTTCTTTGCATTCTTTCTCAATTCTTCTCCTTTTTCATGCCCTCCCATCACACTTTCGATGCATCTTCTTATCTCCTCGCTTTCGACCACACCGTCGTCTCCAGCCGTAACCCTGACCCCCGTCTTCCATTCGTCTTCTATGAGCTTCGCGTTTGTCGACTGATCCGTCCATTGAGGAAATGCCACAACCGGAACCCCACAAACTATGCTCTCCAACGTCGAATTCCAACCACAATGACTCACAAAACAACCTAAAGACGGGTGCGAAAGAACCTCTAGCTGACTGCACCATGGCACTATCAATCCTAATTCTTCCAATTCCTCTATGCAACTTAGTTTCTCTTCTTCCTCTTTCGCCTCGGCTCTCATATCATCGTCTTTATCTCTAATCACCCACAAAAACGGCCTCCCGCTCGCTAACAAACCTTGCGCCATTGCCTCCTTTTGTTTCTTTGACATCACTATTATGCTACCAAAAGATATATAAACAATGGATCCCTTAGGCTTTGTGTTCATCCATTCCGAATAATCTTTAGATTTTTTGAAGAGGTCTCCACCAAAACATGTATCAGATGGATCCTTTCTGTCCAGGAAAGCGGATGGAAGTAAAGGCCCGACAGCGATCATCTTTAGCTTACCGTCAATCTCCATCAGCGCGTTTTCTTCCAATGCGTCGAAGCTGTTTACAAGTACTTTAGGCTTGTCTTCTTTACTCAGGATATCAAGATGTTCTTTCAATAAATTCAGCACACAATTATAAGTGCCTGAAGGGATACAAAATGAAGGAAGATCTCGACTTTTTAGCAACGGTAACCCTGGCATATCAACGGACCATGAAGGATCGTTGCAACCGTCTCCAATGAGTTTATCATACCCATTGAAGTAATAATAGTAGACACGAAGAACCGATGCTGGTTGAATCCAAAGAAGCGCCGATGGCACGTTAAGTTCACCCGCGGCCTCCGCAGCCCAAGGGAGGAGAAGGGCGTAAACTAAACAAGTGACTGGACTGCCTTGTTTAGCACTCGAAAGAATGGTTTCTTTCAAGAACTGTATTCCAAGATTTCTAAACCGAGTCAGATAACTTAACGTGTCGCTGGCATCCTTGAACGACGGCATGTATCCATCATCATAACCGTCCGAAAAAACAGCAAAGTTCAAAGAGTCGTGAATCTTGCCAGGGTTTTTCATGCGGCAGTAAGCGGAGACAGTGGTGGTGAAGGTGACTTTGACACCTAACTGGACGAGCCGTTTAGCGAACTGGAGAGTCGGGTTAATGTGACCTTGGGCTGGATAGGTTACCAGGAGGAAGTGAGGTTGATTTTGAACCGAAACCTTTGTCATTGTTGTACAAATGTTGGTTGGTTTTTTGATTTATTTGTGAGTTTGTAAGAGTGTTCATAAACTGAGATGAGTAGGGTATTATATAGTGTGAAATTTGTGGTGACGATCGAATTGAGTAGATCGACCAAAAAGAGTACAAGTGGTGGGTGGTGAATAGTTGCTGCAATAAAAATACGAAGCTTCTAATAAATGCAATAACTTTAATCATTAAAATCATGAAGTTTGTAAGTTTTTTTAAATTTAATATTAACCCTATTTCAACAATCTAATATAAACACTTTAATGTTTAATTAATAAAATTAAAACAAATTACAAAAATATATACAAACTCAAAGATAAGAAAATGTTTATTTTTTTAATGTGTTTAATGGGAAAAAAACCAAAATGTTTTTCACGTTTTTACGGTTTAGTCCTTCCGTGTTATTTTTTATAGGGGTGTAAATGAGCCGAACTACTCGTGAGCTACTTGAGCTCGACTCGTCAAAAGCTCGAATTAAATGAGCCCGAGCAAAGCTCGAGCCTAAATTCGAGCTCGTTTAATAAACGAGCTCGAGCCCGAGCTTCACATATCAAGCTCGCAAGCCTAAACGAGCTTAAACGAGCCTATATATAAATATATTTTTAAATTAATAAATATATAATATATAGATTAAATAAATATAAATATATTAAAATAACAAATTATATATTATATAAAAAAGATTATTTAAAAATTAATTAAAAAATTAAAATATATAATAAACGAGTCGAGCCCGAGTCAAGCCCGAGCCGAGCTCGAGCTTGAAAAATTATTCACAAGCCGAGCTCGAGCTCGAGCCTGATATTTTTAAACGAGCCGAGCTCGAGCTTAAACGGACTCGGGCTCGGCTCGGCTCGTTTACACCCCTAATTTTTTACCAATAAAATTCTTAAGTTATATATTTGTTTGTGATTTTTGAAATTGGTTATTTTTTTAAAAAAATCCTCAAGTTTGTGAACTTTTCGGAGAAAAAAAGTGAAAACATCTTGGTTTTTTGTGGAAAAATTTTAAGTTATATATTTGTTTGTGATTTTTGAAATTTTTCTTTATTTTTATAAAAAAAGTCCTCAAGTTTGTGGATTTTTCGGAGAAAAATAGTGAAAACATGTTGGTTTTTTGTGGAAAAAGTCAGGGTTGATTATGAAAAAATACAAAACTTTTCCGAAACCGGATTAAAAACAACAACTTGAGGACTTTCTTAAAAAAAATAACACGGAGGGACTAAATTGCAAAAAAAAACATGAAAACATGTTGATTTTTTTCATATTAAACCCTTTTTTAATTTTCGGCATGTGATTTTTCATGATCGTATAAAAGACACTCGTTATTTTTTCTAATTTATAAAATTAGTTAGTTTCACTAAGGAATAAGTTCTATTTTAAATTACACAATCTGTAAATACATGAAATTTTTATTTTTATTTTTATTTTTCGGTTTTTTAACCCTATTTCACTATCTAATAAAAATAAGAAGCTTCTAGCCAACCTAATAAATGCAATAACTTTAATCATTAAAATCATGAAATTTGCAAGTTTTTTTTTATTTAATAGTAATCCTATTTCAACCAGGATGCTACTTCATGCACCATACGTTACAACAATTAATTTTTAGGTCAATTAACCTAAATCACTTTCAATGAAAAAGAGGAACCACACAACTAATCATAAACAACAATCTAGTTAAATTATAGTGTATGTTGTATGAAAAACTAAGATATTGTTCATAAAGAAAAAAAGCGTTCCAACTATCTAATATAAACACTTTAATGTTTAATTAATAAAGTTATTAAATAACATAACAAAAATATATACAAACCAAAGACACGATAATGTTTTTTTTTTTAATTTCAAAATTGGTCTGTCAGTTTTCATGATCGTATAAAAAGATTAACGTTTGGATCGATTCGAATGTTCATTTAAGTTAAGTGTGTTCATATTATTAGTGAAAATGATAAAAATAAAGCATTACAATTTCTTGTTTACAGGCAAAGAATTCACTTTTTTGTAATCAAGAATTTGTAATGCTTCACATGATACATATTTCATCTTTTTCTTTTGGTTTTTTTAATTCCCATTTTAATTTAATGCATGTAAGCATGATTGAATCACAAACATGAGGAATTGCATCATTTCTTACATCACATGCATGTCGCATTTTCATGGGTAAATTTAATTAGGCTTAATTTCATGTCCTTCACATGAGGTTGTATGCCTTTAATTATCTTATTAATTATTATAATTTCAGTTATTTTTGTAAAACAAAAAACTTTAATATCAACTTTTAATTTCAGATTTCAAATTTTAAGACCAGCTCTTAATTTCAGATGTGGTTTTCAGACTTCAGACATTTAATCTCTTAAAAAAATTAACAGGATCATAATGTAATACTTACATTACATAGGGTTATATGTCAAAAATAACAAAAGTTTTTTTTTTGTAGTTTTATCGTTTATAGTCACATTATTTATTTTATATTATTAATAGCAACAACTTTTGTATTTTTTTACCGATTATAACAACTTTTTTGACCTGGAAACCTGATATAACAGGTTACCATCGATTAATAGCAATAACTTTTGTCCTTATACTGATAATAAGAACAACGTTTAACTTTTTACCAATAAAAACAACAACTTTTATATTTTTTTTACCAATAATAACATATCAAATTAAAGTTTTCTTTATCTCTAACTAATCATTGTTTTAAAGAAACTAAATTTATGAAAATCGAAACACATTCAAATAAGTTTTTAATCCATTTTTTTTATTCAAATTTTGTTAAAGAGAAATCAAATGCAATGTGAGTCTATAAAATAAAATAACGGATATGCTTTTTTATAGACATTAAAAATGAAGATTATTTTGATGTCATATTTTTATGCATAGCCGACATTATAGGGATATAATAAGGGGACCATTTAAGTGTAACATGACAACGTGAAACTCATTTCATTTGTATAAAATGTTATAAATATAATGAACGCATTGTGTTACATTTGTATTGTTTTTGGATACTTATCACAGCAATATTTGCATTATTTATATATTTGATAAATAAATGAATAATATTATAAATAATTATGATTAATTTATGGATAATTAGTCTTTTATTTATTTGATAAATTGAATGGTACTATGAAAAAGATGCATCCATTTAATATATGGATAATCATATATGATTTAATTATCTAATTAAGGGATAGAATCTCAGTCTAAGTGCAATGTTGTAGAAATCACTAAAGCGGTATTCGGCCGGCCAACTGGGGAATAGGGAGTAGTCGTCCTAAGCGGGAAGTAGTCGGATTGAAATTTTTTATATGTAAATTTGAGAAAATTATACATACATCATATTTATAAATACTTAAAGATAAATATAATTAATCATAACATCCAAAAATAGGTTTTTTTAAGACAACCATAATTATTAAAAACTTCAAATAGACATACTTCAAAGTTCAAATATATTCATTAATATTATAATTAAATATTAAATTATGTGTTGTTCCTAGATTTCTATATACAATTTTGTGTCATCAACAGTATCACCGAAAACATCACATTTGAATTGTTTTTGCTCATATTGTCGGAATGAAAGATACAATTTTTATTAATGATTATTTCTTGTTCCTAGACTTCCAGATACAATTTTGTTTTTGTAGTTTAATTTTAATTCCGTTGTGTTGAAGTTTTACTTGAAAATTGTTAATACATGTAAATAAATCTAACAATGACAATATACTTTAGACAAAACTACATAAATTGTCCCTGTGGTCTATATGAAATTATGGTTTTAGTCCCTGAAAGAATTTTTACTACACCACAAGTCCCTAAAATCGAAAAGTTGTAACATTTGGTCCCTGAAACTAACGTCAGTTAACTTGAGCCGTTAGTTTCATGGGCATTTTTGTCCTTTTGACTTTCAGGGACCATTTATGTACATATCATACTTTCAGGGACCAAAATGTTACTTTCTTTTTATAATTTAATTTTCATAGTTTTCATATATATATATATAGGGTGGGTTCAATGGAAAACCACAATGCACCTGAAAACTTGTGAAAACCACACTACACCACCACAAATGCATCAAATTCCCGGCGTGATGCATCAAAATCCCACGCGATGCATCAAATTTCCAGCGCGATGCATCAAAATTCCGCGTGATGTATCACCTTATTTACGATCATGCCACCGCGTTTTTAATGAAATGCACCAAATCGGACGGTATGCTTAGGTTTCCATAGTTTTCTTGTGCATAATGGTTTTCCATTGAACTCACCCCTATGGCCTCTATATATATATATATATATATATATATATATATATATATATATATATATATATAGAGAGAGAGAGAGAGAGAGAGAGAGAGGTTCAATAGAAAACCAACATTAATCGAAAAACTTTGGAAAACCTCCATGCACCACCACAAATGCATCACAATTCCCGCGTGATGCATCACAATTCCCGCGTGATGCTCCAAATTTCACGCGTGATGCACCAAATTTCACGCGTGATGCACCAAATTCTCGCGTGATGCATCAAATTCTCGCGTGATGCATCACCTGATCCAATGGCTATAAAGTGGTTCCTGAGTTTTCCGATGCATATAGGTTTTCCATTGAACCCACCTATATATATATATATATATATATATATATATATATATATATATATATATATATATATATATATATATATATATATATATATATAGGGTTGGGATCATTGCAGAACCTTAATTTAGTGCAGAACTATAGAACCAATATAAACCATTGGATTATTATATAACACTAGGGATAAGATGGTAATTATGCAATTAACATTGAATTAATAGTAGCCTACTAAGTTTGACTGCCCACTTTGACCATTTTTGACTCTTTTAATATCGTAGGTACATGTAGTGTTGAATGTGTGATATAAACTGTAATTCGACATTGAATGATCTCTATAAAATATATTGAATGGAGGTCTAGGTAAAAAAATTTTACGAAAAATAAACACGTAAAATTTTTTCGAAAAAAATATATCATTACTATTCTCATTAAATCAATCAACTTTTGACTACTAATTTTGACCATTATTTTGGTTCTGTTAATTTTGAATGTACATGCAGTGTTGCATCGACGTTGGATATATGACATCAAGTGTTCATTCGACATTGAATAATATCAGTCGACTACATTGCATCGTGGTCTGGGTAAAAAAAATTTTTTTTACGAAAAATAAACACGTAAAATTTTTTCGAAAAAAATATGTCATTATTGTTCTCATTAAATCAAACAACTTTTGACTACTAATTTTGACCATTATTTTGATTCTATTAATTTTAATTGTACATGCAGTGTTGCATCGACGTTATACGATATCAAGTGGTCATTCGACATTGAATGATACCGGTCATGCTACATTGCATCGTGGTCTGGGTATTTTTTTTAACGAAAAATAAACACGTAAAATTTTTTCGAAAAAAATATATCATGACCGGTCTCGTTTTAAAAGAGTATAAAATTCTTGTTTTTATGGTATAATTTTTTTGATTTAACAATTAATCATATTAATGTTATTTTAATTTAAAGAAAAATGATATTTATTTTACTAATGCCAATGTTTTTGCTATTTCCAATCTATTCCTTTTTTACCCCAGAATTAAAAAAATCACTAATACCAATCTATTTTTACTAATTCCAAACTTTATGGTTTTAATCAAGACCATTAGATTAATCTAATCTATGGACGATATTGGTTCTACGGTTCTACACTAAATTTAGGTATATATACATATATATATATATATACATATATATATATATACATATATATATATATATACATATATATATATATATATATATATATATATATATATATATATATATATATATATATATATATAGTATTTCTTTCTTTTTATAAATTAATTATCCAAATATAACATTTTATTTTTTATTTCTTTTGTTTTAATTATTAACTTTTATTTGTATGTTTATTGTTATTATTAATGTTAGCTTTTTTATGTATTACTATAATTATTTATTTAAGATTATATATGATATACATGTTTCATTTTTTTCAATTATTTATTGATAATCCAAATCTTTCTTTATTGTTTTTTTTCATTTAAGAAAAATAAAAACTAGTTGTAGTTTTTTTCGTTCGGAAAATCTAAAATCGAAATGATTTATTTCTTTTCTCCATTCAAAAAAGTTCAAAATAAGGACGTGTTGAAGCTTTTTTTTTTGTTTGGAAAAAGAATATAATCAAAATGGTTCATAGTTTATTCATTGCAAATACTTAATAAGGTTTTTAATTCTAAATGATTTGAAAAAATCAAGAATTAGGATGGTTCATCGCTTTTTAGTCAAAAAAAAAAATTAAATTCCGAATGGTTTGTTGTTTTTTGATCAAAAACGGTGAACCATTATAATTTTTATTTTTTCAAACAAAGAAATCATTCTGATGGTTAATTAAACTTAGATAAAAAAATCAATAAAACTCCAATTTTTTCAATAAAAAACAACAAACCATTTGGAATTTAAAATTTTTTTTACTAAAAAGCGATTAACCGTTCTAATTCTTAATTTTTCAAACAAAAAAACCATTCTTATTTTTAAATAAACGTAGCTAAAAAATCAATAAAACTTCAATTTTTTCAATAAAAGCAACAAACCGTTTGGATTTTAATTTTTTTTACTAAAAAGCATTGAAGCATTCCAATTCTTGATTTTTTCAAACCATTTAGAAATGAAAATTTTATTAAGTATTTGCAATGAAGAAACTACGAACCATTTTGATTATATTCTTTTCCCAAACGAAAAAAAGCTTCAACACGCCCTTATTTTGAACTTTTTTGAATGGAGAAAAGAAATAAATCATTTCGATTTTAGATTTTCCGAACGAAAAAAACTAAAACTAGTTTTTATTTTTCTTAAAAGAAAAAAAGAATAGAGAAAGATTTGGATTCTCAATAAATAATTGAAAAAAAAAATGAACCATGAATATCATACATAATCTTAAATAAATAATTATAGTAATACATTAAAAAAAAGCTAACATTAATAATAACAATAAACATACAAATAAAAACTAATAATGAAAACGAAAGGAATAAAAAATAAAATGTTATATTTGGATAATTAATGTATAAAAAGAAAGAAATTCTAAATATATATACGAAAACTATGAAAATTAAATTAGTTTATTAAAAGAAAGTAACATTTTGGTCCCTGAAAGTATGATATGTACATAAACGGTCCCTGAAAGTCAAAATGACTAAAATGCCCCTGAAACTAACGGCTCAAGTCAACTGCCGTTAGTTTCAGGGACCAAAATATTACAACTTTTCGATTTTAGGGACTTGAGGTGTAATAAAATTTTTTCAGGGACTAAAACCGTAATTCTATATAAACCATAGGGACCATTTATGTAATTTAGTCTATACTTTAGATCATTGCATGAAAATATAACATATTAAAATATTCTTCTCTTCTTGACGTTTATAAAAAATTTATCCGTTATCCCTCTCATTGTCGCATATTGTTTTTGTTTATCTCTAACAAAATTTGGACACAAATATAAATTATGAACTTATTTGAACGTGTTTTGATTTTCATATATTTTATTTTTATAATTATAATAAGTTAAAGATAAATAACGTTTTAATTTGATACGTCGTTGTTACTGATAAAAAGTTAAGAGTTGTCGTTATTATCGGTAAAAAGATAAAACGTTGATGCTATTATTGGTAAAAAAGATAAAAGTTGTTGTTATTAATGGATGGTAAACTGCTATTTTTGCTAATATTGGTAAAAAGATAAAAGTTGTTGCTATTAACGGATGGTAACATTGTTTCTATTTTTGGTAAAAAGATAAACGTTGTTGCTATAGCAGGTTTCCAATTCAAAAATTGCTATAATCGGTAAGATATACAAGAGTTGTTATTAAGGATAAAAAAAATGTGGCTATAAACGACAAATTTCATATTTTATCTATTCTGACTGAAATGATAGCAGGTGAAACAATTAAATTTAATGATTAAATAATTAAATTTTATAATAATACATTTCACGATACGCAAACAGTCCCCTATCTCTCTTTCGTCGTCTCGCATCGATCCCCCACACCATCTCAATCGACTCCACGCTTGGTCCGCCCAGCTCCGCCTCCCATTGACTCCACCTTCGCCGGCATATGCCCGATCACCTCTGGAAATATCCTCGGCAATTCATCATTGTGTGTTTTTTTGCTTGTGAACTCTTCGCTTGGTGAAAATCTGAAGTAAAGATGAGTTTAACATCAAGAAATTGAAATTTGAAGCTGTCAAATCTCGAAGTCTTTGTTATGCTGTTTAGGTTATGACTTTTGCATTTTCTTTTGTTCATTGGGATTGGAATTAAAGTCTCACAAGTGTTGTAAATTCACTATTAAGTTATGTTTGATAGTTGCTACGTGTCACAAGATATGTTAATCATCAACTAACACACTTAATTTAGTGATTAAGTATGCATGGTATAAAGTAGGGGTGTTCAAAATATTCCGAAACCAAAAAACCGATATGAAAAACCGAAAACCGTACCGATTTTAAGGTTAACCGTACCGATTTTAAGGTTAACCGAACCAAATTTTCTATTATTTTCGGTTCAATTCGGTTAAAAATCTTCGGTTTTGGTTTCGGTTTAGGTTCACGATTTTGGTGACGGACGGTTAACCGAAAACCGAAAAAAAAATTAATTTTATATAATTTAGTGTTTAGAGTTTAGACCTATAAATATTAGCATTTATCTTACAATAATATAATATTTTACCTCATCTATTAGTCCACATTAATTTTTAAATCCAAAACAACAAAAAAAAAAAAACAACATTAGAACGACTAATTTAGGAAATATTATATAATTTTTTTTTGTTTCTATTAGATTATGAAAAAAATTGTTCAATCGTTTAAAGATATTTTATAAATGATTTGTAGTCTTATTTATCGCATTTATTATCTTGGACTTTTTAAGTTTTTAGAAACTAAATATTGAGTGTTTTTAATTAAAAAAATTATTTATTAAATAAAAAATGGTTAATTGGTTAACCGAATAACCGAATTGAAAAACCCGGTTAACCGGTTTTTTCGGTTTAGGTTTAGGTTCACGAAAACATCGAACCAATATCTCCGGTTAACCATCCGAAATGCACTTTCGATTTCGGTTAATTATCCATGAACACCCCTATAAAGTCATGTTCTAGGATATATGATTGTTGGAGTTTTGTAGTAGCTCACCAAACTATGAAATTTTTGTTGGATTATGTGAATATAGCGTTTTACTTTTAATTAATCATTATTAACCCAAAGAAAGTAGTGGCCAAACTAATATCCTTAGCCAAATCAAGTATATCGATCTAATAATGTAACCCAATAATTAAATTCAAGGATAATTGCGTAAAAAACCCTCGACTTGTCAGTTTTTTTTTTATTAAAACCTCAAATCATTTTTCGTTGCATAAAAAACCCTGAACTAACTAAAAATCAGTAAATCAATGTTTTATCAATAGGTAACCGATTGAAAACGGTTATTAATCCTATGTGGACAGGTAAATATCCTACGTGAAATATATTTTAATTATTGAAACCGGTAAACCTTTTTTGTACTCATCATGGGGTGTAAATAGACTAGCCAATAAAAATACGTAGCTTCTAGCCAACCTAATAAATGCAATAACTTTAATCTTTCAAAATATGTACAATATCAACAATACATACCTATTAAATGTTACTATTTAAATATTTAAAATTAGTTAGTTTCACTAATAAATTCTATTTTAAATGACATAATTTGTTAAGCGTTATCAACTTAAGGATTATATTAATTTGGTGGATTTGATACGTTTTAATTTAATGGTATGCAGTTGTTTAGTAACTAGTTTATAACCCACGTATTACGTGAATATTTTTAATTAAATTTACTTATATAAAATGTATATGAGTAAACATACAAAAATAATAATTGTGTTTATTTTTTATTATTTACATATTAAAAAATAGAGTATATTTATCTTTTTTTAAAATATTAAACTGTATTTATCTTTTATTTTTTATAAGTTGTAATTATTTTTTTGGTGAACGTAGAGGTGACACGTGACATTTGATGTTTTCATTTATTATACATAATAATAATAATTTAAACAACTAATTCAAATTATTACATTTGAATCTAATTATGATTATTATGGATAATAATGATAGATATTTATTTTAGGTAAATATTAATTTTAAATGTTACAAAATCTAATTTACTACTAATTAATTAAAGAAAAAAATAAAATCAAAATTTAATGCAATTAAGTTAAGATGTTAAATTTGGAAAAAGAGGTGGAAAAATAAACTTTTCTTGTATTGTAGAAGTGACATGTGACATGAATTGTTTTGTTTTATTATAATATATAGGTTAATTAACTCATGTATTACATGGGTTGATTTAGAAAATACATATTTTTTTATATTTTAATAAATTATTATAAAATTTATATATAATTAAAATACAAAAAATTAAAAGCTAGTTAAATTAAAGATAAAAAATACTTAGTTGTTTGATATTAAATAAAAATATATTATTATATTGTATTATTAAAAACAGATATTATGTGTTTGCAAAAAATGTTTCTTTTAATTTTTATTAACTTCAAATATGAAATATCAATGTAAGAAACAAAAAACTTCAATTATGTGAATGTGTATATATTTTGAAAATGATAAAATATAAAAATGGAATATCTAAAAATCAACAACCAAAATTTATTATATTCACAATTGAAGTTTTATCAATTAAATTTTAAATCTTGTTAGCAAAATAATTAACAAAATTTTTTAACTTTATTAACTACACTTCTACATTTAAATCCAGATTTTTACATTTGAATTTAATTATGATCATTAAGGATAATAATGACACATATTTATTTTAGGTAAATATTAATTCATTAATGAAAAAATTAAAAATCAAAATTTAATGTAATTAAGTTAAGGTAGTTAATTTAGAAATTGAATTAAAAAATGACATAAGTATAATTATTGATTTTAATTAAGGGTATAAGAGACATTTCATAAATAATAATGAGTTGTCATTAATCTGGACCATTGATTTCTTTCCATCCAATGGTCCAAAAACTCCAAGTGGTTTTCTTATTATATATAGTATAGATTGGTTGATTTTGTAAATATAGCAGATATTTTGTGTTCATGGGGAGTTTTACATATTTGTAAATCCTAGAAATATTTAAAAAAACAAAAAATTTGATAAAAAAAATAAAACAATTTTCGTCGTCGCGATAGGTGGGTTTTAAAAAATTATTATTTTATTAACATGTCGTCGCAAAGGTTCAAATGTAGTAAAAAAACTGGTGACGACTTTTGGGTTTTCAAGACGACCTTTTGTCTTCGCAAAGAGTTGTTTTGTTGTAGTGGTTGTAGATTAATGTATGGATCGATTCGAATGTTTATTTAAGTTAAGCGTGTTCATATTGTTGGTGAAAAATATAAAAATGAAGCATTACAATATCTTGTTAAAGGCAAAGAATTCACTTTTTTGTATTCAAGAATTTGTAATGCTTCACATGATACATATTCCATCTTTTTCTTTAGGTTTTCTTTTTTCTTTTTTTAAATTCCATTTTAATTACATGCATGATTGAATCACAAACATGAGGAATTCCATTTTTTTTACATGCATGATTAAATTCCATTTTTTTTTAAATTCCATTTTAATTACATGCATCATTTCTTACATCACATACATTTCGCATTTTCATGGGTAAATTTAATTAGGCTTAATTTCATGTGCCTTCACTTGTGTATCTTTCATAGTACTTTGGCAGTTGGACCAAAATCCAATTACCACTATAGAAAACGAATTTACACCCTTTATAGGCTTTTCCAAGATTTATTTTCATTAGAATTAAAAGGGTCTGAAATGAAATCCAAACTTCAGATTTAGAATAAATTAAGATTGTTTATTTAGTTTTAGAGTTAATAGCTTGCAACATCTGAATTTACCTCTTAATTTTAAGAGGTATGTTTGGGTCTGAAAAAAAAATAAAAATGTCTCTTTTTTTATTTTTAGTTTACAAACTCTAAAACTATTTAAAATATAAGTTGTTATAATTTCAGTTATCTTTTTTGAGATGTTGATTAAAATATAAGCTCAGTTAATTTTAATTTAAGGTATATCATATTAAATATTAAAACTTAATTTTGTTTATATAAATTAATCAATGATAATATATGATTAACTAGATACAATATTTTAAAGTAATATTTTTCAAATGTTTCATATTACGAAACCAACAAAGTTAAGATCACCTCTTAATTTAATATTTCAGATCTTAAGACCACCTATTAATTTCAGATGTGATTTTTAAACTTATTTAGCCTCTTAAGAAAAAAATAGCACCATACTTTGCCCTTACTCCGGTTCTTCTATGAACTTGCTCCGTCCCTGGTCCGCCTCTGGAAATATCCTCGGCAATTCATCATTGTGTGTTTTTTTTGCTTGTGAACTCTTCGCTTGGTGAAAACCTGAAGTAAAGATGCGTTTTCTATAACATCAAAAGATTGAAAATTGAAGCTCTCTCAAGTCTCAAAGTCTATGTTATGTTGTTTAGGTTATAACTTTTGCATTTTCTTTTGTTGATTGGGACTGAAATTGAAGTTTCACAAGTGTTTTAACTTCACCATTAAGTGATGTTTGATAGTTGCTACATGTCACAAGATATTTTAATTATCAACTAACACACTTAATGTAGTGATTAAGTATGCATGGTATAGTGTCATGTTTTAGGATATATGATTAGTTGAAGTTTTGTAGTAGCTCACCAAACTATGAAAATTTTGTTGGATTATATGAATATAGCCTTCTATTTTATTACTTTTAGGTCACGGGTTCGACTCCCGTCGGAAGCAAATTTGAATTTAGGTGGTGAATGTAAGTCTAAAGTCTTAATTTGGGGCAAAGGAATTATGATTATCATTAAAAAGAAACCGAACCCCAACTCTTTATCCCTCCCTAGAGGTGAACGAAAAATCCGGTTATCTGATTTTGATCCGAACCGAACCGAAACCGGTTTTCCCCTAACCGGTTTTTTTATAATCAGACCGGTTATTATCCTAAGCGGTTTTTTAACCGTTGTAAGGTATTTTGGGTGACTGGTTATTTTACCGAATAAAAAATCGGTTTTTTTGGAACCGGATAAAAAACCGGTTAAAAACCGAAAAAAACCGATTTTGGGCTGTTCGAAAACTAGTCGTTGGAGACCCATTCTAGCCGTTTTATAACCGTTTTTTTGCCCAAAAATTACACTTTTTCCACCCCCAGTTTTGTATAAATAGTTAGGAAATGTTTTTGGTTGATTACCATTGATTCCAAACTCTCTCATTTGATATTTTCGGTATTCTCTAACTCTCTCGTTTGATATTTTCGGTATTCTCCAACTCTCTCGTTTGATATTTTCGGTATTCTCCAACTCTCATAATCTCGAAAATTCCAAGCAATCTTTTTATTTCATCTCAAATGGCTACTAGTAATACTCCTGAAACGACGAAACAATCTTCCGTCGGTGGAATCTTGAAGTTGTAAGGGTGCTCGAGAATAAACGTAACAAAGAAATTTGGGATCATTATGATTTGTGTGAAATGTCGAATGGTTCGAGAAAAGCTCGTTTGCAAACTTTGTCAAAAGTTTTTTGCGGCCGAAGGAAACACGACGTTGAAAAATCATATTACGAAAGCATGCAAGACACTTAGCATGAGAGCCGATCCGAGTCAACCGAACGTTACCCCGCAAAGCGACGTTTTTATTTACGATAACGATAAAACGGGAAGCGTTTACAAAGTCGTGATTACAAAATCGTTGTCGTTCGATCACTTTGATGATGAAGCTTTCACGACAATGATTCAACAATTGATGCAACCACGTTATACGCAAGTAAGTCGTACTACCCTGCGTCGTGATGCTTTAAAATTGTAGCGTGTTGCGAGAGAAAAAATGATTTTGGGTTTTCAAGAACATAATTATAGTGTTTCGTTAACTTGCGACGTTTGGAGCTCTCCTCACAACACCGGAAATTCTTTTTTAGCCGTTGCGGCACATTGGTTAGATGTAAAAAATTGGAAAATGGTGAAAAGAACGATCGCATTTGATTTATTCGGCGAACCATATACCGGTGCAAATTTATTTGCACTTTTGAAACGTGTGATTTGCCTTTATAAATTAGAAGGAAAAGTTTTTTCGATGTCTTTTGATAATGCGTCGAATAATACAAACGCGGTTCCGAGATTAAAATTGTTATTAAATCCTATTTTAGATGACGCATTTTTTCATACTCGTTGTGTTGCACATATTATTAATTTATCCGTGCAAGCCGGGCTGGATGTTATTGAACCGATTAGATTAGAATTTAAAGTGATGATAAAATCGGTTTTTTGTAGTAATAGCCAAAGACTAAATGCGTATAGACATTATTGTAAATCGGTTAATAAAAAAGCTTTAAGTGCCAATTTAGATTGTTCAACTCGTTGGAACTCGACATGGATGATGATGCACTCCGCGTTAAGGCAAAGGGAAACGTTACAACCGTTTCACATGTGAGTTCGAGTTGGGAAATGATTGCGAAAATAACCGATTTGTTAAAAGTTTTTAAAGACGCAACAACTTATTTATCTGGTGTATATTATCCTACTAGCCCTTTGGTTCTAAATCAAATTTATTTGTTAGCTTCCAAACTAAATGATTTTGAATTTGAAGGCCAAGTATTTGACAATATTGGCAAAGCAATGAAAGAAAAACTTTTGAAATATTTTAAGGAAATCCCACCGGTTTTTACTTGTGTTGCCGCTTTAAACCCGACGGTAAATGTTGGTGGCGTGGAAACATTAATTGAAAGTATTGCGTTTGCTTTTGGTTTACATGAAGATTTAACCGAGCCGAATTTTATCCAAAACCAAATAAACTATTTTAACAAATGTTTCCGGGAGTTATTCGATATTTATTTACGTAAATACGGTGCGAGTAATATAATACAAGAACAAATGAGGAGAGGGGAATCATCTAGTAGAGGAACCGGTATATCTCTTTCTAACACACATTTATTTCCCAATCCAAACGAGCACGTACTAATATCCCGAGTAGCGAGTTAGGAAACTATATTGCTAGTGATGTTATTTCAATTTTGACATATGAAGAGTTTGAAAACCTTGATCTTTTGGCTTGGTGGAAAGAAAAGGAACCAGTATATCGGATTCTAGCCGCCAAGGCTCGTGATTTACTAACCGTCCAAGCTTCCACGGTAGCTTCGGAATCCGCTTTTTCTGTTAGTGGCAGGGTTATATCGCATCAGAGGTCGAGACTAAGTCCGGAATCGGTAGAATATTGTATATGTTTGAAGGATTATTTGGATGGAGCGGCTCGGGTGCAACACGTAACGACATTAGAAGATTCAATATATGTCGACTTGGAAACAAATATACACAACGAAGAAGTTGAACTTGAAATATCACCTCCAAACGAAAAAGATAACGGAGACGACGACGATTGTGAACCCGAATACCAAAATTTTGGGTGAATAAAAGAAAAGAAAACACAACATTGTGAACCCGAAGAGGCGAATATTGTAATTTGAATTTTTAAATTTCGTAATTTGAATTATTAGTTGTCGTAGTTTGAATTATAAGTTGTCGTAATTTGAATTTTTAAACTTTTTATGTATTTATAATCAAATATAATATAAAAATATATTTGATTGGAGTAAAATATATGTGTTTAACTTAATTTATAAATTATAATAATCATATAATTTTAATTATAAATTTGTTAACTCTTATAACTTAAACCCAAAATAAAAAATATGTTGTAACAACCTAACTTTCAATTGAACTTAATTTCAGTATTTTGATTCGATAATGTAATTTATTTACATTATTTGCCTTGTAATTTAATTAAGTATGAAATAAGTTTAATTAAATTATATTTATCTTATAAATTATTAAAGATGATTAAAATTTAAAGAGATGTAAAATATATAAATATAGTGGGTTAAATTGCAAATATAATTAAATGATGTATATAAACCTCAATTTATGCCATTTAATACACATTTAAAGAAAAACCTCTCTCTCTCTCTATACCATTCGGATATCACCAAAATTATCAAGAATTCTTATGAATCTTGCATTAAACTGAGGATTGAAGACAACAAGAAGTTACAAACAACATCAAGCAACATTAATCTGCAAGAAATTAAGGTAAGAATTATGTTAATTTCAAAATAATATGAATTTGGTTCGGTTTTATGAAAAACCGAAACCAAAAGAATTAAAATGTGAAATTTATAAGTTGCATGTTAGAAATGTTGATAGATAATGATAAAATTATGTATATAAAAGTGATAGAAACTAAAATTTTGGGTTGGATCATCCAAAACTAATCAGAAATCGAAGTTTTTGGACAAAAATGTGTTCTTGACAAAAATGGTTATTTTTGGATGATCTTGATGAATTTATAGTGTTTTTGATAGGGAAATTAGTATAAAAACACTCAAATAGTGATATTACATCAATATATTTCATTGCATGTTGATAAAAATGAAAGTTTGATAATTATTAATAAAATCCGTATGAAGAACACCAAGAACACCAAGAACAATTTCTGTAAAAATAACAAGTGTGGGATCCGAATTCGGATGATCCGAATTCGGATGATGTCCCATTTCGGACCATGAAATTCGGATGAAATCCATCTCGGTCCCATACTTCGGATAACAAATAAATATTTTGTTAAGTGTTGGTCCGAACTCGGATGATCCGAGTTCGGATGGTATCAATTTCAGATAGTATCAATTTCGGATGATATCAATTTCGGATGACGAACCGAATCCGGATGGGTGCTTGGTCCGAATTGGGATGCCCATTTCAGATGATGATCAATTCGGACCGGCCATTTCAATTCGGATTGGTCCGGATCCGGATGGATCCGAAGTTGATGACCCGAAACCCAATTTTATGTATTAGTATGATTTGAGAATAAATAAGTTATCAAAATCAGATGAAATTTAAGATTATAAAGACAAAAGATGACGGCCTTGATAAGACAAGTTATCAGATATCAGACTCAGATAAAATACCAGAATATATGACCAAAAGATGATGAAAACTCCATGATAATGATGATGATATTGACATGAGATTTATATGAATAATTCTGGACAGGTTCAGTTAATATCTGAACAAAGATTTAAAGACTTAAAGACTTGAAAGCGGGTCTCTGATTTGAAAAGAATTGATTGACAGATTACAGATTGACAAAGATAAAATCCTGAGATAACTCAGGTGGCAGATTTTTATATCTGTTTGATAAAGACCCCGACCAGTGAGTTATAGATATTCAGATTGAACATGCATAGATCCGGTTGAGATATATTGCTGCTGTTAGATATATTGACATTCATTTATCAGCTGAATTGAGACCTGTGCACACCATGGTTGGGTGTTGCCCAGTGAATCATGATAGCTATTTGATTATCTTTTCATATTGCATTTAATATTGTTTCAGACTTTGCTTTATGATTCATTGCTATCATGACTTCTAAGACATATGCTTCCATTATTGATCAGACATTTGATAGAATTGATTCAGCTTGACTAGCCTTATGGTCTATTGTTCTAGACCCGGCTATTTCACCAGTTCTTATGAACTTGGTAATGACCTCCGATGTTCCGCCATATTGACTTACTGGTAGCTAGCCCAGTATGTGGCTGATCCCCACGATTTAAGCGTGAGTGTGGCTTGAACATCATCCGATCTTATGATACTATATCTCAATCATGAGGGCTGTAGCGGCAGCCAAGACATATCACGCTAAGATTAATGACTCCGCTTGACACGCATGTTGATATTGAAAATCTATAAACTCACTAAGCTTTGCTTACAGATGTTGCATTAATATTTTACAGGAAAAGCCAAAGGAAAATCACCTGCATGACCTAGTACTTAGGTCATTCAAGATCCAAGTTTTGAAGCTTTCTTAGACCACTACTCAACACACTTTCTGGTACTAATTGGAAGACAACAAATGTGGAGGTTCTGGGTAGACTTGATGTAATGTATGATATTATGATTAGATTAGATGTTACCCTTTTATAACTTTATTTTGAAATATGTAAAGTAAATCCTAATCTTGTAATGTACTTGTAATTTTATTATTCCGCAATTTAATTACCATATCTTAGTATGGTTGATATCGTATTGCATGATGTGGGACCTAGACTCTGAGAACCGCCCCGTGAGGGGTGGTCTTCACAGGATGGTATCAGAGCACTAGTTTGAGTGAATCAAGTATTACGTGAGTATACTTGATCTCAAACTGAAGCAATACATATGTATCAATCATTTAGGTGGTTTGAACTGAGATAGGATGTACAGACTATTAGGATGGGAAAAAGGGTACATAGATCTAAGTCTATAAACTGATAGTTAATTGATTTTAATTTTCAGTAGAAGATGTCAGGATCAGGATCAGGTGATATTCCCAGCAACATGAACCCACAACAGATGTTTGAAATGATGCAACAACTTCTAGCCCAACACTCAGAACAACAGAACAAAATAATGCAAGAACAGTTTCAGGCCAGAGATGAGGCCGAAGCTAAAAGACGCGAAGAAAAGAAAAATAAGAGAAAAGAAAAGCAAGTCCAGACTAATGAATCTGATTCTGATAAATCTAATCCTGAAACCCAAACTACTCAGCCAAAAGGCTGCAAATTTAAGGATTTTAAAGCTAGCGGTGCATTGAATTTTGAAGGAACAGTGAATCCAATTCAGGCGATGGATTGGATTAGTCATACCGAAGAGATCTTTAGAATCTCTGACTGCTTAGACTCCAAGAAAGTAAGTTATGCATCCGCGTTATTTGTCGGTGCTGCACGTGCCTGGTGGAAAACCCATAGAAGCATATATGGCGAAGAAATAATTCAGACTCTAGAATGGAACCAATTTCTCGACATGTTCAACGCAAAGTACTGTCCAGTCGATCAACAAGATAAGATGGAAGTCCAATTGATGCAGCTGACTCAGGGGACAAAGACTGTTGATGAATATGAGCACGAATTCTCAAGACTATGCGGCTACTCTTCCTATCAAGTAGCTACCGAGGAAAGAAAGATGAATAGATTTCGTGTAGGACTTAATCCAAGATACAGACATCCGATGAGCGCTATCAAATATAAGAGTTATCTGGAAATGGTAGAAGCAGCGAGACAGATCGAGCGAGGATACTTAGAGTACGACGATCAGCTTTATGCTCCGTCTACTAACCCGATGATTCCGTCTCCTCCAAAGAAACAGCGGTTTGGCAGATTCTTTAAGCCAAATAAGTTTCAGTCACAATCTCAGCAATCCCATCAGCATAGTTCACAACAGAAAGCACTAGCTTATTCCCTAACGAATGAACCACGATTCTGCAAGAGATGCAGAAGATCACACATGGGACTATGTAATCCGGATGATGTTACTTGCTTTGCGTGCAACATGATCGGTCACAGTAGTGAAGAATGTCCACAGCAGGGACGTGGATGTGCAAAGTGCGGGAAAAGAGGACATTTTATGTACCAGTGTCGTAGTGGATCGCGTTACCAGCCACAGTCATCAGCTGGGGGATCTACAGTTAAGAGTTCTGCTGCTACGCCGACTCCAAAGACTCGAGCTTTTCAAATAACAGCCGAGGAAGCAAAAGAAAAACCTGATGTAGTTACGGGTATGTTTTTACTTAACTCTATTCCTGCTCGAGTACTATTTGATTCCGGCGCGAGTCGTTCCTTCATATCGACTTCTTTTGCATCAAGATTACATAAGTCTCCATCAAAGCTTTCTGTGATACTAGACATTGAGACAGCTAGTAACAATTTCGTTATGGCTGATTCCGTTTATCGTAATTGCACACTACTTGTTGATAATATCGTATTCAATCTCGACCTCATCCCGATTCCGTTGAAAGAGTTTGACGTCATCATCGGCATGGATTGGTTAATGAACAACGAGGCTACAATTATCTGCAACCGGCGAGTCATCAGAATCAAGTCTTCAGACGGCCGAGTACTTGAGATCAAGGGCGAGAAGCGAAAAGGTGATCACTGCTTCATTTCTGTTGATAAAGCTTATAAGTATCTATCCAAGGGTCGCGAATCCTATCTGTGCTACGTTTTATCTGAATCCAACTCTGAAAAGAAGTCTTTATCTGATATTCCTATCGTCTGTGAGTTCCCAGACGTATTCCCTGACGATATTTCCGGAGTGCCACCGGAACGTCAAGTCGAGTTTAGTATTGACTTGGTTCCTGGTGCGGCTCCTATTGCAAAAGCTCCATACAGACTTGCACCTGCAGAAATGCAGGAAATGTCAAAGCAATTGCAAGAGCTGTTAGAGAAAGGGTTTATCCGACCGAGTTCTTCTCCGTGGGGTGCACCAGTTCTATTTGTTAAAAAGAAAGATGGAACCTTCCGTATGTGCATCGACTACCGCGAGTTGAACAAAGTCACCATAAAGAATAAATATCCTTTGCCCAGGATCGATGATCTGTTTGATCAGCTACAAGGAGCCAGCTATTTCTCGAAAATAGATCTCCGTTCTGGGTATCATCAACTGAAAGTAAGAAATGAGGATATACCGAAGACAGCTTTCCGTACAAGATACGGTCATTACGAATTTCTCGTAATGCCGTTTGGATTAACGAATGCACCAGCGGCGTTCATGGATCTCACGAATCGTGTGTGCAGACCAATGTTGGATAAATCAGTTATCGTGTTCATAGACGATATTTTGATTTACTCCAAAACGGAGGCTGATCATTCCGTTCATCTGCGGCAATTGCTAGAGTTATTAAGAAAAGAAAGACTCTACGCAAAGTTTTCTAAGTGTGAATTCTGGCTCAGACAGGTATAATCTCTATTATATATGTCTTGAGCTGTTTCCTTAACTATTCTATGATTCACATCAGAACTTGAATTTCTATCTTGATTATCTTATAGATTCAATTCCTTGGCCATGTCGTTTCTGGCGAAGGAATATCCGTTGATCCGTCTAAAGTCGAGGCTGTTCAGAAGTGGCAAACACCTCGCAATGCCTCTGAAATAAGAAGTTTCCTTGGATTGGCCGGTTATTATCGGCGATTCATAAAGGACTTCTCAAAGATTGTTGTGCCGCTTACAATGCTAACACGAAAGAATACTCCTTTCGTTTGGACCGATAAACAGCAAGATGCATTCGATATTCTGAAGCAAAAGTTGATTCAAGCGCCGATCCTAGCCTTGCCAGAAGGTAATGATGATTTCGTTGTCTATAGCGATGCCTCTGGTACTGGCTTAAGATGTGTTCTGATGCAAAGGGGAAAAGTAATTGCCTATGCTTCAAGGCAATTAAAAGACTATGAGAAAAGTGCACTAACTCATGATCTTGAGTTGGCTGCTGTTACCTTTGCACTGAAGATCTGACGTCACTATCTATATGGGACTCGGTGTCAGCTCTACACCGATCATAAGAGTCTCAAATACCTTTTCACTCAAAAAGATCTGAACATGAAGCAGCGTCGGTCCTTGGAGCTTATCAAGGATTATGACTGCGAGATCTTATATCATCCCGGCAAAGCAAATGTTGTCGCGGATGCGTTGAGTAGAAAAGTATATCCAGAAAAGTGCTGTTATGCTCTAACTCCAGTTATATTCTCTTCTGATCTTATTGAAGACATCCGAGTTGCTCAAGCTGAAGCATTAAAAGAAGAGAATATTGATTCTGAAAATCTAAAAGGGCAACTACAATTTCTAACTCTGAACCATTTGGGACTTTACTGTCTCAAGGGAAACCGAATCTGGGTTCCTAAAAATAGTTCTATTCGTAGCACTCTTCTGTCCGAAGCTCATTAGTCCAAGTTATCTATTCATCCTGGCAGCTCAAAGATGTATTTTGATCTGAAAGCCGATTACTGGTGGCCAGGAATGAAGAAAGACATCGGTAAGTGCGTTGAAAGCTGCAGAGTATGTCAGATGGTTAAGGCAGAACACCAGAGGCCCTTTGGGGATATGCAACCACTGCCAATTCCTGAATGGAAGTGGGAGCATATAACTATGGACTTCATTACGAAGCTGCCAAAGACCAAAAGACAGCACGACTCCATCTGGGTAGTCGTTGACCGATTAACGAAATCAGCACATTTCATTCCGATGAAGGAAACTTATTCTCCCGATAGATTGGCGCAGCTGTACATCACTGAAATTATTTCACGTCATGGTGTGCCGAAGTCTATCGTTTCTGATCGTGATAGTCGTTTCACATCAAGATTCTGGCAAGCACTACAAGATGGGATGGGTACTCGGATTTCTATGAGTACTGCTTATCATCCTAATGCAGACGGCCAGAGTGAACGTACTATCTTAACTCTCAAAGATATGCTTCGTGCCTGCATTCTCGATCTAGGTGGTAACTGGGATGACCACTTGCCGTTGGTCGAATTTTCGTATAATAACAGTTATCATTCTACGATCAAGATGGCTCCTTTTGAAGCTTTGTACGGAAGAAAGTGCAGAACTCCCACCTGTTGGCGAGAAACCGGCGAATCGCCAATAGCAGGACCTGCCCTTCTACAGTTGACTTACGAGAAGATTCAACTTGTTAGAAGAAATATTCTTGAAGCTCAGAGCAGGCAGAAGTCATATTATGATAATCGACATAGATCGATAAGCTTTGCGGTTAACGATTGGGTGATGCTGAAAGTATCCCCAATGAAGAATGTGGTGCGGTTCATTAAAAGAAACAAGCTAGCTCCGAGATTCATTGGTCCGTTCAAGATCGTTGAAAAGATTGGGAATCAGTCTTATCGTCTTGATCTACCAGCGGACTTAGCTGGAATACATCCTGTATTCCATGTTAGTCATTTGAGAAAGAGTTTAGCTGACGAAAGAGAAGTTAAAATACCACACGTTAACATGCAAATTGATGAGAAGCTTCGCGTGGTTGAAGAGCCAGAACGTATTCTGGACTCGAAGACCAAAAAGCTTCGGAATAAAGAAATACAGATGGTGCTTGTCCAGTGGAAACACCACAAAGGTTCGCATCAGTCTTGGGAATCGAGAGATGTTATGAAAGCAACATATCCCAGTCTGTTCGAACATAGCTAACTTCGGGGACGAAGTTTATGCGTGGTGGAGCCCATTCTGTAACAACCTAACTTTCAATTGAACTTAATTTCAGTATTTTGATTCGATAATGTAATTTATTTACATTATTTGCCTTGTAATTTAATTAAGTATGAAATAAGTTTAATTAAATTATATTTATCTTATAAATTATTAAAGATGATTAAAATTTAAAGAGATGTAAAATATATAAATATAGTGGGTTAAATTGCAAATATAATTAAATGATGTATATAAACCTCAATTTATGCCATTTAATACACATTTAAAGAAAAACCTCTCTCTCTCTCTCTATACCATTCGGATATCACCAAAATTATCAAGAATTCTTATGAATCTTGCATTAAACTGAGGATTGAAGACAACAAGAAGTTACAAACAACATCAAGCAACATTAATCTGCAAGAAATTAAGGTAAGAATTATGTTAATTTCAAAATAATATGAATTTGGTTCGGTTTTATGAAAAACCGAAACCAAAAGAATTAAAATGTGAAATTTATAAGTTGCATGTTAGAAATGTTGATAGATAATGATAAAATTATGTATATAAAAGTGATAGAAACTAAAATTTTGGGTTGGATCATCCAAAACTAATCAGAAATCGAAGTTTTTGGACAAAAATGTGTTCTTGACAAAAATGGTTATTTTTGGATGATCTTGATGAATTTATAGTGTTTTTGATAGGGAAATTAGTATAAAAACACTCAAATAGTGATATTACATCAATATATTTCATTGCATGTTGATAAAAATAAAAGTTTGATAATTATTAATAAAATCCGTATGAAGAACACCAAGAACACCAAGAACAATTTCTGGAAAAATAACAAGTGTGGGATCCGAATTCGGATGATGTCCCATTTCGGACCATGAAATTCGGATGAAATCCATCTCGGTCCCATACTTCGGATAACAAATAAATATTTTGTTAAGTGTTGGTCCGAACTCGGATGATCCGAGTTCGGATGGTATCAATTTCAGATAGTATCAATTTTGGATGATATCAATTTCGGATGACGAACCAAATCCGGATGGGTGCTTGGTCCGAATTGGGATGCCCATTTCGGATGATGATCAATTCGGACCGGCCATTTCAATTCGGATTGGTCCGGATCCGGATGATCCGAATTCGGATCCCCTATCCGGATGGATCCGAAGTTGATGACCCGAAACCCAATTTTATGTATTAGTATGATTTGAGAATAAATAAGTTATCAAAATCAGATGAAATTTAAGATTATAAAGACAAAAGATGACGGCCTTGATAAGACAAGTTATCAGATATCAGACTCAGATAAAGTACCAGAATTTATGACCAAAAGATGATGAAAACTCCATGATAATGATGATGATATTGACATGAGATTTATATGAATAATTCTGGACAGGTTCAATTAATATCTGAACAAAGATTTAAAGACTTAAAGACTTGAAAGCGGGTCTCTGATTTGAAAAGAATTGATTGACAGATTACAGATTGACAAAGATAAAATCCTGAGATAATTCAGGTGGCAGATTTTTATATCTGTTTGATAAAGACCCCGACCAGTGAGTTATAGATATTCAGATTGAACATGCATAGATCCGGTTGAGATATATTGCTGCTGATAGATTTATTGACATTCATTTATCAGCTGAATTGAGACCTGTGCACACCATGGTTGGGTGTTGCCCAGTGAATCATGATAGCTATTTGATTATCTTTTCATATTGCATTTAATATTGTTTCAGACTTTGCTTTATGATTCATTGCTATCATGACTTCTAAGACATATGCTTCCATTATTGATCAGACATTTGATAGAATTGATTCAGCTTGACTAGCCTTATGGTCTATTGTTCTAGACCCGGCTATTTCACCAGTTCTTATGAACTTGGTAATGACCTCTGATGTTCCGCCATATTGACTTACTGGTAGCTAGCCAAGTATGTGGCTGATCCCCACGATTTAAGCGTGAGTGTGGCTTGAACATCATCCGATCTTATGATACTATATCTCAATCATGAGGGCTGTAGCGGCAGCCAAGACATATCACGCTAAGACTAATGACTCTGCTTGACACGCATGTTGATATTGAAAATCTATAAACTCACTAAGCTTTGCTTACAGATGTTGCATTAATATTTTACAGGAAAAGCCAAAGGAAAATCACCTGCAGGACCTAGTACTTAGGTCATTCAAGATCCAAGTTTTGAAGCTTTCTTAGACCACTACTCAACACACTTTCTGGTACTGATTGGAAGACAACAAATGTGGAGGTTCTGGGTAGACTTGATGTAATGTATGATATTATGATTAGATTAGATGTTACCCTTTTATAACTTTATTTTGAAATATGTAAAGTAAATCCTAATCTTGTAATGTACTTGTAATTTTATTATTCCGCAATTTAATTACCCTATCTTAGTATGGTTGATATCGTATTGTATGATGTGGGACCTAGTCTCTGAGAACCGCCCCGTGAGGGGTGGTCTTCACATATGTAAAACCCAAAAGAACGAGCCCAAAAGAAAAAGAAATTTTAGCCCAATAAGAAGATATAAGAGCCCAAAACAAAAAAAAAACCCAAAACTAAATTTTGAAAAATCGGTTTTTTAATATCCTAATCTGGTTAGAGCGGTTACACTTATCTCGGCCCAAAACCGGTTAGAAACCGGGCCGGTTTAAAAAAACATGTTTTTTTCAAAGCAAAAAAACCGGAACGGTTAATATCCGGCTTTTGTGCACCTCTATCCTTCCCTCTTGCTCACAGTGCAGACAAACAGAAAGAACAGAGTCGCCAGCCTCTGTTGCTGCCACCCTTCACGTTGCCATTGCCGGCGCCGGCTAAGGCGGATCCGGCCGAACCTCCGATTACAACCCACACACATTTACCCTTTGATTAATCTCTAATCCTCTTCCAAATCTTAAGATTTTTGCTCAAACTCAAGTTTTCCAAAAATCATTAGAATTTCATACATGTTATCTAAATCCGAAAGTCAATCTTAAATTTGATTCCAAAGTGACGAGCTGTCGTTGTGGCCCGTAGAAATAATCCAAACTACCTACTAGTGTAGGGAAGTAAGTGTCGAATCCGCAGGGAACGTGTAGGTTTATTAGGGTTAATTTGCTAGTTTCTTTATAAATTACGAAAAGCGATTAAATTGTGAATTGGATTGTTTGGAAAGGTGACTAAAACTAAATTAATGCTTAAAACAATGGCAAACCAAACAACAATTAAATATCAGATCAAATTAAAGATAACCATTTACGAATTCACTACGACATAAGTTATTAATTAATTAAATATCATGCAATGAGCACATAGACATAATCAATTACACAACCATATTAATCACGAACACTTTAATCAATAAATCTCGGCATAACGCATGCAATATTCATTACTTGTGTTAAACCCTAAACTATAGACTCGACACAAATAATAATACCACGATAAACTATCTTGCTTTTACCAATTAAATCATTTAATCATAATAATAACAAAAAGTATATCATTTGCATTAGAGAAAATATTCAATAATCATAAACACATCAATACAATCAATAACATTCAATTAAATAAAACTTAGTCGTAGATCCTCCGCAAATGGTTATAGAGAGCTTAGCCTTCCATCGCGTGTTCTTAACCGGCAATAATTGTAGAACTCTTCTTCGGGCTTGTATATGGTGAAAGATCGGCACTGCAATTCTTCGTACTTTGATCCGGAAATTGACCGCAGCAGGGCTTCGCCATCGTTTTTAATAAAAATGAGACTTCGAAAAACAAATGACAGACGCCCCTATTTATAGAGGACGTGGTTTTTAAGGTTTCGGACGTCAAAAAGCGGCCTGAGGGTTTTTACGCCGCTAGGGCGTAGCCCTGCGCCCGGGGTACGCCTGCCTGCGCTGGAACTGATTCTGAACTTAAAATCTTACTGTTTTGGGGCGTAGGGGGTGTAGCCCTACTCCTCGACCTGCGCCTTTTGAGCTGAATTTTCTCGTGGTGCTTTGAAATCACTTCCAGACACTGAAACACAAATATGATGTAAAAGTACGACAGTTTTCGAAATGAAAATGCATATATAAGTCTTTAAAACTACCGAAAACACACAATAATGCAGTCTCATCAAACCTCCCCAGCTTAACTCTTAATCGTCCCCGAGCAACCCTTAGAATCAGAACTAACTATGTACCGACTGTATTAGCAGTGTGTTCAATAAGTTCAGAATTAAGACTGCCTGCGCAATAATGCATTAAGATTTTGAATGTAAGCTAAAAAAACATTTTCGGTTAAAACACATTTCCTCAAAGTATATATATAATATATCTCACTTTTGTAAATTATCATTTTAGATCAAGATTACAAGTCTTAAAAAACATGGGTCTTTTGACCATCTTTTTCCTCCAATGTATGTATACGACAAATATTACTTTTGATTAACATGAATTATATTGCGTAACCAGGTCGACTTGAATTTGCATATGGATTCGGATTCTTCATTTGAAATTAGCAATTCGTTTCAAGTCGTCAAACTTCCATCATCATCAACTTCTTTAACAAAAGCCTTGAGATTCATATCAGAAGAACCATTTTCTTTCATAGCCTCTCTTGCCAATTCTTTCCATTTCTTTGCATTCTTTCTCAATTCTTCTCCTTTTTCATGCCCTCCCATCACCATTTCTATGCATCTTCTTATCTCCTCGCTTTCGACCACACCATCGTCTCCAGCCGTAACCCTCACCCCCGTCTTCCATTCGTCTTCTATGAGCTTCGCGTTTGTCGACTGATCCGTCCAGTGAGGAAATGCCACAACCGGAACCCCACAAACTATACTCTCCAACGTCGAATTCCAACCACAATGACTCACAAAACAACCTAAAGACGGGTGCGAAAGAACCTCTAGTTGACTGCACCATGGCACTATTACTCCTAATTCTTCCAATTCCTCTATGCAACTTAGTTTCTCTTCTTCCTCTTTCGCCTCGGCTCTCATATCATCGTCTTTATCTCTAATCACCCACAAAAACGGCCTCCCGCTCGCTAACAAACCTTGCGCCATTGCCTCCTTTTGTTTCTTTGACAATACTATCAGGCTACCGAAAGATACATAAACAATCGATCCTACAGGCTTTGCATTCATCCATTCCAAATAATCTTTTGATTTTTTGAAGAGGTCTCCTCCAAAAGATGTGTCTGTTGGATCTTTTCCATCCAAGAAAGCTGATGGAAGTAAAGGCCCGACAGCGACCATCTTTAGCTTACCGTCGATCTCCTTCAGCGCGTTTTCTTCCAATGCGTCGAAGCTGTTTACAAGTACTTTAGGCTTGTCTTCTTTACTCAGGATATCAAGATGTTCTTTCAATAAATCCAGCACACAATTAAAAGTGCCTGAAGGGATACAAAATGAAGGAAGATCTCGACTTTTTAGCAACGGTAACCCTGGTATATCAACGGACCATGAAGGATCGTTGCAACCGTCTCCAATGAGTTTATCATACCCATTGAAGTAATAATAGTAGACACAAAGAACCGACGCTGGTTGAATCCAAAGAAGCGCCGATGGCACGTTAAGTTCATGCGCAGCCTCCCCAGCCCAAGGGAGGAGAAGGGCATAAACTAAACAAGTGACTGGAGTCCCTTGTTTAGCACTCGAAAGAATGGTTTCTTTCAAGAACTGTTTTCCTAGATTTTCAAACTGAGTCAGATAACTTAACGTGTCGCTGGCATCCTTGAACGACGACGGCTTGAATCCATCATCATAACCGTCCGAAAAAAGAGCAAAGTTCAAAGAGTCGTGAATCTTGCAAGGGTTTTTCATACGGCGGTAAGCGGAGACAGTGGTGGTGAAGGTGACTTTGACGCCTAACCGGACTAGCCGTTTAGCGAACTGGAGAGACGGGTTAATATGACCTTGGGCTGGATAGGTTACCAGGAGGAAGTGAGGTTGATTTTGATTCGAAACCTTTGTCATTGTTGTACAACTGTTGGTTGGTTTTTTGGTTTAGTAGTGAGGTTGTAAGAGTGTTCATATACTATATATATATATAGTGTGACATTTGTGGTGACGATGGAATTGGAGTAGATCAAGCAAAAAGAATACGAGTGGTGGTGGTGAAGTGTTGCTGGAATAAAAATAGGAAGCTTCTGGCCATCTAATAATCGAAAGTTGCGTGTTTAATATTGGTGCTAACGAGTAATCACTAAGGTTAAGAAAATAATAATAATTTCTATCTTAAATAACTTAATTAATTAATCATTAAAATCATGAAGCTTGCAAGTGTTTTTTCAAAATTAATATATATTGGCCTTTTCCAGCTATCTAACATAAACACTTTAATGTTTAATTAATAAATTTATAAAAAGAACCTAACATAAATATATATAAACTCAAAGATACACACATACATGTCACATGTTATTTTTCTTGATTTTCAAAACTGGTTAGTAGGAGTGTGTAAAAAAACAAAAAATCAAACCGAAACAAAAAAACCAAAAAACCGGAATCAAAAAATCAAACCATTTGGATTTTGGATTGGTTTGGACTTTAAATTTTCAAAAACCAAAAGTTTCGGTTTGGAGGTAAAAAAAACCGGAAAAAAACAAACCGAACCGAGGTTTTATAATTTTAAAAGTTGTAATTACTCTTTTTTCTTTACACTTCTTCATTTAAGTTTTTATTGAAAGTTGTTCAATGTCTAACTTTCATACGAGGCTAAAACTCACTTTGAATAATTGTATGATGATTATTATTATTGTTGTTATTATTATTATTGCATTTGTATGTTGTCATGATTTTGAATGATACAATGATTTAATGTCTAAATCTTGTTTGTGAAATAATACATAAATTATTATATATATTGATTTTATGTATCCATATATATGTTTATTCCAATATATATGTATGTGTGTGTAGTTTTTAGTTTTGGAAAGAAAGAGTTGAAATTTAAAAGAATGAACAAACGAAATTAAAAACCGAAAAACCAAACTGTTTAATATCCAAACCGAACGGTTTCTTGAATATAAAAACTGAAGTTTCGGTTTGGTTTTGGTTTTTGCCAAAAATCGATCCAAACCGATCCATGCTCACCCCTACTGGTTAGTTTTCATGATCATATAAAAGATAAATCATTTTATTTTATAATATTCAAAATATGTACACTTTTATGTTAAAATACTCAAATTGTAAGAAAAAAATAAAAAATACATAGCATAATTGCATAAATACGTGACGTTGGAGTGGAAAGGTAACCAAGAAGAAGTGAAGTTGTTTTGTATTTTTTCTGGTATTTTTGAAATTTGTTGCATACCGTTGGTTTTAATATATTTTGGTATATCTGACTTTGTTAAGTATTATCGACTTTTGGATCATATTCATTAGGTGGATGTGATACGTTTTAATTTAATGGTATGCATTTATTTAGTAATCAATTGATTTTGTAAATACAACAGATATTTTGTATTTGTGGGGATTTACATATTTGTAAATCCAATAAATGTTTAGAAAAAAAAACAGAAAATCTATTAAAATATAAAATAGTTTTCGTCGTCGCGAAAGGTGAGTTTCAAAAAATTATTATTTTATTAACCTGTCGTCGCCAAGGTCCAAATGTCGTAAAAAAACTGGCGACAACTTTTGGGTTTTCATGACAACTTTGTCGTCGCAAAAGAGCCGTTTTATTGTAGTGATTGTAGATTAACGTATGGATCGATTCGAATATTTATTTAAGTTAAGTGCGTTCATATTGTTAGTGAAAAAAATATATGAAGCATTACAATTTCTTGTTTATAGGCAAAAAATTTCACTTTTTTGTAATCAAGAATTTGTAATGATTCACATGATACATATTCCATTTTTTTTTCTTTTGGTTATTTTTTTCGAATTTAATTACATGCATATAAGCATGGTTGAATCACAAACATGAGGAACTACCAAAGGCCTTTGGCCTGACGGTGGAGTTATAAACGAGAGGTCACGGGTTCGAATCCCGTCGAAGGCAAGTTGAAATTTAGGTAGTGAAAGTAAGTCTTGTGATAAAGAAGTAGTTTAAGAGTAGTAGCAGTAGGATAGTTTGCCCTTTAAAAAAAACAAACAAACATGAGGAATTGCATCATTTCTTACATCACATGCATGTCGCATTTTCATGGGTAAGTTTAATTAGGCTTAATTTCATGTCCTTCACATGAGGTTGTATGTCTTTAATAGTACTTTTTAGCTTTCTTCTTTCATACAGAAAATGTGTCCAAACTCATAAATATTTACACCAACATACCCACTATAGAAAACGACTTTACAATTAACCTTACACGTTTTCTGATGCATTTTATAGATCTTGTTTGTTTTTCATTAAGAGACTCTTAACATGTTTGAAGTCTAAACTTCATATCTAGAATAAACTAGTTGAATACCCGTGCGTTGCTCGGGTGAGTTATTTCAAAATTGATACTTTTTTAATTAAACAATTACACAAAAACAATTTGCTTTTGAAAGACTATACATATATACTCTTATATATTGTTTGTTAAAAAAAACTAACTTTATCATAAAAATAACTACATGTAATTACATTTGAGGTTTGTTTGTTTAAAATTTTATAATTTCCATTATTGTCAGTTTTATTGGTATAAAAGATTATAAGTTTTCTATTTTAACTTTTTTTTTAAATAATTAATGTTGGAAAATATAAAGATATTGTTAAGACTGATTTATTTTTTATATATTCTAATAAAAATGCATTATAATCACACACATATTTTGGTTGTCTGTTTATTTTACTTACATTCTAGTAATAGTTTTAATACAACATCAAATATATTCCATATTGTACTTGCTATATCTAAACTTAGTTTCATCTATCGTAAATATTAGCATTAATATTGAAAAAAAATCATTATATTTTCATGTTATATAATTTTGGTCTCTCAGTATTTTTTTTATCATTTTAATCATTACATTATATTTTATTGAAACTGTTATATTTTGTTCGGTAAAAATCAACATATCGTTATGATATCTCCTTTCTATCATGTTTAAAATTAAGAATATACATCAAACTAATTTAAAACATAAAAAAACATGCAATTCAAATACAAGAAAGACACTTATTACATGAACAAAATTATGTAACTTGTATTATTCAACTACTCGTATATCATGTTTTTAGTTTCAATTTAATTTTCTTTAAAGGTTTGCCAAGTTGTTGACATTGCTATTTTGTTAAATGTTTTTCTCAAGTATTTTTCATCATTTTAAATCATTGTTTGTGCCCAATCAAGAATTCATAATTATCTTGGAGTGTTTGTTGACCATTTGTGTGTCTAGATTGCCATTTATTTATTTGATTTTGCTGCTTGAATTAGATAAAAGACAGAATGTTTAAGTCTTTGTGTTGTGCGCGAATTATATATGTGTATGTTAGTTCCTGTTTTTGTCGAGAATGGTTGGCCAAGTAGCCCAATTGGCCTTCGGCCTAACCTTTAATCGATTTCTATGTGGTTTGTTGATTTAAATGCAAGTATTAATTGTCATTAATTCTTGCATTTCTACTGCTGGAAAATAAGATCAAAACCGAAAATAAGTGCAGTATTAGTGTGATGTCCAGGTGTGTTTAGCTTAAAATTTGTACGTAAAAATGGGCAAGAAGGTCAAATGGCCTTCGGCCTTGGCAACTTAATTAGCAAGGATGTTTATTGATTAATGTTATGTATCAATCGCCATTTATCTTACCTTATGTTGCTGCCGAAAAAGTTAAAAACAGAATATATGAGTTGTGAGTGTGTGTAGTGTGCAATTATGTGTTTAAACCTGTGTGTTTGCATGTTAATGTCAGGCTCTAAGACTTAGGGGGCGTTTGGTTCGCGGATTTCCTGGGATTCCCTAGGATTTGCATTTAAAATCCTGTGTTTGGTTCGCAGATTTCAGTAAGGATTTGAAATCCCAGGATTTCTGAAATCCCTCCCTTCTTTGTTATTTAAAAACCCAGCCTCCCCCTAGGATTTTAAAACTCAGTTACATTGCATTTTTCAGATTAACAAATTTTTCCTAAAAGATAATGTAGATTCTTTGACAAAATTCTGACAAATGCAAATCCTTTGACAAAATGCAAATCCCAAGGAAAAAAATCTGCGAACCAAACGTCCCCTTAAATAGTCTCGGAGTGTTGTGTGTGTCTCGTAACCTCTGTGTGTGTTCATTGAATTGATACAGAAATAAAGTAAGAAACAACAGCAACATAAGTATCAAACATATATATGCTATGTGTATTATAGTATATATGTACATCATTTTCAAAATATTGAAAGAATATTAAAGAAAATACTGGCAATTTTTTTCTGCAGGTGCAGGAGTTGAAAACGTATTCAACTCTTCATCTAGTTGATTAGCATACGTGAAGTTCATCTTGAAACGATATAGTTTATTCACGCAGACACTGCTGGTGCAGTTTTTTTTTATTAATATTGATTATGCCTACTGACTCTGAGTGAGTATGTATGTATATGTGTGTGTGTATATATATATATATATATATTAGTACGTAACTTCAATAAAGCATGTTTTATCTCATATTTGGTTAAATTTAACCCGTTATATAAACATCTAATAATTATCAGGTTTCAAATTATATAAAGAACTGATAACTTGATAAATATGCAGCTGAGATTATTTATTATTCAAGTTTGAATCTTTTTTTCTATATATTCAGTTATGATATTATCCAGTGTTTTTCTGCATATCTTAATATTTCAGTTATACTATAGCCTATTAAATTTGATTTCTTATTTTTATTTAATTTGATAAATCAGATTGCATCTATTTCCAGCAGTGCAAATTCGAATTTTTCTAGCGGAATAAAATCTGATTTGTTATTTTTATTTAACTTGATAAATTAGATTGTAACTATTTCCAACAGTGAAAATTTAAAATTTTATTGTCATTTTTTATTTCTTTCCGGAAAATCTACATAATTTAATTGCAGAAACATTAAAATATATAGAAAAATATGGATAATTATGTAGAATCTCATCGAGCTAAAATAGAGGGGGAATCCCATTATTTTCGGAATTTTAACCAATTATATTGCATCAAATCAGTAGCCTAAATATTCTGAATTTTAACCAATTATATTGCGCCAAATCAGCAACCTTAATTTTCTGAATTTTAACCAATCATATTGTGCCAAATCAGCCTTAAAAATAGGAATTTCTACCAATAATACTGTGCCACGTGAGCATTTTTCTCACTGCTCCGTCGGCAATATATATATATAATTGTTTAATTTTAGACTTAAGAGATTGCAACCTCAGAATTTACCTCTTAATTTTAAGAGGTAGGCTTGGGTCTCGAAAAAAAAAAATTAAAAGGACTTTTTTTTTATTTTTAGTTTACAAACCCTAAAACTATTTATCATATTTTTACTCCTTTATAATGCATTTAGTCTCTTAGTCTTAAAAACAAATTTTTATGCTTAATGTACAACCATGTGAAGCATGAGGCTGAATTTTAAGAGGTACTACTTAAAAAGCTTAATGTACAAGTCTTGTTTGCTGATCTATACACATGCGACAGTAAAGTTTCAAATCTAAAAAAGTATTTATCACCTGCAACATTGGAAGATACCCGCCTCTTGCCATTCCTTTCTATCTCCCTTGTTTCGCACAAGGACGGATAAAGCCATGAAAAACCATGACAACGTCCACACATTCCCATCACTTTATCCTTTATTCATACATGTTTTCTATCGCCCTTTGTACATCTTCTCTATCTGCAATAGCGAACAAACCAGTGATCTTACTCCTCACACAGAAACAAAAGTTAAATTGTGTATCAAAGAAATCGAGAGAATAGTCGCAACTTACCAGGCTCGTTCTTTGGGTACATAATTAATTGTTTGTTTGCATTCAAATCTGTTTGTTTTTGTTATAGGAAGATCAATTTTGTACGTGGTGTTTGGTCTGGTGGTATACATTGTTCTTAAATCAACCTTTACTTATCAAAGCATCCATCTCAAATTAAAAGAGATTCATGTGTTTGATTTTGAAAGGTTTTGTAATTAGCAATTTGAAACTTTCTTCTATGATAAGAATCTCTACTCTTCTTTCTTTCCTATTTTCTATATAACTCAGTTGAGCCTTAATTAGCAGACTCTCTTACTTAATAAGAATCTCTACCCTTCTCTCCTTGTACTGTGTTTAGGTTTTGGTTCAATTCAAGAAATTAAATTAAGATACCAATTTATTCAGTGATTAATCTCAATCTCGAGACATTCTTTCGGTTCAATTTTGATTCTGTTGTGTTGACCGAGATGAAAGGCTGTAACTTCGTTAAATCAAGTATGAATTATTCCGGCTGTTGAACGCTTCCATCTAATCTTTAAAATATTTTAGGAAATCTAGACTCATAACTTATATATTAGGTGTTTCCTTGAGTCTGAGCTAGGTTTACTTAATTAGGTCACTGATGGCGGAACAACGACAATAAAACATTTGTATTTCTTCGTTTCAACTTCCATATAGTAAAAATCTAGGAATTTCTTTTTAGGAAGGTTGATACTAATCATGGTTGCGCGGATGTAAAGTAGATCGAGTGGTACATTGTACAAGTTACACTATATAAAAAAAAATCAGTGTCACCAAAATGATGAAAATATAGGATTGTAAAAAGCTATGCATTGACAGATTATTATAGTTAGTCAGAAATCATGGGTGATTAATTTGATAGAATATGTGGAAACCCTTGATGGGTGTGTTGCATTCATCTCATATAAATAGATTACATATTTACAAAGGAGACCCCTACACTATACATTATTTAACACACCCCCCTCAGTCGCAGCTGGAGGAGGACTAATGCTAAGACTGGACTTAAATTGTAAAAACAGCTGTGTAGTAAGGCCTTTAGTAAATATATCTGCTAACTGATGAGAGGAAGGCACATGCGACACACGCACTTGCCCCAAAGCAACACGTTCTCTTACAAAGTGTAAGTCAAGTTCCACATGTTTGGTTCGTTGATGCTGTACTGGGTTATTAGCTAAATACATGGCACTTACATTATCACAAAAAACAATTGTGGCACGTGAAAGAGGTAGATGTAACTCAATCAAAAGATTACGAAGCCAGACAGATTCGGCAACAACGTTAGCAATACCACGATATTCAGCTTCGGCACTTGAACGGGACACAACATGTTGGCGTTTAGAGGACCAAGACACAAGATTGTCACCTAGGAAGATGCAGAACCCAGAGGTGGACCGGCGTGTTTCAGGACAACCGGCCCAATCAGCGTCAGTGTAACAGACCAAACGATTAACAGTGGATGGGCGGAGAAAAAGACCATGAGTAAGAGTACCCTTCACATAACGAAGAATGCGTTTGAGGGCATTCAGATGTGGTTGGCGAGGATCGTGCATATACAGACATATTTGCTGTACAGCATAAGCGATTTCCGGACGAGTGATCGTGAGGTATTGTAATGCACCCGCAAGACTCCGATAGAGAGTAGGATCATCGACTGGTTTGTCAGAGGAGGGTAGTTTAGACTTTGTCTCAGCCGGTGATGAGCAAGGATGACAAGTGTCCATGCCAGCACGAGAAATGATTTCTTGGGCAAAAACTGTCTGAGACAGAAAAAGGCCCGAAGAGGAGCGTATAGCGGAGACCCCTAGAAAGAAGGAGAGAGTGCCAAGGTCAGTCATTTTGAACTCAGACGAGAGACGAGAGATGACATGATTGACCAGAGATTGGGAGGAAGCTGTGAGAATGATATCGTCTACATACAATAGAAGGTAGATTGTATCACGACCATGATGATAAACAAAGAGAGAACTGTCAGATTTACTTGAATGGAAGCCGAGAGACGTGATGAAGACAGCGAATCGATGAAACCAGGCGCGAGGAGCCTGTTTGAGACCATACAGGGCTTTTCGAAGGCGACAGACATGCTGTGGGAAGGAGGAATGAACATAGCCAGGAGGTTGCTTCATATAGACTTCCTCCGATAATTGACCGTTGAGAAAAGCATTTTTGACATCAAGTTGATGAATCGGCCAGTTTAGGGAGAGAGCAATGCTGAGGACCATTCTGACAGTGACTGGTTTGACAACAGGGCTGAAAGTTTCGTCATAGTCAAATCCAGGCATTTGAGAAAAGCCTTGAGCCACCAGACGGCCCTTGTAACGCTCAAGGCGACCATGACTATCGAACTTATGGCGATATAACCAACGGCAGCCAACAATGTTGACTTTTGCTGGATGGGGGGACAAGATCCCACGTGTGATTGGAGAGAAGGGCAGACATTTCAGCGTCCATGGCTGCCTTCCAATTTGGATCACGAATGGCCTGAGCAGAAGACTTGGGAATTGGGGAGAGAGAGTCAACTGCTGAAAGATTGAAGATGTGGCGAGGTTTGAGACTGCCGGTGCGTGAGCGAGTCGTCATGGGATGGTTGGAGGTGGGGCCCTGATGAGGGGCAGAAGTGGTGGCTACAGGAGCAGGATGCACAGATGTAGTGTGCGTAGAGTGAGGAGCATCAGACGATTGTGGTTGGTTATCGACTGTAGGAGCATCATCATTTGTGATGGGCATATCACTCGAGGGAGGCGAGGGAGAAGGAGGGGAGGGGGGAGTGTTAGATGAGGAGGCAATGGGTTCATTGGACAGCAAAGGGGGGGGGGTGGTGCTATCATCAGAGAACACTTCATACTCAGAGGGGGATGGGGGTGTATGAAACGAGGCATATGGAAAATGGTATTCATCAAAAATGACATGGCGAGAGATAATAATGCGATGAGTGATGAGATCATAGCATCGATGTCCTCGATGACAAGGAGAAGGACCGAGGTAGACACAAGCAGTGGAGCGAGGTGAGAGTTTGTTTGGGCCGCAGATGAGAGCTTCGGATAACAGAGGCACCCAAAAACACGTAGATGTGTGAAATCCGGGAAAGTATCGTACAAGAGCTCACATGGGGTTTTAGAATCCAGAGTGGTAGTGGGGAGAATGTTCAGAAGATGAACAGACATGGTGAGTGCTTCAACCCAGAATTTAGGTGGAAGGGAGGCTTGGAACAGGAGCGTGCGTACCACATTGTTAATGGTGCGAATGGCTCGTTCAGCTTTGCCATTTTGTTGGGAAGTGTAAGGACACGAAAAGCGAACTTTAATGCCATGTTTTTGAAAAAATTCAAGTAATTTGGTGTTATTAAATTCACGGCCGTTATCACACTGAAAGGATTGTATATCGGTTTTAAACTGATTTAACACATATGCATGGAAAGTAGTAAAAACTTGAAACACATCCGATTTAGCACGCAAAGGGAACACCCATAAGAAATGAGAATAATCATCCAAAAACAGTATATAATATTTAAAACCACTCAAACTTGATACAGGAGATGTCCACAAGTCTGAATGAACTAGTTCAAAAATCCGTGAAGTCTTTGTTAGAGACTTTGAAAAAGACAAACGGCAGTGTTTACCTAGTTGACAAGCGTGACACGTAGGTAACAGTGCTTTGGAACAAGAAATAAAATTACGAGAACGTAAAAAATTAAAGGTAGTTGTGCCCGGATGACCAAGACGACGATGCCACACATGAGGAGACAGGGCAACCATAGCGGTGGCAGGCGACATGGAAGGCAGAGAAGGCTGAAGAATGGGGTAGAGATCACCAGTACTGTCAGAGCGATGAAGGATACGCCCTGTATCAAGATCCTTTATGGAGAAACCAAAAGGATCAAATTCAATAGAAACCCAGTTATCAAGAGTGAACTTACGTACAGAGATTAAATTCTTAACCATATGATCAGAAACAAGTACATTTTTCAGTGCCAATTTATTTTGTGATAATGGAAGAAATGTATCACCAATGCAAGAAACCGGAAGTAAAGCACCATTACCAACCATGATTACTTTTGACTTGCCACAAGGTTTAAGAGAAAGTAGATTACCTTGGTTGAATGACATGTGGGAGCTTGCACCAGTGTCCATATAGTAGTTGTTATCCTGATGCTGTTGTGGCGGCTGAGCGGACATTGAACTGAAGAGAGCTGCGAGATCTGTGAACTGAGGCGGAGCTGCATTGGCAGGAGAGACTGGAGGAGGCGCAGCATAGAGTGCCGATGGAGTGTGAGTCCCGGCATGAGTTGGTGTGGAAGACACCGGCTGACGATAGTTGCCTCCAAACTGAGAAGCCTGAGATTGCTGATGTAATGCATTCTGAAGAAGCTGAAGAAGTTGATTGTTGAATGCCGGTGGGGCACTTGATTGACCTGCATCACGAGAATAACCTGTAACAGAAGTTGTGCTGTTAAAAGACCCCCCTCCCGTGTTACCCTTAGATGTAACCCGTCCCGTGTTTCTGTTTCCCCGATTATTTTTATTTTTCCCTTTGCCATTATTATTAGTGCTAGACGAGGAATAAAGGGCAGTGGTAAGGGAAGGTGAAGATTCAAGGGTAGATTCGGGTTGGTCTTCACGGGACTCATGCAGGAGTAACATGTTTTTGGCTTCAAGAAAAGAGGGAAAGGGTTTGGTGTGTGTGATGACATCAATTAAGCTTTGATAGGATGATGGTAAATTCTGTAGAATTTGCAAGACAAGATCCTGATCAGTGATTTTAGTGTCAACATCAGCAAGGGAGTCAGCAATGTCTTTTAAAGTGTGACAGTAATCAGTAATAGAAAGAGCTCCCTTTTTGGTGTTTCGAAAGAGGGTTTGAAGTTGTAGGCTACGGGATAATTTATTGTTCAAGAAATGAGCATCCAAGGCTTCCCAAAGGTCGTGTGCAGTGCAGTTATCTTTTGTGATGAGATTAAGTAAATTTGGTTCACATGTAGAGTAGAACCATGATTTAATTCGAGAATCAATTGCCTCCCAATCCTCATCATCAACACTTGTTGGTTGGGATTTCCCAGTAATATGACCCATGACTTTTGCCCCTTTACACACATCAGTAAAAATACGTCGCCATAGTTTATAGCGAGACCCATCATTGGTTAATTTGAAACTGAACTGAGGGTAGACATTACCGATAACAAAAACAAGTTTGGAAGCGGTTGGGTTGGTTGGTGATGGACTATTTCCAGTCATGACTAATAATAATAATACTCACGAAAAAATAAATATAACCGTAAAAAAAGAAAAATGGAACGTGCTCACCGAGGATAATGCCGAGAGGAGTAGGCGGACAGCAGCAGCGGTGATTTCCCTAGTGTAGGTGATGCAGTAACCGAGGACCAAGAGAAGTAAGGACGGCGGCCCTAGGGTTTGTGATGCGGCGGCTGCCCTAGGGTTTGCTGTGATGCGGCTGATGAGCAAACGAACCAAAGTTGGAGAGGTGGCAGACGACTGCAGCAACAACGGGCTGCTGCTGGTCAGGACGGCGGCAACAAGCGGCGCAGGGGAAGCAGCGGCAGGTGCTGGGCGGAGGAGACAGCAGCAGTTGCAAGCAGATCAGCGGCGCAATAGGCGGAGCAGGCTGTAGTCGACTGTGCAGCAGCAGCAGATCGGCGCACAGTCAGGGGCGCAGATGCGGCGGGGCACAGGCAGCAGCAGATCGGTGCTGTAGCTTGGCGGCGGCTAGGGTTTTCAGAGATTCCAGGTGATCGGCGGCTAGGGTTTGCAGCCGAGGGAGGGAAGCGGTGGATTAGGGCGGAAGCAGGTAGGCGGCCGGAAAAGAGAATACCGGCGGCGGTAGCAATGTTTCTCAGGCCAAGGAAAAATAACCTATTTTTTTTAGAATTAGGGTTAGGCTCGATACCATGATAGAATATGTGGAAACCCTTGATGGGTGTGTTGCATTCATCTCATATAAATAGATTACATATTTACAAAGGAGACCCCTACACTATACATTATTTAACAATTATGTACTATTAGTAAAATTATCTAACAAATCAGCAACAATTTTACGAAGAAAAATAATATTCGTAAAACAGAAGCATCAACAATAAACATTAGCTTTTGGGTTGATGATTTGCATGCAATCTATATTACTTTGATAATCTTTATTCCTGATGCAAGAAAGGGTTTGAAGAATATATAATTTTTGTTTGATCTCATCTATATAACAATGAGAGATATAAAGTTACAAACATAAGTTAATTAATAATACATTAATTTTATTAAATGGTAAGACTCATAAATCATGATGAGTCATGCAAAAATAATCACATTTAAATTAAAGAGTGAGTTGTTATTAGTGTTTGTCCTTTAAATATAAATATGTATACTTTTTAAAAATAAAAAATTATTATACATGTAATACGTGGGTCACCAGAAGTTAAAAATATATATAATATTTGTTTATAAGTTTAATACATATATATTAAAATTAAATGTAGATTATATAAACAAAATTAAATATTTAAAAGTAAACATAATACAATATTAATAAAGTCATATTTCATAACATTATTTATTGTATGCAATTCATACATACATACATACATACATACATACATGTAAATTTCAAATTATATCGATTAAATATGTATAAAATCTAGAAATAAAAAAATCTAAAGAACGTAAAAAAGTAACTATTCATGTGTATTTAAAAAGATAGATAAATAATATTTATGACAAATTATTATACTTTGCTTGTATTTTTATTATAAGAATTAATTTTAAGTTATATACATTTTATGTAAGCAACTATTTACTAAAAATTATTCACGTAATACATAAATTCATAAACATGAAAGTTAATGATATTGACTTAAATATTATCTAAATTTTATTTCAATTAAAAAAATTATGCTATAAATTTGATTACATGGAATTAAATTTTTTTTATACTGATAGATTATATATAACAATTAGTTTAAAATTTTAATTAATTATAATTTGGTATAATCTACCATTTATGATATTACATAATTATGATTACAAACATTGTTTTAAAAACTAAATTAAATATAAATTAGAATACTCTATTGTTTGTGACGTATTAATGATATTAACGTTAAATGAATTGAATTATTATTTATAAAATAGTATACTCTTTTATTTATGACATTTTTATGATGACAAATATGACACAAATAAAGTGCTACTAAGTCCTACAAAAACAAATAAATATTTTTAGTTGAAAAAATAAACAAATATATTTAATATGACATCAAATAAAATAAGATTATGAAATTAATTTACTTATCAGAACCTCAACTTGAAAACATGAACATAAAGAAACCACGTAACATAATCAAATTATAACACAATTCTTGAATGATATCACATAAAACTCACCATGAAAGTTATCGACAAAAAAAAATAGAAATAATAGATATAAAATAAATAAATATATTTAATATGACATCAAATAAAATAAGACTATGAAATTAATTTACTTATCAGAACCTCAACTTGAAAATATGAACATAAAGAAATGACATAACGTAATCAAGTTATAACACAATTTTTGTATGATATCACATAAAACTCACCATGAAAGTTATCGACAAAAAAATAGAAATAAGAGGTAAAAAAATAAAACATAAATCAATAGAATCAAGGGAAGGTGATTAACATGTAACAACAACAATTAGTGATAGTTGTTAAAACTTGATTGCCAAAACAAATGTAAGTGTGGTATGTATGATTCAAATGTTGGTATTTATAGAGCACCGGTTGGAAGTTTGGAAGACATTGAGTTGTCTTTTCATATTTCACATTTAAATAATTGGGAGTTTTGAAGAGGAATGGACCAAGTGAATTGAAGATGCTCATTTCTCTTAACTTGTATTTAAGACTACATTGTAATATAATTAAAAACATTAATTTGTTTTTGAAGTGTTTTTATATATGAAACAACTTTATTATTTGATTTTCAAATTAATTAATTATTTAGTTTAGAATAATGATTTAATTTAATAAATTAGAATGTAATAAATAAATCAAATTTTAAAACAAAGGGTGTTAAATCACAATGAGTTTTAAGTTTCACTAGACATATGCAAGCATGTAGCTTACTTTTGTTTTCTTTTTTATTCGTTGTTTAGTTTCACTAAATGAATTAGAATGTAATAAAAGTATTAAATCAACTATTAAAACCAAGGTTTAATTCACATTAATTTTTTTTGTTGTTAATTAAATTACATAAATTACAATGAAAGTATGGGACCGTTGAGTTGTTTAATTATATATTTGTTGACATTTAATTTAAATAATAATAAGTAGATTAATATATAAACCATCTCCTTTAATATTAATAATAATGTGTTATGTAGTTTCATATTTTGCATTTAGATACCTGGATTTTTTATATAACTATATTTCGAATATCAATAAATATTACTATAATGTATTTATGATTTATAACAAAAAATATTTGATTAGTATTAATATAAAGTTTATCTTAATCAAATAAAAATTTATTATATAGATTCGACTTATAAATAATTTATTGTTTTAATTAATTAATATAAAATATTATATTTACAATTATTTATATGGTAAATTAGTTATACAAAGTTTTCTTGAATGGATATTAATTACTATAGACTATTACTTTTTATTCGTGTTTTTAGTCTCTTGTCATTTAAAAGAGATTTAGTTATGATTTTTAGTAAGATAATTTGGTTATTAAAGATATTCAATTTAAATAAATAAATTAAAATGTAAACCAATATTTTTTTTCCCTTTTTGCTAACTTTATTTAGGTATATAATAACAAAAAATGTATCTTACATATTAATTAATATAATGAAATAAATGATTATTATATTCTTAGTATCTAATATTGTCTTTGCGGTGTTTTGAAATAAAATAATAAAAATAATGATGTATATCATATGTAAATAAATGTTAGTGGACAAATGTTGTCTTTTACGATGTTACTAAATTAAATAACTAAATGATTTTCATGATTATTTTTTGGTATTAAACAAATTAAATCAATTACTTAATATTATATATTACTATCTCGATAACTCATGTTATTTTTTTGTATTAACTAATAAAATAAATTATTTTGATTTAAATAAATTACCAATATAGCTTATTACATGGAATTTATTGTTATATGACTCAACTTATCAAATAAAAATAAAATAAAATAAAATATCATGATATAAATAAATATCATTATGATTTATTATATGGAATTTAGTAAGATATATCTCTACGAATCAAATTAAATAAAGTAAATAACTAAATAACATATTTTGATCTAAAATATAATCATTGTGTAATTTATTATATTGAATTGGAAGACTTTATACATCAAATCATTTATGACATGAGTATTTACTGAAATTGACTAAACTTATCAAATTAAAAATAAATAATATAGTTTGATTTAATAATGATCATTGTAATTTTATATATGGATTTAAATTACTATAAACATCAACTCATTTATGACATGAGTAATTATTAAAATGGACTCAACTTTTATATATATATATATAGATTATACAAATTTGGGATTTTAATTGATTATGCCTGGTAACGGTTTTATGGACGTTATTGGGACTGGCAATAAGATTTGTACTTCTTTACCCGTGGATTTCACTGTATTTATTGAATGTGAAATTTGTAAACAATATTGGAGTGAGGATAAGATATATGCAGTTATAAACATTTGTGAACATCATCCTGTAAACATGTTTTTTCATAATAGCATGTTACTGAACATGTTCAATTATATTAATGTTACATGTCAATGATATGTGATGATTGTAATAAATATTATGCAACAAAAGTAAATTATTTTGATATACAATATCAAGCAAAACACGTTTTCACAAATATATAAAATACTTAAATACATAACCTTATATTACAAATTAACAAGCTTTTTCAGAAAATCTATTGTTTTTTTAAAAGATAATCGTATCCAAAATATCTATGTAAACGTGGTGATTTACATTTAAGAAATATCCAAACATATTTTTAAAACATACGAGCCGAACTTGTAGAGGTTTGTGCCATATCTGCAGCTAGGGTAGCGTAGCCCATATCAACTGTTGTATCAACTTCAGTACCAATTCTTTGAGTAGCTGTTTATGTATGGCATATGGTAATTAATACAAGTATCTAAATGATCTAACACACTAACAAGTTTTAAGTAGTATTATAGAGTGGTATGTGTGTACCAGGTGATTGCACTTGAGCTTGCACAATGTTGACGGGTTCAGTCAGATGTTATCCCCTCAATCGGACATAGACCGAGTCCACCATTCGCAATTTCATGGATCACAAGGTCACGGATGGTTTTGGTGTCCCAACATTTGAACACCCCTATCGACTTGTCAATAGGAAACGAGTCGCAACTTGTGTTGTGCAGATAGAATAACTGAATAATTAAAATATGCAACACATCAATCATACATATAGGAAAAGGAAAACACATTAACATATGCATTGATGGACATGTGCAAATATACATAGGCAGTATTTAAAACATGCAAATAATGGTATTAAACATGTTCGATACAATGGGGATTACATTTAAACCAAAAATTGAACAGATTAAACATGTGCAGTAGGGGCATATGTATGGATTAAACACAATTAACGTGTGCATTACTGAATATTTGCAAATATATGTGTGCAGAATTGGAAAATAGGTATACAAGTTAAACAGCCATATAGTCATTGCACATATTGAGCATGCGTAATGTTGTGTTCAGTGTTAAATTGCACATGTGCAATAACATAAAACACAGTAGTTTGGTTGTGCACATGTTCGCAGAATATCAGTGTTCAGACATTACAATAACATGTGCAATAATTGGACACTTATTTGTTCAACTTCAAATGTATCATGTAGTTAACTAAACATAACCCAATGACTTTCAGTTTCATATACAGCAAATATTTAATGTCTATATTATTGAATACATAAAAATATGCAACACATCAATCATACATACAAAAATAGGAAAAAATAATGATGATCATACCGTAAAGATTATCAATGGGCCTGCGTAACTGCACATTTCCGCATCTCTGTTCCAGTCCCTCTTAGATGCCTTCAACAACTCAATGAAATACGAACACCAATCCATGTGGTGTATTTCACGAGTTCTTTTTATGTTTGGGAGGATAACTTGGTTTACACCTTTGTTCTTTGTACATCCAGCAAAGACGGATGTAAAGAGCACAAGGAAATTTAACTTGAACAGACGACCCACACTGTTGTCCCTAGTTATAACTTCCAAAACATCCTTTGAGTTGAACTTCCCAGATGATCTCCCAAATTGATTCCTCCACTCTTGGGTAACAGTGTCGTTCTTGTTGCTGATCTATGGTGTGACAATCGGCATCCTACCCATCGGAAATCCCATTAGCTGATTGATACCATCACTCGTAATGGGTATGTTGCCAACAGCTTTAGACACACAGTCAGCAACTATATGGCCTGTTTTGCCACATTTAAAGCACTCAGCCTTAGTTTTATCAAATGCCTTCTTTTTTATGGCACCTGATTTCTTCTGCAGCATTCTTCCACCAAACCTCTTCTTGTTGAATTTTCTGACAAGCATTGCAATCATTTTCTCATCATTTAATTCATTAAGATCTTTACAATCTTCCTCCTCAGATTTCTTCCCTTTCATCGTCAGCCTGTTGATCAGGTTGTGTGAACACATCACACATCTGATCAGCAGGTTGTCTCACGCTGGCCACTAAGGCAGCACCTCTCTTAAACATTTCCAATGCAATTCTTTTCTGTTGCCTTGACTGCTCATCATCTAGTGAGGATCCATACAGATTTACAAGATTCATACATTTGATGGTGACTGAATTTCTTAAGATAGTAGAACAATAATTCCATTCTTCAGGCAGAATGTCCAAGAATTTGTTTACCAGAGTTATGTTGTCCTTGGTGATCATAACAGCTTTGAATTCATTGATTAGAGCAGTGAATCTGGTACAAGTTTCTGTGAGAGACTCCTTTGGCTTTGCAAAGATGAGTTCATACTGTCTAACAAGATTGTTGATCCTGTTGTCCAGTGTGATAGTGGGACCATCATAGACGGTACACAAAGTATCCCACATCTCCTTTGCAGTCTTCATTTTCTCAACCTGTTTGAACACATCATCAGGAAGAGAACTGACCAGGTTGTTCCTGGATTTTGCATCAACAACAACCATCCTTTTGTCTTCATAAGACCATTGAGCTTTGGCCTTTTCAAAGGTTCTGATCTCTGGGGCAGCTCCTTCAGCAGCAGGAGTGATAGTAGTAACAGAGGTTGGCACATTGGGACCCTCCATTACTATCTCTGGCAGTTGTACATCAAGATTCTCTAAGTAGATCATCATTCTGCACTTCCAACCAGAGAAGTTCTGATGATTGAACTTGGGGGGTTTGGCCATAGAACCATTGTCATAGTACGAGGAGGAATTTGCAGCACTGTTGTCCATGGGAAAGTAGGGAGAATAAGAGATCTAGAGATGACACACACTCTATCCGCTCTGATACCAGTTGTAGGTCCCAAAATGTTTCCCTAGTGTATTGTTCTAAGCTGTAGAGGGGGGTGAATACAGCAAATTAAAACTCAACACTCTTTTCTCAATGTTTGTGTATATTATCAACAAGTGTTAATTACAAACAAGCTTGACTGTGAAAAGGTTCAAGCTGAGATGACAGATACAACAGATGTTTAACTAGTCTAGGACACACTCAGACTAGATACAATGAATACACTCACTAAGATGAACTCACTGTTTTACAAGACCCAGATGGACAGCTTGAATAAGAACAGCTTGGACACACTTTACTGTTTTATTCAAGCAGACTTGCACGCATGAAAAACACACTTCAATGCACGATCTGAATTTCTCACTCTTGGTTTTCTCACATTCCTTAGAAGCTTCCTTTTATACTCTCACTGAGAATCTCAGTGAAGCTTCCTCATTGGACATGGAGATAGTGGGATGTCTTTCCAAAAAGACAAAACAACTTTTCTCCACATTCTAATAAAGCAGACTTCTCTCCATGTGGCAGATTCTTTGTCTTTTTATTTTTGTCTCTGTTGGAGAGGGCTTTAACTAAAAGAGGAATGTCAACTTTGAATCTTTCTTATTTTGTTAAGGCCATTTTAATATAAGAAATGCTCTGTCACCCATTTCAGATATCCCTTTGTCTTCATGTAACAGAGCAGCGTAGGCAGCTTTTGCAGCTTTTTCCACTTTGTCTTTGACTTTGTAACTGATCTTGTAGTCTAAAACAATACATGAGGACTTGGAAACATATTCCATAAAGTGTTTAGCCTGTTCACAAAGAATAGGTTCTGTTCACAAAGAACATAATACTTAGGATTCGTCCAAGCTGCTCAACAGAATAGAACAACGTAGACAGTTTATGTCCAGCCTGTTCAACAGAATGAACAGCTTGGGCAATCTGCCTTAGTTGCAAAGAATGCAACAGTGTAAACAACTTTGACTTATATTGCAAATCACTTTTCAGGTTTAAATAAGGCATTAACATGCCTTAAATTATACCTTCAAATGCATCAAACATGTTTGATTAAAGATCTCCCCCTGAGATATAGAGCAGGTTTGATTGAGGCCTTTTTGTGCCTAACAAACTACCTCTATAGAGGATAGCTAACAACTCCTCAACTCGATGAACGTAAACCTACTTGGGTCCAGCAGGCCTACTAGCACTCCGATCACCTGAGATATACACATTAAACACAGGTAAGCTAAAGCTGGTGAGAATGCAAGTGTTATATGTACGATTAAGAAAACTCAGTAAAAGTAAGTAAACTCTATAATAAAGTGTTCAGCGTTCTCTACAGAACAAGGTATATGAGATCCCACAAGGTAGCTCAAAATAGGTACTCAACTCGTGTGGAAGAACCCACGTACCCAATTCCTTAGACCGCGCAAAGCAGCCATCAGGAGCTCAAAAGTGAATCGGGAGCGACCCGACCCCTGCCCAGCCGTACGGTTTAGTAACTCGGTAGCTCGTGTGTCCCAAATCCCATATAATAAAATACAGTTCATAAAAAAGCACAGTAATACATGCATGACAATATCTCGGTAAAAAGCTTGTAATAAAACTCATAATATCTCGTAAGAAAACTCAGTAATAGATCATGCAAGTATTAATAAATAACCATACAAGTATCTCAGAAAAACATGCAAACTCACCTGACCCTGGAAACTCACTCCTTTAGTCTCGGTTCCTTGCCCCTCCCCAACCATATCAACTCGAGAACCTGGAATCACAATATGATAACTTTATATCACAATCACAACTCAATAACTTTGTACACAATTCCCAAGAAACACACACGGATGAACAACAGTAGCAGGTTGCTCTACTTCACTTACAGCTAGGGGAATCACTCCCCAGTGCCAAAACCAACTCAATAAAACCCATTAGAACATCACGAATTCACCCAGAAATAGATACAAACTCAATTTAATCATTTTCCAACACAAAACAACAATTAATTCATAAAATCGGGCTCAAAACTCACTTAGACCAAATAGGAGAAGTTAATGAAGATTTGCAAATGAATTCCTCCTTAATCCTTCCACTTAGTTGTTGCAGCTGCTGGGATTCAAACACACACACAAATACACTCAATCTTCTGATTTAGGGAATCAAATTAATGAAGCAAGCACCCAAGGAGGAGAAGTATATACACGTTTTAGATTAAACTCGGTTCAACACCCAATATCCGATCCCGCTATCATAAAATACAAGTTTATATCATCGGGTTCCAAATTAATTAATAATCACCAAGGTTACAATATTTTATATAACTTAATCACATAACCCGGTTAACCCCAAAAATCTTATCACGTGGCGGTTCCACGTATAACTCAATGATTCGCTCAGCTTAAATATAATATCATAATCAATCCAATAGAATAATTCCACGTACCTTTCCCAAAATTGGGATGTTACAAGTCATATTGAGAATTTTAGTAAAGTAGCATACATTCATACGAATTTATCCCAAATTTAAAATATTAAGAAAATACATTGTTTTCGGTGAAACCGGTAGCCAGTCACCAAATGTACCATATCAACAATAAAATCCAAGTACAAGGTACCATTCCGGGAAAAAAACTATATTAGTCATATCATAATTTCAGTAAAGTATCATACATTTGTATGACTTTATCCCTTAAAAAAATACAAGAACAATATAATTATTTGTTATAAGGATTATTTTTTTAGTTTTATAATAGAATAAGAGTGGTGGTTACTTTATTTATTAGTCATTTGAATTTTTATTTTTAAACTTACATATTTTTATTTGATATAATTTTAAACATAATATGATTTTTTTAGCTTGTATTGTAGTTTTTCTTTTCGAATATAATCTGTATTTATTTAAAAATGTTATTTTTTAATTACAAACCAGTATATGAACCCACATATTATGTAGATAATAACCAATTAGCTACAAAAAATGTGTGTAAACTTAAAATTAAAACATATAAGTATTAATTTATCGTAAAAAAGTTATAAGAAGAGTATTATTATTTGTTATATCCATTAATCATCTATCTTTTTAAATATATATGAGTAGTAGTTAACTAGTTACTTATTTTACCATTCTTTTTAATTTTTAATTTTCTAAATCTGTTAGGTACAATTTATAATAGAGTTGAAAACAATATTTTGTAATAGTTCAGGGGCTTTATTGTAATTACGTAATGGTTGTATTGTGTATATAAATAGGTGTTAGGTTTACTGTTAGGATATACGGTTGAATTAGTGTTAGACATAAAAAGGTCTCAGTCAAACCTGCTCTACATCTTAGGGGGAGATTATTATTCAAACCTGTTTGATGCACTTGAAGGTATAAATTAAGGCATGTGAATGCCTTATTGAAACCTGATAAGTGATTTGCAATATTAGTCAAAGCTGCTTACCCTGTCGCATTTGTTGCAACTAAGGCAGACTGTCCAAGCTGTTCTACTCTGATGAACAAGCTAGACATAAACTGTCTACGCTGCTCTAACCTGCTGAGCAGTTTGGACAAATTCTAAGTGTTCTGTTCTTTGTGAACAGAACCTGTTGTTTGTGAACATGCTAAACATTTTATGGAATATGTTTCCATGTCCTCATATATTGTCTTGGACCAAGAGATCAGTTTATAAAGTTGAAGACAATGTGGAAAAACATAAGCTGCTAGGACTGCCTTTGCTGTTCTCTTACATGAAGACATAGTGGATATATGACAAACCATTTCTTATATCAAAATGGCCATAACAAAAGATGAAAGTTTTAAAGTTAACATTCCTCTTTTGGTTAAAGCCTTTTGCAACAGAGACAAAAAGGAAAAGACAAAGATTATGCAATGTAAAGACAATACTGCTTTGTCAGAGTGTGCAGAAAAGTATTCTTGTCATTTTGTAAAGACATTCCACTATCTCTATGTCCAATGAGGAAGCTTTATTAAGATTCTCAGTGAGAGTATAAAAGGGAAGCTTCTAAGAAATGTGAAATAACTAAGAGTGTGATATTCAGAACGTGCAAAGAAGTGTGTTTTCATGCATGCAAAGTCTGCTTAAATAAAACTGTAAAGTGTGTCCAAGCTGTTCTTGTTCAAGCTGTCCGTCTGTCTGTCTTGTAAATAGTGAGTTCATTTTTGTGAGTGTATTCAATGTATCTAGTCTGAGTGAGTCTTAGATTAGTAGTCACCATTGTATCTGTCATCTCAGCTTGAACCATTTTGCAGTTCAGGCTTGTTTGTAATTAACACTTGTTGATAATACATACAAACATTTAGAAAGTGTGTTAAATTTTTAACTAGCTGTATTCACCCCCCCCCCCTCTACAGCTTAGATCAACATACTAGGGACTCCTTTTGGGACCTATAACTGGTATCAGAGCAGATAGAGTGTGTGTTAACTCAAGATCTCTCATTCTCCCTATTTCCCACCATGGACAACAGTGCTGCCAGCTCTTCCTCTTACTATGACAATGTATCTATGGCAAAACCTCCCAAGTTTAATCATCAGAACTTCTTTGGATGGAAGTGCAGAATGATGCTCTATTTAGAGAATCTGGACGTACAACTACCAGAGATAGTAATGTAAGGTCCCTATGTGCCAACCTCTGTTACTACTATTACTCCTGCTGCTGAAGGAGCTGTTCCTGAAATTAGGACCATTGAAAAGGCTAAAGCTCAATGGTCTGATGAAGATAAAAGGCTGGTGGTTCTTGATGCAAAAGCTAGGAACAACCTGGTTATTTCTCTTTCTGATGATGTGTTCAAACTGGTTTAGAAAATGAAGACTACAAAGGAGATGTGGGATACTTTGTGTACCGTCTATGATGGTCCCACTATCACACTTGATAACAGGATCAACAATCTTGTTAGACAGTATGAACTATTCTTTGCAAAGCCAAAGGAGTCTCTCACTGAAACTAATACCAGGTTCACTGCTCTTATCAATGATCTCAAAGCTGTTGAGATCACCAAAGACAGTTTAACTCTGGTAAACAAGTTTTCGGACATTCTTCTTGAGGAATGGAACTATTTCTCTACTATCCTCAGAAACTCAGGCACCATCAAAGGTACGGATCTTGTGAATCTGTATGGATCCTTACTAAATGATGAACTATCAAGGGAACAGAAAAGAAATGCCTTAGAAAAGCCCAAAAGAGGTGTTGCCTTATTGGCCAGCGTGAGACAACCTGCTGGTCAGGTGTGTGATGTGTTCACACAAGCTGATGATGAAATGGAAGAATTGTCTGAGGAAGAAGATTGTGAAGATCTTACTGAATTTGATGATGAGCAAATTATTGCTGTGCTTGCCAGAAAATTCAATAAGAAGAGGTTTGGTGGAAAGATGCTGCAAAAGAAGTTAGGTGTCATAAAAAAGAAAGCATTTGACAAAACTAAGGCTGAGTGTTTTAAATGTGGCAAAACAGGCAATATAGATGCTGACTGTGTGTCTAAAGTTGTTGGCTCCTCATCTAAACCATACAAGACAAATAAAGATGATGGCTACATAGGGATGGCAAAAAAAACCGAAACCGACGGGGAAAACCGAAAACCGACGTAAACGGGCCGGGTTCGGGGACACTAATCGGGGACGGGGACGGTTTTGGGGAAAACCGCTAGGATTTTAACGGGGATGGTGCCGGGGCCGGTATTAGGTAAATAACCGATTACCCGGCCCGATTAACCGTTTAAGATGCCCGCTTAAAAAACCGATTATTTTATATATATATATATATATATATATATATATATATATATATATATATATATATATATATATATATATATATATATATATATATATATATATATATATATATATAGATGATCGTTGAAACGACTACGGATCATTTGGAACTTAAATTTCTTTTCATAAACTTTATTTTGTGGTTTGTAACCATATTGTTGGTTGGAACATTTCGTAGTGTTGTCTTTCGAACATTGTAATCCTAGTTTATGCATCTTTTAATTGTCGCCGTAACAAGATTTAATCGTTCTCATTAAATGGGGATTTTTGTGGTGAAAATTAACCGTTTAATTAACTGTTTACATTAAATGGTGAAAACCGAATCCCCGCGGTGAAAACCGAAGCCCCGACGTGGATCCCCGTATAAATCCCCGCGGTTTTTCAAACGGGGATGGTATGCGGTTTCTTAAACGGGGACGGGGACAGGGGGACTGATCCCCGGCCCGAAACCGGCCCGTTGCCATCCCTATGGCTACAGGGTTAAGTACCTAATGGCCATGGCTAAGCTGAGAAAGTTGGAAGACTCAGTGGCTTCCAACAAGCAGAAAAGACTCATGGCTAAGACATGTGACTGGGAGGAGTCTGACTCATCATCTGATGAAGAGCACAACAATTGTCAGATGGCCAACACTGATGTTCCTTCAACAAGCAACTTCAAACAAGACTTGGCTGAAGCTAAAGCTCTCAGCAGCTTGGAGAACTGGAACCCAACCATGATGTATAAGATACAAAATTTTATGGATTACAGTTCTGATGAAAAATTTAAATTGTTTGAATATTTACTTTTTGTTTTAAAAGTTGCTATTGTGAAGCATGATGCTTTGCTGTCTGAGATCTCTAAGTTAAAAATTGATCTTGAAACAAAAACATATAAACTGGACAACTTCCATAAGTTGGAAACTGAACTCGATGAAGTAAAACACATCAATACCATTTTATTAGAAGAAAAGAGAGAGACAGACATAAAGCATGCCAAGATTCAAAGATTGTTGACTATTGGTGCCAATCTACACAAAAAGTCAATCATTGTATCAGTCAACAGATCCCTGCTCAAATCCAAGCCTATCTTGGAGGGGATCTTGATACAGCAGATTCAATTGTTGAGATAAATAATCTGGAAAAAGACTTATCCACTCTTGGTGAGCTTCCAACTACTTTCATTCAAAGAGTAAATGGAAAACTGGTCTCAACAAACAGGTTTGTCAGGCCTCAAAACACTGACAGTTTGTGTGAAAAAGTTTTAAAGACTAATGATGGAATGTGTTCTCCATCAAATCAGCCTGCTATGTGCATAGTTGGTTCACACAAACAAAAGAAGGGAAAACAAGTTCAAACTGCAGCTTTGGAGACTAAACTTGTCAACAAGACGGGTTCTGGATCTAAAGCTGATGGGAAGAAACCTGTTAACCCTTTTGATGCTCAGCATTTTGAAAAAAAATTTTAAAGGTAAGCAGCCTGCTTTCAATATGGGTAAGTCTCATGTTGAAAAAAAATCTGCTGTGATTTAAAATAAGTTTTTAAATCATAGTGGAAAACTGGTCCTAAATGATGGTAAGTCTTCCAAAACCAAATGCAGTGATTATGTTGATAGGCAACACTCATCACATCTCAGTAAGGGTAAAGGCAAAGCCACTGCTCAACCTGAGAAAGTTGGGAATAAGTTTCCCAAACCTGTGGAAGGAGAAAGGCCAATTAAACTTCCTATATTTGATCTCTGCCCTCCTAAAAAGAGGAAAGAGGACACAGGTAAAGCTGTTACTATTGAGCCTTCCACTCAAACTGTTGGTCTTTCTAAAAACACTAATAGGTTTGCTAAACCTGCTGACAAGGCCAACAAGGATATCCCAAAATGCGTTTCTGGGAGTACTTCTTCCAAAAAGTCTAAAAAGAGAAAATGCTATAAATGTGGGAAGAAGACTCATATGGCTAAAGACTGTCCTGAAACTAAGGACATAAGGCCTGCTGACACTACTAGTTCCAATTTTGCAAAACCCAACAGTGTTGGAAGTAACATGGTCATTGAGGAGAGTATCCAAGATGATACAATCCAAAATGGAAATATTAGTGTAGATCTAAGTGGTCCATCAACAAATGTTGATGAAGAAGGAGAACTCATTCCTATGATGAGTTCCCCTAAAAATAACTAATATTTTCCCATGACACTCTGCAGGTTAAACAACTATCCCAGGTTTGGTACTTGGACAGCGGCTGCTCAGGCCACATGACAGGTTGCAAGGAATTGCTGAGTGATCTCAGGCCTGAAAAAGGGCCAAAAGTCACATTTGGTGATAACGTTCAGGGATACACAGAAGGATATGGAACGCTTCAAGCTGATGCTGCAATATTCAAAAGAGTAGCCTATGTGTCTGGGCTAAAACATAATCTTTTAAGCATTAGTCAACTATGTGATGTTGGCTACAAGGTTAACTTTGATAAGCACATGGGGTACATACTGGATCTCCAAGGCAAAGTTGTGTTGTACGCACAAAGGAAGAAAGGTGTATGTGTTGTGGACATAAATCTGCTGATCCCACAATTGAAACCTTCTTTATCTCTAGAAGCAATGCAGACCTGAACTAGTTATGGCACAAAAGGCTGTCACACCTGAACTTCAAGAATATCAACAAACTCTGTAAGAAAGAGTTGGTAACAGGTTTGCCTTCTATAACCTTTGTTAAGGATAAACTCTACACAGCTTGTGAGAAAGGCAAGCAGAGAAAAACCTCTTTTAAATCCAAGCATAATTTTTCTATTAATACTACTCTCTTCTTAATCCACATGGACTTGTTTGGACCTGTTAGTGTCCCAAGTCTAGGAGGTAGAAGTACACTCTAGTAATGGTTAATGAGTTCTCCAGGTTTACATGAGTGATCTTTCTAAAGACCAAAGGAGCGGCTGCCAGAGAAATTATTTGATTTATCAAAACGATGGAGGTTCTGAACTCTGCTCTAGTCAAGCAGCTTAGAAGTGATCATGGTACTGAATTCAGAAACAGTACTCTTGAGGACTTCTGTGAAGAAAGAGGGATCTCACAAAACTTTTCAGCTGTAACAACTCCACAACAAAATGGACTTGCTGAAAGGAGGAATAGAACCCTCATTGAAGCTGCTAGAACCATGTTGTGTGTATCTGGTTTGCCTTCATCATTTTGGGCTGAAGCTATCAACACTGCCTGCTTCACTCAAAACAGATCCTTAGTGGTGAAAAGGTTCAACAAGACTCCTTATGAATTAATCAAAGGGAGAAGGCAAAATATTAGCTATTTTCATGTGTTTGGATGTCCCTGCTTCATTCTGAATCAGAGGGACCAGCTGGAAAATTTTGAACTTAAAGTTCATGAAGGTGTGTTTGTTGGATATTATTGTTATCTGTAAAGCCTATAGAGTATACAACTATAAAAGAAAGGTGATAGATGAATCTATCAATGTCACCTTTCAAGAGTCTAGGAATGCCTCCACCAAAGATGTTCCTGAATCAGTTTCAGGAGAATTCAGCTTTGATGATCTTATGCATTCACATGTTGAGGAAAAAAAATCAAAAGCTTCCACTTCACCCAGAGTGGAACCTGTTAACCACAATGGACATGATATTGATTATGTTGATACACCCTGTGTGAATAAGTGTACTGACATAGTCAATACAACATGTCCAGAACCAATCAATGCTGATTTCCCAGAATCCTATACTGATGTGTTCAACAATAGAGATTCACATTCATCAGGGGAACATGACCAAGATATAAGTGTCTCTGAAAATCATGAAAGTTGTTCATCAAAACCTGATGAAGATGAAAATGATATAGGAGAATCTTCATTGGAACATGATCCTAAGTGGATTAGGTGTCACCCCAATGATCAAATAATTGGTGATATCAACAAAGGGGTACAAACAAGATGGGACAGCTTAGGAAACTTTTGTATGTTTTCTAGCTTTGTGTCCCTAATGGATCCAAAGAAAGTGGATGATGCACTAAAAGATGCCAATTGGATCACTGCCATGCAAGAAGAACTCAATCTGTGTGAGAGAAACTAAAGTATGGAAGCTGATCCATGTTCCTAAAGGTAAAACTATAATTGACACCAAGTGGGTTTTCAGAAACAAGATGGATGAGCAAGGTCATGTCATTAGAAATAAGGCAAGACTGGTTGCTCAAGGCTATAGGCAAGAAGAAGGCATTGACTATGATGAAACATTTGCTCTTGTGGCAAGGTTAGAAGCAATTCGTTTGTTGCTAGCCTATGCTCCCCAAAAGAGCATGAAGGTATTTCAAATGGATGTCAAGAGTGCATTTTTGAATGGTAAGCTGCAGGAAGAAGTATATGTGAAGCAGCCTCCAGGTTTTGAAAGTGAACAACATCCAGGTTTTGTCTATAAGTTGGAAAAAGCTCTCTATGGTTTGAAACAAGCCCCTAGAGCCTGGTATGACTCTTACGGATTTCCTTATGAACAATGGCTATTCCATAGGTAAAGTGGATACCACATTGTTCATAAAGAATGTTAAGTCTGATATTATGCTTGTTCAAATTTAAGTGGATGACATAATATTTGGTTCTACTAATGAACAGTTATGCAAGAATATTTCACTGCTCATGAAATCCAAATATGAAATGATCATGATGGGTGAACTTACTTTCTTTGTAGGATTAGAGGTTAAACAAACCTCAAATGAAATTTTTATTAATCAAAGAAAATATACTTTAGATCTTCTGAAAAAGTTTAAGTTTGATCAAAGTTCTCCCATCAAAACCCCAATGGCAACCAATGTAAGACAAACTAAGACACTCTGTTGTATGTAAATACAGAACTGTGTCCGCCGTTTGCCTTTTAAAGATAATTTGAAAATACCAAAAAGTCATAATCATTGTGTGTCTGCCTTGATCATAGAAGTATATCTAAGTATGGGACACGTAAGGTAGTTTCTTGATTAATAAAAAGGACAAAGGAAATTCCAAAGTGTTGAATGTTTAAAAGGAAAAACATACCAACAATCATCTTGAAGTGTATGTCACGACAAACAATCAAAGGAATAAACAATTCCTAAGTGTGAAAGTGAAATACTAAAAGTGCGTTTGACACCGCTATCTGATTGAACCTTCTTGGACTATCTCGCAAAAATAGACAGTTAGTATATTTTTCTTCTAAATTTACTTGAATTTTTATTTTATTTTATTTTATCTTACTTTATTATATTTTATTTTATTTTAGCTTAGTTTATTTTAATTTTAATTAATTAGGAACAAGGTCAAAGTTAGTAGGATGCATTTTTAGTTGAAGAAACAAAATTGCGTGATAATATATTGCTTAGTGTGAATGTCTTGCAAAGTTGGAAAAATTCCGTCAAGTGAAGAGGTTGAAAAAGTTGGATTTTATTCAAGAATTTTCAAAATTTTCAATTAAGTTCGAACATCAGTTAAGTTCAAAGTCACCTTCGAACTTACTGTAAGTTCGAACTTAATGTAAGTTGGAAGGGTTTTTGATATAAGTAGGTCAACAGTGCTTCATTCAATGCACCTACCTTCGAACTTATACTCTCAAACTTACCTGCGATCTCGAACTTACCAACGAACTTATCGATTTTCGATTTTGTGGACTGTATCTCGAAGTTTTTCACTATTCTTAGGTGTTTTAAACCAACAATCACTCAGTAAGTGTATGATTAGGATCTTTTTAGTGGATAAAATAGGCCATTTTTTAGTTGTTGTATCATTTAGAACTAGGTGGTTTAAATCACATGTTTTAGGGTCAAAAACTTAAAATTATTGATTAATAGTCTTGATTAGAACCTAATAGGACTAGATTCTATAGTTAATTATGTCTAAAAGGGTTAAAATCGTGGTTTTGAAGTTTAAAATGACCGACTTCGAACTTGTTCAACAGGCTTCGAACTTGTTCTTCAGATTCGAACTTGTCAGGACTTCGAACTTGTAAAAATATCTATAAGTTCGAAATCAGACATGTTCGAAAAGGATTCTCGAACTTAAGTAAGTTCGAAGGTCAAAAGACTGTTCGAACTTAAGTAAGTTCGAATGACTTATATTCTCGAATTTAAGTAAGTTCGAAGATGTTCAAATTCGAACTTAATCAAGTTCGAATTTAAACAAGTTCGAATGACTTAAATTTTTCAAAATTAATTTCTAACAATTTATGTGTATGACTTGTGTGAAGATATGGGAGATCGAGCTTTCTTTAGTAAGCACAATATGATTATGGCAGTTGACCTTCAACTGCTAGAAGCTCAACCGCACACGCAAATGATTAAATTCCTGTCACAATCTAGGGTGGCATATGCTCTTACGCACAACTAGCAGATCATCCTGGCGTACGTTCGCCAATTCTGGCAATCGCTGCAAGTGGATTGTACTGCTATACCTACTCTTCTACGAGCGAGGGTTGGGGGACGTCCAATTGCATTCTTGGTTGATCATCTTCGAGCGATTCTGTAACTAGGGACAATTGAGCAAGAGGCTGGTCCAATAGACTTCCCAGCTCCCATAAGGCAGGCGACTTCTTAAGAATGGGCTATGCTCAAGATATTACCAAGGCCTCTTATGTTAAGAGTGATCTTATTGGCCAGTGGCGTTATTTGGTGCATGTAATCATGGTCTGCTTTGCACCGAAGAAGGTAGGATTTGACACAATGGTGTCTAAGCTACAATCGGCATTGATTTCCTTGGTATACAACAAGCCTTACAGCTTTTCGGAGATGTTCTTTGGGGAGTTCATGCACCAAATCTCAGCCCCAACTCGTGAAAGATTTTTGATGTATCCAAGATTCATCATGATGATCATCAGGCACTTTCTGCCAGACTTACCGGCTTTGCCAGAATAAATGCCTGTAGCTGTCATTGATAAAAGAATATTTATTGACTGCCAATCCTATAACGCACGAAGGGCAGAGCAAGTAAGACCGCAAGTGGCTCCGTTGTTTGGCGCAGTCATAGATCCTGATTTTATTGCTTCGGAGGGAGATGATTGGATAATGGATGCTCCTCAGCAACAACCCCCCCCCCCCCCCTAGCAACAAGCACCGGCACAGCGAGCTCCAGTTGCTAGGGAAGCTACTAGTTCAAGATCAACGACAGAGGCAGTTGGGCCGTCCACATCGGGACTCAGACTGACCAAAGGGTACAAACTTTGCAAGAAATCTTTGAGCAAGGCGCAGAGGCTCAGGTTAATATAGCAGAGCAGCTTGTACAGGAGATTTTGGAGCCGCCTACCGATTTAGATGATATATTTCGGCAAATCGATGATTATCAGCCCCCAGTAGCCACGGCTGAAGACATAGAGAGTCATGAGGAGGCAGAAGGTCAAGTAGAGACCGCTTCCGACTCTGAATCAAATTCGAATTCTGAAGAAGTTTTGGCAGAAGCAGCCAATCCATCAACATCATTTGGAAGACATGGATCTAGGCTCGTAGTGAGCAGACGAAAATGACTTGTCCGGCTCTAAGAGACGAAGATGATAGTGATGAGGATTTTATCCTGGAAGAAGAAGCAGTGATTGCAACTCAACAGAGAGCGAAGCGTCAATGCATAAGTCAAGGAGCTCCATCTACTTCTACTGCCATTCCGTCAGCCGCAACCACCGCTCCATCCACATCAACCTCAACTCCATCAACTTCCGTTGCATATATTGAAAATTAACGATTCTCAGAGTTAAAAGGCAAAGTATATTTCCAGAAAGTCCAAATCTTTCATCTCTCACAAGCTGTGAATGAGTTGCAGCAACACATCTCCAGGTTGGAACAACAGAATGCTCAGCTACAAACTCAAGTGGCTACACAACAAGAAACAATGAATGCCCAGCAATCACAAATTCTAACTCTTCAGACCCTAGTCGAGCAAATATTGAAAGATCTTCAAGCTCAGGGGGAGAGTAGGTGCAAGGGCGATGAGTTGAGGGGAGTTAGGAGAAATGGAGATGATGAAGGGGGTGACCCAAGTACTCAAAAAGACAATGAGCTAGCAGATCTTCTACAGGAGACGGCTCAGCAAGCTGACCTTCAGGGGGAGCCTGGATCATCTGGATCAGAACAAGAGAAAGGCAAGGCTCCCGAAGCATCAAAGTTAGTCGAACAGGTAATGATAGGAGCCTTGGCCGGAATTGATGATGATGATGATATGGATGTTGACTTTGAAGACGACCTGGAAGAACTTGAAGAAGGAGAGTTTGTCCCGGATAATGTTCCAAATTGGAACTCAGATGATGAAGTCTTAGTGGACGAAGAAGACGAAGCTGATGAGATTGTCATTCAGGGACAACCAGTCACAGAATAATATGTAAATACAAACCAGAATCTGATAGATCTAGACATTCTGAAGTTGGCGATTAATGATGAATCGGATGATGATGTAACTCAGGAGACAGATAAGGAGAACACCAAGGAAGAAAAGAGAAAACTCTATTTCAAGAAAGAGGAAAAGAAGACTGAGTTAGCTGTAAAAGAGAAAATAAGATTGCCAAGCCCAGGAAAACTATCTGGAGGCATTCTTAGTTGGTTCTTCGACAGGGAATTGCAGCTCTTTGTGCTTAAATGAAGAGATAGGCTCCAGTATCTGAAGAGAAAACTTAAAGTCTTTAATACATTGCCTAAATGTGAAGTGAAGGAACTGACATGGAAAGATCTGATCAACCTAGGAGACGACCAGTATGCTGATGTGATAGCTAGAATTATCAGAGAAGAAGGTCGGTCTGGAAGGTTCGATAGAATTAAGCCAAGGGAAGGAAAGAGAGTCATGGATGAATCGAGAATATATCCATTGACCAGGAAGCCGTGGATGAAGATGTTTTAGAAACCAGTTCGATGCCTAAAGAGGGTTCCTTTAAAGCCAATGCCACACAATGTTCTGAATAATATGAAGTGGTGATATGTTGATAATGAGACAGCCGAGGCAGTTATGGAAGATCAAGATGAAAGGGTAATTTTTAAAGTATATGATCCTTTGCATCTTGTCAATCTTTCCAAGAGTGACCTGAGGAAACTTCATGATCAACCAATTTTCTATCATGAACGCTGGAGATTTGAAGGAAGGAAGTTTTAGAAGATTGTCAAGGTTTGTGTAAAGCAAGGTTTGTTTGCAGGTAGTATTTTGAATAAGCCTAGTTCTATAGATTAGTGAATGTCTTTCTAGAAGCTTTCGTCAAGGGGGAGTCTGTTGGTACACCTTGTGTGACGATAGCAGTCTAGTTATGTAATAGATAGTCTTTTGTAATAGATCAGCCTTTGCAAATACAAGTTATATATGATATATGTTTGATCATGATTGTGTATGATGTTTATATTTGCATGATAAGTTCAAAGATAAATTCAAAAGATAAGTTCAAAGATAAGTTCTTGAATAAGTTCTAGAATAAGTTTAAAGGCTAGGATTCGAACTTAGTGGAACTAAGTTCGAAGGTCATTGGACAAGTTCGTGGGCTTGGGCCTAAACGAACTTGATCTAGTTAAGTTCGAACTTAACTGACATAATTAAGTTTTAATCTGTTTCATTAAGCGACTTTTGCAGAAATTCGTCATCAGCGCTTGTATTCATGCACGTACGAGCTAGAGTGATTTCAGAGAGTCTTTCGGAGAAATACACATGTCGGGCCGTTCATCGTATCGGCTATCATTGTGTTCGTCTCCGGTTTCCATGCGTGATCGATCCGTTAAACCCCTAACGAGGATTCCGCACTCGTTGGACGGTGTCGCGTCAAGATCAGATCCGTACAAAGGTGACCTTACACGAGATTCTGGAAAGCGCTGCAAGAGGGGATGGGTACTCGAATCTCTATGAGTACTGCTTATCATCCTAATGCAGATATGCTCCATGTCTGCATTCTTGATCTGGGTGGTAACTGGGATGACCGTTTACCTTTGGTCGAATTCTCATACAATAACAGTTATCATTCAACGATCAAGATGATTCCTTTCGAAGCTTTGTACGGAAGAAAGTGAAGAACTCCCACCTGTTGGCGCGAAACAGGTGAATCGCCATCAGCGGGTCCTGCCCTTCTACAGTTGACTCGTGAGAAGATCCAACTTGTTAGAAGAAACATTCTTCAAGCTCAAAGCAGACAGAAGTCTTACTATGATAATCGACACATATCGATCAGTTTTGCGGTCAACGATTGGGTGATGCTGAAAGTATCCCTAATGAAGAATGTGGTGCGATTTATAAAGCGAAGCAAGCTAGCTCCAAGATTCATTGGTCCATTCAAGATAGTTTAAAAGATAGGGAATCAATCTTATATTCTTGAATTGCCAACAGACTTAGCGGGAATACATCCTGTATTCCATGTTAGTCATCTGCGAAAGAGTTTAGCTGACGTAAGAGAAGTGCAGATACCACATGTTAATATGCAAATTGATGAGAAGCTTTGTGTGGTTGAAGAGCCAGAATGCATTCTGGACTTGAAGACTAAAAAGCTTCAAAATAAAGAGGTACAAATGATGCTCGTTCAGTGGAAACACCACAAAGGTTCGCATCAGTCTTGGGAATCTAAAGATGTGATGAAAGCTACATATCCAAGTCTGTTCGAACATAGCTAAGTTCGAGGACGAAGTTTTTACATAGTGGAGCCCATTCTGTAACAACCTAGCTTTTAACCCGACTTTAAAATTCTGTATTTGATTCAATAATGTAATTTAATTACATTATTTGTTTTGTAATTTAATTGAGTAATGAAAATTATTTAATTAAGTTAAATAATTGTTACAAATTATTTAGATGATCAAAGTAAAAAAAAAAAAAAGAGATGTAATATACATAAGTGTAGGGGTTAAATGGAACATTTACCAATTTAAATATATAAAAACTCCAAAATGAGTTAATACTCATTTGTTACCAATTTAAGAACCAAGCAAATTTCTCTCTCTCTCTCTCTCTCTCTCTCTCTCTCTCTCTCTCTCTCTCTCTCTCTCTTCTAAGCTACGACTTCTTCAAATATTCACCAAGAATTCATTATTTCTTGCAATAAATTCGGAAATTATCAACAAGTGTTAATTACAAACAATCCTGAACTGTGGAAAGGTTTAAGCTGAGATGACAGAAACAACAGAGACTACAAATCTAAGACACACTCAGACTATTTACAATGAATACACTCACAAAGATGAACTCACTGATATTACAAGACAGACAGACAGACAGCTTGAAGAAGAACCACTTAAACACACTAAGCTGTTTTATTCAAGCAGACTTTGCATGCATGAAAACACACTTCTTTGCAAGTTCTGAATATCACACTCTTGGGTGTCCCATATTCCTTAGAAGCTTCCTTTTATACTCTCACATAAAATCCTTGTGAAGCTTCCTCATTGGATGCAGAGACAGTGGAGTGTCTTTCCAAAAAGACAAAAATACTTTTCTGCACGTTCTGGCAAAGCAGCATTTGTCTTTACATTGCAGTATCTTTGTCTTTTCCTTTTTCTCTCTGTTGCAGAAGGCTTTAACCAAAAGAGGAATGTCAACTTTAAACCTTTCATCTTCTGGAATGGCCATTTTGATATAAGAAATGGTCTGTCACCCATTTCAAATATCCACTTTGTCTTCATGTAACAGAACAGCGTGGGCAGTGCTAGCAGCTTCTGTTTTTCCACTTTGTCTTTGACATTGTAAACTGATATTTTAGTCCAAGACAGTACATGAGGACATGGAAACATATTCCATAAAAGTGTTTAGCTTGTTCACGAAGAACAGGTTCGTTTCACAAAGAACAGAACACTTAGAATTTATCCAAGCTACTCAACAAGTTAGAGCAGCGTAGACAGTTTATGTCCAGTCTGTTCAACAGAGTAGAATAGCTTGGACAATCTGCCTTCGTTGCAACAAATGCAATGGGGTAAGCAGCTTTGACTTATATTGCAAATCACTTTTCAGGTTTCAATAAGGCATTAGCAGGCCTTAAATTATACCTTCAAGTGCATCAAACAGGTTTCAATAAGGCATTAACAGGTTTGACTGAGGCCTTTTTGTGCCAAACAATCTCCCCCTATTTGCAATAATCAGTTTAAGCTATTCTATCAATGATTACTATATATCTTTACATTACATTTTGCTAAAATGAAATTACAACATCGAAGTAAAGTAAAAGATCAGTTTATATATACATTGATATTGATTACAAACAACACATGTTTTATAAAAGTACAACTGATGTACTAAAGTAAATTACAAGTAATGCAAATAGATATATTACAACTGATGTAATAAAGTACAACTTATGTACAAAGAGAATTTCAACAAATTGGACTGTTGATGGTGGGAGCAAATAATGGCAAGCTTGTCCAACTTATGGATAGCTTCCATTCTTCATCTACTCAGCAGTAGATGGACCTTCAATCTGTTGCCTTCCTTCAAACAGTTGTTCAAAGTGCTCCATGGTGTCATCAATCTCATCTATTTCGTGTCTGAGAAACATGAAATCAGGGTGTTGAAGTTCTCCTCTTTCATAGAAGCCTTTAACCTGTTCCCAGATAGCTGCTCTCCATCTTGATGATTGCTTGAAAGTATTGGAGAGTCTAAAGGCTATGAGCTGCTTGAAACCAACCTTATGCAGATCAGTTGCTCTCTGGTAACACATTCTCTTTGTTAATGGGTCTACAAAGAATACCCCAAACTCTGGCTCTTCTATGAGTTTGCCTTTTTCAGGCTCAACCCCCCTGGGCAGGCTGTGATTTACTCCTTTGATTTCAACAGCTAAAATGCCTTGATCAATCATTATTAGGAGTTCTTCAAGCTCTGTGTCCTTCCTTTTTCTCCTGGGCTTAATATTGGGTTCTACCACTGAGGTACCCTTAATTTGTTCTTCAGAGATCAGGCCCAAGTTTTTGACTCTCTCCATCAGTGTTTTGACATATGCCCTGATAGTCTTAGCAGTTTTAGATTTTGACTGACTCAAGGCAACTGCCAATTTAACCCATTCTCTATACCCCATGCAAGCAACATCAGTATATTCATAAGCTTCCAATTCTGGACCCTCAACACCTATCCTGGTTATTTGAATCTTCCAGTGTTTGCCTTTCTTTGAAATGGGGACAACTTTGACAGTTGTTTCCTTGGCAAGTCTTCTGTTTGCCACATCAAATAATTTTTTTCTTGCCAAGGTGTCAAAGTGTACTTGGGCTCTTGCTGAGAAGGATGCAGGCTTTGACTTGGTCACTAAGACCTGTGCCCTCTGCTCTTTTTCTCCTTCTTTATCTGTTACTGACTCTTTGGCAGCCTCTGGCAGTTTCCTTTGAACATCCAAGGAGGGCATTTTAACTTTTCTTGCCTCCCTGTATGTAAAGGCCTTCGCAGCTTTAGCAGAGGCTTCTTCCTTCTTTTGTCTTTCCAAAATCTCAAGCTGCTCTTCTTTGAATGTGTAGTAGGTCTTCAGTGAAACGCCCATTTTGTTGGCTTGAGACTTGTCAATTTTGAGTTGAGCAGCTTTGAGATAGTCAGTGTCCACAGAGGCTTTTCCTTTACCCCTTGCTGCTTTGATCTGAGCAGCTTCCATTTCCTCCTCTTCTTCTTCCTCCTCAGTCTGTTCGATTATTAAGTGCCTCCTCCTGCTTGGTCAGTCCTCAGGAATGGATTCCTCCCCCTTAGACGGTGCAGGGCTTGGAGATCCAGCCTGAGTAGGTTGAGCAGTTTCAGACATTTTGGAGACACCTAAAACAGGTGTTGTTTGGGAAAGACCTGCTACTTGTCCCACTGAAGCTGATTTCTACTTAGAAGGAGATGAAGATTTTCCCCCTTATACTTGGTCTTTGAGGCAAATATATTCTCCCCCTTTAAAGGAGATGGCACAGAGCCTTCAACAACAGCTTTGCCTATAGGAACGGATCCAGGAGGCTGGGTAGTAGCAGTTTTGGCAGCAGGCTTGGAACCAACAAGGTTCTGCACTTAGAAAGCCAAGTTATCCTTAACCTCTACAAGCTGGGTTACACACGTGTGAAGAGAAGAAGAATGATAAGTTGCAAGGGAGGACAGCTGTGAGATAGCAGCCCTGTCAGAATCTGTGAACACCAAACTTTGAAGCTGTGCAAGAGTCAGTTCAAGGGATTCTTGCATATCATCAAATTTTGAGGACACGGAATTTGACAGAGATACCACTAAGGTATTTAGGCTAGCCAGAGTGGATGGGAGAGTGTTTGAGCAAGTGTTAACAAGGGCTGACAGCTGTTTGGAAACAGCTGACAGTGTGGACACGGAGTCCTGCTGGTTAGAAAGAATTGTTGAGAGGGAGGAGGATAGTTGTTGCAGCTGTGCAGTGAGTGCAAGCAGCTGCGGGGAATGATCAGCTTGGGGAGCAGGGGTTGGGAAAGAAGTCCTGAACGAATCAAGGAACCCCTGAAGCTGGGTAGACACGAAGTCTGAAATAATTGAAGGTAGGGAGGTCATAGAGTTTTCCAAAAAACCAACTTTGTTGGTCAGCACAGACAACTCCTTCAAATATAGATCTTTGGGGGATGGAGGTGTGTGGGTTGACTGTTTGAGGCTAATCTGGTGGATGGTTTGTTCCAGGAGTTTGTGCAACTCGTGCAGACTTATATTATGAGGAGTATGAGGGTGTGACTGTGTGGACTCAGTGTGGAGTGGAGAGGGCTCCTGTCTTTCAATGTCTTCAACCTGTTGAGAGGCTTGGACAGTTGATGTGGTGGTCTCCTTTTGTACAACTGGTTCCTGTTGGGAGGAACCAGAGGGCCTAGGCTGACTCAGGGTAGACTCTTGTTGGAGTGAGGCCTGCTCCAAGTTTGCTGCACTTTCTCCCAAAATAGGAGAAGTAAAAACAGCAATGGTTGCTTCTTTGTCAACTGACTCCTGTTGGGAGGGGTCAGAGAGGCTAGTTTGGGAGGATGGTTTCTCCTTGGCTAAAGATTTGCATCTGTTATAGGATTTCAGGGATGAAGTGGAGGATGGATGTTGTGGAGAAGTAATGAGGGGTCCTGTTTGGACTGGTGGGGAGACTGGACTAGACACAGGAGGTTGATCTGTTCCATAGTCTCAGGTGCCACAAAGGCACCAGCCACAAAGGCTTCAGGTTCAACAAATGAAACAGGGTGAGTAGTCTGCTCCTCCTCAGCCACTGAGGCTGATGGGGAAAACTTAGCTGTTTTAGCCTTCTTGCGTATAGGCTCAGCTTCACTTGATTGCAAGGCCCTTTTAATCAGTTTGGGCCTTGATTTGGATTTTCCCTTGGGAGCAGTCACTGAATCGACCTTCTGAGTAGAAGGTCCTTCCACTAAACCAAATAACCTCCTCATTGGTGTTGACAGAGGAGGTTCATTTTCAAGAACTGGGGCATAGAATACCCTAGTTCTGATGACTGGAAATGTAGCAGTAGACAAGTAAGGTTGAGTATTGTAAAGTTGCTCACCACGTACATGTTTGAAATGAGGCTGAGGAACCTTGGATCTCTGACAGCTGCTGGGCGTTGTTGTTGCTCCACCAGATATCTTAGATTCAGGAAAATCCACTTTGCCATGTTCAGTGTAGTCCCATCCACAAACTGTAGGACTATGGGAATCTCATCTCTACTAAGCTAATCAAAAGAACCAACTTTGCGGCTCAGGCTTGTAAGGTCTACCACTGCAAGATCTATCTAGACGCGGATCCGTTAACGAGTGCGGAATCCTCGTTGACGGTTAGACGGACAACTCTCAACCAACGGAAACACGGAGACTATTAGACGCTGAACGAACGACACACGAACGATCCTACGTACTAATTCTCTCCGAAACGGGACTCACCTAGCTGATAAACTCGAGATCGCTTAATGCTCAATTCCTCACGAATTCTGCAAAAAGTCCCCTAATCATTCGAGTCTATCCCTAATTATAGACCCTGATTCGAGTTTGTTGTGGGCCAACCTCGAATCTGGCCTAAGGCCCATTCGAATCTGTCCATCTGACAGATTCGAATCTAACCTATTCGAATCTAAGGACTCATTCGAATCTATCACAGATTCGAATGTATCCTTTTATGCAATTCGAATCTAGCCTTTGACATATATAACCTAGTGTTTGAAACTTATGTTTTAACTTATACTTGAGTCAATCTTTGACCTTTATGTTTGAACTTCTTGTTATATGTTACATCAAGTTCAAACACACAATCAATAACAGACAAACGCATATTAAACATATATATCAAAATACTTGGTTAATACTCAGAATATCACCTAAACCAAAATGCAGATCGGTTAGACTGCTATCGTCACACAGGGTGTACCAACAGACTCCCCCTTGACGATAGCTTCTAATTATTTACATGACATCAAATTTAAGTACTAGAGCTATATATATTACTACCTGCATATAATCCCGCATCTATACAAACTTTAACTACCTTTTGGAACTTCCTGGCTTCAGATCTCCATGGTTCAGTGAAGAAGATAGGCTGATCGTGAAGCTTCTTCAGGTCGTCCTTAGATAGGTTTATCAAATGCAGAGGATCATATACTTTCAAAATGACCTGCTCGTCTTGATCTTCCATGATAGCTTCAGCAGTGTCAATCTCTAGGTACCACCACTTCATGTTGCTCAAAACATTCTGTGGCATTGGTTTCATAGGTACTTTCTTCAGACATTTGACTGGCTTGTACACCATTCTGGCCCAAGGTCTTCCAGTATGAGGATCTATCCTTGATCCATCCTCGACCCTTTTGCCTGATCTCGGCTTAAGCCTCTCAAATTTGCCTGATCGCCCTTCTTTCCTTATAATTCTTTCAATAACGCTCGCGTAGGGATCATCTCCAATATTGATCAGCTCCTTCCAGGCTAACTCTTTAACTTCAATCTTGGGCAATGAATTAAACGCTTTCAATGTCCGCCTCAAGTATTGAAGGCCATCTCTTCTTTTCAAAATAAACAGCTGCAGTTCTCTGTCAAAGAACCAGCTAATAATCCCTCCAGCAAAATTTCCAGCACCTGGATTTCTCATCTTCTTCTTCATCTTCAGCTGATCTTTCTTTTCTTCCTTCTTGAACCAAAGATTTAACAGATCAGCTCTAGATGGCTCGTTCTCAGCCTCTTCAAGGTCTTTATCTTCAGCTGAGGCTACCTTGATGTAATCAATATCAATCACATTATGATCTTGGCTTTCATACAGTTCAGTGATTGGTTGTGAATTGATTATTACTTCATTAACGTGATCATCTTCATCATCTAGCACTTCATCATCCGATCTCCAGTCAGCGACGTCATCTGGAATGAACTCACCTTCTTCTAATTCTTCAATATCATCTTCAAAATCAAATTCCATTAGCTCTTCTTCAATATCTTTCAGCGCATCGATCATGTCGCTATCTAAAGTCTTTGAAGAACCTGCTTCTCCTCCTGCTCCTCCCTTTCCTCCTTCTGTACTAGGCTCCCCCTGAACTTGTGTAACTTGAGCTGCAGAAAAATCTACAGACTCAATCTCTTTGTTCGCACCGGGATCATCGCCTTCATTATCATCATCTTCTCCCTGTACTTCCTGATCTTTACAACTCGTCTCCCCCTGAGTTTTTAGATTTTTCATAAGTTGCTCTAGGAGGGACCGCATTGCTCGGATTTCAGACGATTGATCAGCGACAAATGATTTAATCTCCGTGTTTTCGTCTCTAACACTTTCAACAATCGTTCTCAGTTCTGCATTCTCCTTATCAAGATTAGAGTTATGCTCTTGGAGTTCACCGACTGCTTTTGTGAGAGTTATTATTTGAATGTTCTGAAAGTCGACACGGCTCTTGAGTTGCATGATTCGTTGATTTTCGGTATAGGCTTCTGATGTAGAAGGGATGGACTGAATGGGAGCAGGATTGAATGGTTGGGGAATGTAGGGTTCAGGTTGCTGAGGTGGCGGTGATGGTGGAGCTGTATCTTGGGGTTGGGTCTGGGTTTGAGGCGGAGGTTGTGCATCGGACTGTGATGAAGTCCCCTGCATAAACCTGTGACGTTTGGCCCGTTGCCTTGTCACCAACTGAGGAGTCTCTTCGTCTTCAAAATCTGACTCCTCCAATTCCCTGGCCTCTCGCCTCCTCGAACCACCTTCATTAATAATCAATCGTGAACCATAGGTTCCAATTTGAATATGAGGATCTGTAGACACTGATTCTGGAGCTTCAACTTCGATTTCCTCCATTTCTTCTGATTCTGTAGCAGATGACGACTCATCATTGCCAGTCTGCTCTGGCACATATTCGTCAACATCTCTGAAGACATCTTCTTCTCCCTCTGGAGGCTCAAGTAATTCACCCACTAACTCTGCAGCTATATTTTCATTTGCATGTGGACCCGCCTCCCAAATTTCATTTAGCGTTTGGCACAATTGATCAGCTTCATTTGGGACATTTGACGGCCCGGCTTCCTGCACTTCTGGTTGCTGACTCGTAGAAGGCCTAGACGCCTGAGTCTGACTCGCAGTAGCTCTTTGTCTTCGCCTTGGATCACGGGGACGAGCACGAGGCTGTTGTTGTAGTGGACGTTGCTGTTGTTGTTGCGGTTGTTGTTGTTGCTGTCGAGGCTGAACTTCTACTTCACCTGCCCAGTTGGCATTATCTGGTGCCACAAAGTTCCTGTCTAAAACAGCTCCAAACAACGGTCGCTCGATCGGAATAGCCAATCTTCCTCGATGTGAGGAACAATCAGCGAATATCCTTTTGTCCATAATCGCTACGTTCTGAACGTCATTTGATGGCGGCAGATTTGGCAAGAAGTGCCTGATCAACATCATGATGAACCGCGGATATAGCAGGAATTGTTGATTTTCAGGAGCGGTGATCTGGTGAACAAATTCGGAGAAAAACATTTCCGAGAAACTGTATGGTCGATTGTACACCATCGCGACTATCCCAGACTGGATCTTCGCAACTATATAGTCAAACCCAGCTTTCTTTGGTGCAAAGCATACCATGAAGACATGAGCCAAAAACCTCCATTGGCCAATTAACCCGCTCTTCATATAGGACACTTTCGACACGTCTAGACTATATCCCATTCTCTGAAAGGCCGCTTGCCTGATGTTCAGAGGAAATTCGATCGGTCCAGACTCTTCTTCTTGAGTGCCCAGCTGCAACACTTGACGCAGCATATCCGCTGAAAATACTAGCGGTTGTCCAGCAATGCGAGTTCGTAGCACTGTCGGAGTGACCGAGCAGTCTACTTGAAGATGATCGTAAAATTGACGGATATAAGGCAATATGAGCTGAACATTATGAGATAGTGCAAATCCTATCCTAGATTCCACAAGAAATTCTAGCATCTGCCTGTATCCCTGCGCCTCAGGGAGGTCATGATCCGGATGAAGCACCATATTGTGCTTAGGGACAAAAGCACGAACTGCCATATCTGCACAATAAATAAAACTGTTAGACTCATTAAAAATCAATAAACTTGTTTAAATTCAAATTTGTTTTATTTTGTACTTTATTAAATACAAAATCTAACACAATTAAATTTCCACAAGTTTAATAAAATTTAAATTAAAGAAATTAAATAGAGTACAGATTCGAAGGGAACAGATTCGAAGTGTCCATATTCGAATGTAGTGGACAGATTCGAAGAGTCCCTATTCGAGTCTAATGGACAGATTCGAATATCATTGTCATCTCGAATCTAATGATAGATTCGAGAAACCTATGAACAGATTCGAAAGTCCATGAACAGACTCGAAGTGCCGACATATGAATTTTCAACAAAAACCCAAGATTTTAACCATTTTGAACTTGGTAAATCACATACATTAGTTCAACTAGGTTCTAATCATTGATTTATGTCTTTAATTTGATCTTTTATAGGTCCAAACTTAGTTATTTAGCAAAAACCCAATTTTGACCAATAAAACTTCAAAAATCGACGATTTGTCCTTAAATGGTGTATAAAACTACCAAAATCTTGTACAATCCGGTTGATTATACCTAGATATGAGTGTAGAATCGAACACAGTAGCCTTAGAGTCGACAAAATGTCGTTTAGGAGCAATACGGTAGACTCGAGAACAGATTCGAGATCGTCACAGACAGATTCGAGGATATAGATTCGACAACAGTAAAGTAATAAATGACTTCACTATTGACCTATATATACTACCTACCTTCGAGTCTATGTGGATTCGAGTCTACTGACAGATTCGAAATACTTCACATTCGAGTCTGTCTTAGATTCGAAATTACCAACACTTAGAAAAATTTCGAAAATTTTGAAATAAGTTCAACTTTTCCAATTTTTTTTCTACGGTATTGTGTAACCAGATAAACTATGCCAACTCTTTTACCCTAAGCAACAGATATTTCACGCAATGTTTATTTTATCCAACTTCGAATGCACCCTCAGTAACTTTTGACCTTTTACCTAAGTAAAAATTAAACTAACTAAAATAAAATAAGCTAAGGTAAAAATAAAATAAAATAAAATAAAATTTGACTAAAAATTTTAATCTAGACTTAAGTTATAAAAACAAATTTACAAGCTAAGCTTAATACTAAACAACATATTTTTGATGAGTATAGTCGAAGAGAGGTTCAATCAGATAGCGATGTCCGATACTAACTTTCAGTACTTAAACTTTCACACTTAGGAATTTTTTGAATTCCTTTGATTGTTTGTCGTGACATACCCATTTAGCCGATTGTTGGTATTTTACCCTGTTAAACATTTTACATTTCGGAATATCCCTTGGCCTTTTTATTTATCAGGAAATTATCTTACGTGACTCAGACATAGACATACTTTTATGATCAAGTCACACAGACAAAAATTCTAACTTGTTGGTATTTGCAAACTTTCTTTAAAAGACAAACATCGGACACAGGTCTGTATTTTCATACAACAAAGTGTCTTAGTTCGACTTAAGGTTTATTTTAAAGTTAGCAGATAGCGGTGACAGGTCTGTACTGACGTACAACAAAGCGACATGTCTGCTAACTAGAATCTAAACAGAGACAACAGGTCTGTACTTACGTACAACAGAGTTGCATGTTTTCGACTCTCAGTTTTTCAAGATATTTCTATTCTTTCCATTTTCAGATGTATTTGATGTTGCCATACATCCCCAGAAAGTTTGCATACCTCATTTAGACTCAATGTTTGTATGTCTTGTACATAAAAATTAAGACCGATTGGTCGTACATCTAAGTTAGTGACACGCTTGACTTTTTCTAGAATATTTTATTAGCCTTGAGATTCCCTATATGTATTATGTCTACCAACACATCAAACTAAATAAAGTATAACACTTAGGATTTAATTGCATTATGTGTGAAAGCCTAAATACTTAGAGTCTGTAACGACGGTGCTAATTTTCGTCACTTTGAACCTATGTATCTAAGACTTAACTCCTTTTCTGATATTCTCTTTTTTTTGTATTTTTTTTTTATTATAATTTTCTCTCTTTTTTCTTTTGTTTTTCATAGCAAAAAGCAATAAACTAAGCTAACCTACTAACTTACTAAAAATAGAAACTTACTAAAAATAGAAACTTTCCTAATTTAGAAACTACTGTAAAGAAAGAAATATAACGACTATAAAAGGAAATAAAATACTACTAAGGTCAATTCACTCTGGGTTGCGCATTCCATTCAGTTGAATTAAATACTCAAACCGTGACTTATCAAACGCTTTGGTAAATAAATCAGCATTATTATCTTCTGTTGCCACCTTTACCAGTTTGATTAAGTTCTTTTCAGCACAATCACGAATAAAATGATGCCTTATGTCTATGTGCTTTGTTTTACTGTGTTTAACTGGATTATTTGTTATCGCAATTGTAGATTGATTGTCTATCCTAATTGGAGTTTGAGTGTAAGCCAAACCGTAATCCCGCAATTGTTGTTGTATCCACAGAACCTGTGAACAGCAACTACCAGCAGCTACATACTCGGCCTCGCACGTTGACACGGCTACCGATGTTTGTTTCTTGCATTGCCAGGACACTAATCTCCCTCCTAGGAACTGACAACCTCCAGTCGTTGATTTGCGCGTCAAGCTGCATCCTCCGTAGTCTGAATCCGTGAACGCCTCCAACTCTAGATCTCCCTCTGCGTGATACCAAAGTCCCAGCTTCGGTTTCGACTTGAGTATCTAGAATCCGCTTCACAAACGCTTCAATGCATCTCTTCGATTCGCTTGAAACTAGCACAAATTACACAACAGCAACATTATTCATGTCTGAAGCCAGTTTAAATACATAATTGACCCAATCATGGCCCGATAATAAAGTCGTGATCCACATCGAATCACTTTCAGTAAGATTGTGATCACTTGAATGGCGTGCTGAAGTGGGCAGTCAACTTAGTTCCCTCCATCCCAAACCGTTCTAATATGTCATAGACATACTTAGTTTGATGGATAAACATCCCTTCCTTCTTTTGGTCAACTTGTAACCCTAAAAAGAATTCAACTCCCCCATAGCACTCATCTCGAACTTAGACTTCATCACCTTCTCAAAATCTTTGCACATCTGTTCGTCTGATGATCCAAAATGATATCATCGACGTACACTTGTACCAAGATAAAGTGATCTCCCTTTCTCTTCACAATAGAGTACTAGCTATCCTACCCCTCTCAAAGCCATTTTCTAAAAGAGGGTTGGATAGATCTCATACCACGCCCTAGGTGCCTGATGTAATCCATAAAGAGCCTATCTAAGCGATATACTCGATCAGGATATTTAGGATCTGCAAACCCGGGTGGTTGTTCTACATACACCAACTCCTTCACTTTCCCATACAGGAAAGCACTCTTAACATCCAGTTGATATACTTTAAAGCCTTTGAAGGAGGCAAAAGCTAAAAACAACCTAATTGCTTCTAACCTTGCTACAGGTGCAAACACTTCGTTGTAATCGATTCCCTCCTCTTGGTTGAAACCCTTTACAACTAATCTCGCCTTGTTGCGCGTGACTATACCCTGATCGTCTCTTTTGCACTTAAAAACCCATTTGGTTCCTATTGCAATCTCCCCTCGAGGTAACGGAACTAACTCCCACACTTCTAGTTTCCTAAATTGTGAAAGTTCTTCCTGCATCGCTTCAACCCAGGAGTTGTCCTTAAGTGCCATTTGCACATTTTTGGGCTCTACTTGCGATATGAAACATGAATATAGACATGTGTGATATGCCTCGGAGTCGTTTATCATCGACAACAACACAGTGTTGTTATTTACACTACTCCGAGTCCTCACACCCTCGTTAGGATTTCCTATGATGCTTTCTATTGGATGGTTCTTGTTAATCCTAGAGGTCTCTATTTCGTCTACCCTTAGATTATCTCCTAAGTTGGATCCTATTTCACCTAGAGTCGGAAGATGTTCAAGCCACGCTCACGCTTAAATCGTAGGGATCAGCCACATACTGGGCTAGCTACTAGTAAATCAACATGACGGAACATCGGAGGGTCATTACCAAGTTCAATAGAACTGGTGAAATAGCCGGGTCTAGAACAATAGACCGACAAGGCTAGTCAAGCTGAATCAATATGTCAAAGTATATGCAATGATGAAGCATACGTAATCAAAGTCATGATAGCAATAATCTCAAAGTAATATCAGAAATGAACTGTAAAAGCAATATCATGTGAAATGATGATCAAATAGCTATCATGATCCCCTGGGCAACACCGAACCATGGTGTGCACAGGTCACAATCCAGCTGATAATATGAATGTCAAATCAATCTAACATCAACAATATGTCTCAACCGGAAATTCTAGCATGTTAAATCTGAATATCTATAACTCACAGGTCTAGGGTCTTTATCAAGCAGATGTAAAATCCACCACATGAGTTATCTCAGGATTTATCTTTATATCTTTTGTCAATCTGATCTTCTGTCAATTCAAATCTTTGACCCGCTTTTAAATCTTTAAATCAATGTTCAGAAATCAACTGAACCTGTCCAGAATCATATCATATCATATCATGTCAATATCATCATCTTTTAGCTTTAAAATCTTTATTTTATCTGATTCTGATAACTGACAACTCATCTATCTTTCTTTCTTTCATATTCTTTGTTTCATTAAATTCTCAAAAGATCAGTATATATATATAGATATTATATGATAATATATATATATATACTTATATATATATATATATTATATGTATATATATAATATATATGTATATATATATATATATGTAATATATATATATAATGTATATATAATATATTATATATGTATATATATTATATATATATATTACACAGTAGTATATATATATATATATAATATATAATATATATATATTAATAATATATAATCATTTTGCTAATTATCTTGTTAATTTATGAGTTGTCCATGTGTTTTATTCAATATATTCGAATTTAGGGAGGGGGGGGGGTTTCTAATTTAAGTATTAGATTCGAACATATATAACCAAATTCGAAATCATAGCTTCAAACATAGTGTAGCTTCAAACATAATGCTAAATTCGAATCATATGCTTAAATTCGAATGCATGATTCGAACTTAGGGTCAAATTCGAACCCTTGGTTCGATTTTAGCTATAATCGAATTTGTTCTATGCATTTCGAGTTTGTTCTTGGCATCTCGAATTTGTTCATATTTTACAGCTTTTAAACAAACATTTCCAAGTCTAAAATCATGAATATCCTAAGTAATAAGCCTAGATTCAATTCTATTATACATACTCTAACAAAATCGAGTTAAAACTCAAGCTAAGGTAGCTTTAATCGAATCAATAGATGAGAATATAAGATTTTCTTCAAAACCGAAAATAAGGAAATCAGAAAACGACGATTCTTACCTCAAAGTCGTACTAAATCACACGTGTAATAGCATATTCTTGTAGTACTCTTCGAGACATTTCCAATGACGTATAGAACTCGAGATTTGGCCGGTCGGTTTGGGAGAAAAGCTAGAGAGAAGGTCGGTTTTGGAGAGAGAGTAGAGAGAGTCAATTAGGTGTTCAATGATCCTTAATTAGGTTTATATACTTCATTTTATTATTTTGTGTAATTAACCCACTTTTACTTTTGTATCTTACATCTCTTTTATTTAATTATCTTTAATAATTTATTAAATCATAATTTAAATATTTATATAATTTAATTAAATATTTCATAACTTAATTAAATTACAATTCAAATAATGTAATAAAATTACATTATTGGTTCAAAATACAGAAATTAAGCTTAGCTAAAGACTAGGTTGTTACTGAATGGGCTCCACCACGCACAAACTTCGTCCCCGAAGTTAGCTATGTTCGAACAGACTGGGATAAGTAGCTTTCATAACATTTTCAGATTCCCAAGACTGATGCGAACCCTTGTGGTGTTTCCACTGGACGAGCACCATCTGTATATCTTTATTTTAAGCTTCTTGGTCTTCGAGTCCAGAATACATTCTGGCTCTTCAACCACTCGAAGCTTTTCATCAACTTGTAAATTAACATGTGGTATCTGTACTTCTCTTTCATCTGCTAAGCTCTTTCTCAAGTGACTAACATGAAATACCAAATGTATTCCTGCTAGGTCAGTTGGTAATTCAAGACGATAAGATTGATTTCCTATCTTTTCCACAATCTTGAACGGACCAATGAATCTCGGAGCCAGTTTGCTTTGCTTTATGAATCTCACCACATTCTTCATTGTAGATACTTTCAGCATCACCCAATCGTTAACCGCAAAACTTATCAATCTGTGTCGATTGTCATAGTAAGACTTCTGCCTGCTTTGAGCTTCAAGGATATTTCTTCTGACAAATTGAATCTTTTCATAAGTCAACTGTAGAAGGGCAGGACCCGCTATAGGTGATTCACCTGTTTCGCACCAACAGGTGGGAGTTCTGCACTTTCTTCCGTACAAAGCTTCAAAAGGATCCATCTTGATCGTTGAATGATAACTGTTGTTATATGAGAATTCAACCAGAGGCAAGTGGTCATCCCAATTACCACCCAGATCAAGAACGCAGGCACAGAGCATATCTTCAAGAGTCAAGATAGTGCGTTCACTTTGACCATCTGCATTAGGATGATAAGCAGTACTCATAGAGATTCGAGTACCCACCCTGTCTTGCAACACTTTCCAGAATCTCGAAGTGAAACGACTATCACGATCAGAGACAATAGATTTTGGCACACCGTGACGAAAAATAACCTCGGTGATGTACATCTGTGCCACTCTATCAAGGGAATACGTCTCTTTCATCGGTATGAAGTGAGCTGACTTCGTTAACCGATCCACGACTACCCAGATGGAGTCGTGCTGTCTCTTGGTCTTTGGCAGTTTCGTGACGAAGTCTATGGTTATATGCTCCTACTTCCAGTCGGGAACCGGCAGTGGTTGCATATCCCCGAAGGGTTTCTGATGTTCTGCCTTAACCATTTGACAAACTCGGCAGCTTTCAACATATTGACTGATGTCTTTCTTCATCCCTGGCCACCAATAATCAGCTTTTAAATCGAAGTACATCTTGGAGCTGCCAGGATGAATAGATAACTCGGACTTGTGGGCTTCAGATAGAAGAGTGTTGCGGATTGAACCATATTTAGGAATCCATATTCGGTTTCCTTTAAGACATTGGAGTCCCAAATGATTCATAGTTAAGATTTGTAATTGCCCTTTGAGATTTTCAGAATAGTTATTCTCTTCCTTCAGCGCTTCAACTTGGGCAGATCTATTATCCTCGATAAGATCAGAATAGAATACAATAGGAGTTAGGGCATAGCAGCACTTTTCAGGATATACTTTCCTACTCAAAGCATCTGTGACAACGTTAGCTTTGCCGGGATGATATAGAATCTCGCAATCATAGTCCTTGATAAGCTCCAAGGACCGACGATGTTTCATATTCAGATCCTTTTGAGTAAACAGATGTTTAAGACTTTTATGGTCAGTATAGAGCTGACACTTAGTCCCATAAAGATAATGTCGCCAGATTTTCAATGCAAAAGTAACTGCAGCCAACTCAAGATCATGAGTTGGTGCACTTTTCTCGTAGTCTTTCAATTGCATTGAAGCGTAGGCAATTACTTTTCCCCTTTGCATTAGAACACATCCTAAGCCAGTACCAGATGCGTCACTATAAACGACAAAATCATCGCTGCCCTCTGGTGAGGCTAGGATTGGCGCTTGAATAAGCTTTTGTTTCAGAATTTCGAATGCCTCTTGCTGTTTATCCGTCCATACGAAATGTGTATTCTTTCGTGTTAGCATCGTGAGAGGTACTGCAATTTTTGAGAAGTCCTTAATGAATTGCCGATAGTAACCGGCCAATCCAAGGAAACTTCTGATTTTAGAGGCATTACGAGGCGTCTGCCATTTTTGAACGGCGTCGACTTTAGAAGGATCAACGGAAATACCTTCGCCAGATACAACATGGCCAAGGAATTGGATCTATAATGAAGTCAAAGTAGAATTTCAAATTTCGTTTGAAACAAAGAACGCTTAAGAAGTAACTCAAGACAATATAAGGTTATACCTGTCTAAGCCAGAATTCACATTTTGAAAATTTCGCGTAGAGTCTTTCTTTCCTCAATAAATCTAGCAGTTGTCGCAGATGAACAATATGATCAGCCTCCGATTTGGAGTAAATCAGAATATCGTCAATGAATACGATAACTGACTTATCCAGCATTGGTCTGCACACATGATTCATGAGATCCATGAACACCGCTGGTGCATTTGTTAGACCGAAAGACATTACGAGAAATTCGTAATGACCGTATCTTGTTCGGAATGCTGTCTTTGGAATATCCTCATCTCTTACTTTCAGTTGATGATACCTAGAACGAAGATCAATTTTAGAGAAGTAGCTGGCTCCTTGTAGCTAATCGAATAAATCATCAATTCTGGGTAGAGGATACTTATTCCTGATAGTGACTTTGTTCAACTCACGGTAGTCGATGCACATTCGTTGAGTTCCATCTTTCTTTTTAACAAATAAGACAGGTGCACCCCACGGATATGAACTACGTCGGATGAATCCCTTTTCTAACAGATCTTGCAACTGTTTTGACATTTCCTGCATCTCTGCAGGCGCAAGTCTGTAAGGAGCTTTGGCAATTGGAACCGCACCAGGAACTAAGTCAATGTCGAACTCAACTTGACGTTCCGGTGGCACTCCGGAAATATCATCCGGGAATACGTCTGGGAACTCACAGACGATAGGAATATCAGATACAGATTTCTTACTGGCTTCAGAGGCAGATTCGGACGAAACATAGCATATGTAAGACTCGTGACCCTTAGACAGATACTTGTGAGCTTTTTCAACAGTTATAAAGCAGTGTGCACCTTTCCGCTTCTCGCCTTTGATTTCCAATACTCGACCTTCTGAAGACTTGATCCTGATGATTCGGCGGTTGCATACGATCGTAGCTTCGTTATTCGTTAACCAGTCCATGCCGATGATGACATCAAATTCTTTTAACGGTATCGGGATAAGGTCGAGATTGAATACTATATTATCAACGAGCAGAGTACAGTTTCGATAAACAGAATCAGCCATAACATAATTGTTACTGGCTGTCTCAATATCAAGTATCACAGGGAGTTTTGATGGAGTTTTGGACAATCTTCGAACAAAAGCAGTAGATATAAATGAATGACTAGCACCGGAATCGAATAGTACGCAAGCAGGGATTGAGCTAAGCATGAACGTACCGGTTACCACATTAGGGGTTTCCTTTACTTCCTCGGCTGTTATCTGAAAAACTCGAGTCTTTGTGGCTGAACTTTTCATTGTAGATCCTCCAGCTGACGACTGTGAGTGAACTCGTTGTCCACTACGACACTGATACATAAAGTGTCCTCGTTATCCGCACTTTGCACATCCAAGTCCTCGCTGATGACACTCTTCGCTACTGTGACCAATTTTGTTACATGCAAAGCATGTGACATCGTCCGGGTTACACAATCCCATGTGTGACCTTCTGCATCTTTTACAAAATCGGGGCTCGTTCGTTAAAGAGTAGGCTTGCACTTTCTGAGGCGAACTGTATTGTTGGGATTGCTGAGGTTGTGACTTATTTGGCTTAAAGAATCTTCCAAATCTCTGTTTCTTCGGAGGAGATGGACATGTCGGGTTCGCTGATGGAGCGTAGAGCTGATCACCATACTCTAGATATCCCCTCTCGATCTGTCTGGCCGCTTCAACCATTTCCAGATAGGACTTATACTTTATCGCGCTCATTGGGTGTTGGTATCTCGGGTTAAGCCCTCCGCGAAATCGATTCATCTTTCTTTCTTCAGTAGCTACTTGATACGAGGAGTAGCCGCAGAGTCGCGAGAATTCATGTTCATATTCGTCAACAGTCTTGGTTCCTTGAGTCAGTTGCTTCATTTGAACTTCCATCTTGTCTCGCTGATCAATAGGGGAATACTTCGCGTTGAACATGTCTAAGAACTGTTCCCACTCTAATGTCTGTATTATCTCCTCTCCATACATGCTTCTTTGAGTCTTCCACCAGGCACGAGCAGCACCGACGAACAATGTAGAAGCGTAACTCACTTTCTTGGATTCTAAACAGTCAGAGATTCTAAAGATCTCTTCAGTATGGCTGATCCAATCCATCGTCTAAATTGGATTGACAGTACCCTCAAAGTTCAGGGCACCGCTTGCTTTGAAATCTTTGAACTTACAACCTTTCGGTTGTTCAAATTGGGTTTCAGGGTTTGAGTTATCAGAATCAGAGTCATTATTCTGGACTTGCTTTTCTTTTCTCTTATTCGTTTTATCATCACGTTTCTTAGCTTCGGCCTCATCTCTGGCCTGAAACTGTTCTTGCATAATCTTATTTTGTTGTTCAGAATGTTGGGCTAAAAGTTGTTGCATCATTTCAAATATCTGTTGTGGAGTCATGTTGTTAGGAATATCACCTGATCCTGACATCATTACTGAAAATTAAAATCATTTAACTATCAGTTTATAGACTTAGATCTATGTACCCTTTTTCCCATCCTAATAGTCTGTACATCCTATCTCAGTTCAAACCACCTAAATGATTGATATATATGTATTGCTTCAGTTTGAGATCAAGTAGTAATCACGTAATACTTGATTCACTCAAACTATGGGCTCTGATACCATCCTGTGAAGACCAACCCTCACGGGGCGGTAGTCACGAGTCTAGGTCCCACATCATGCAACACGATATCAATCATAACTAAGATAGAGTAATTAATTGCGGAATTATAAATTACAGATACAAACTTATTAGGATTAAGTTTAATACAGGTTATAGTTTTCAAATTAAACTTATAAAGGGTACAAGTCTAATATAATTCATGTCATCATATAATCAAGATAAATCTACCCAGACCACCGTATTATCATCCTCCAATTAGTACCAAAACGGGTTTGCTGAGTAGAGGTCAATGAAAACTTCTGTCTTGATCTTGTAAGACCTAAGAACTAGGTCCGGCAGGTGACTTTCCTTTATCTTTTAATTTCCTGTAAAAATGTAAGTAGCAACTGTAAGCAATGCTTATTGAGATTATAGATTTTCAAATTAACATGCATTGTCAAGCGGATCATAGGTCTAGAATGATATGTCTTGGCTACCGCTACAACCCTCATGATTGAGACATAGAAGTCATAGAGTCGGATGATGTTCAAGCCATGCTCACGCTTAAATCGTGGGGATCAGCCACATACTGGGCTAGCTACCAGTAAATCAACATGGCGGAACATCGGAGGGTCATTACCAAGTTCAATAGAACTGGTGAAATAGTCGGGTCTAGAACAATAGACCGACAAGGCTAGTCAAGCTGAATCCATATGTCAAAGTATATGCAATGACGAAGCATACGTAATCAAAGTCATGATAGCAATAATCTCAAAGTAATATCCGAAATAAATTGTAAAAGCAATATCATGTGAAATGATGATCAAATAGCTATCATGATCCACTGGGCAACATCGAACCATGGTGTGCACAGGTCACAATCTAGCTGATAATATGAATGTCAAATCAATCTAACATCCACAATGTCTCAACCGGAAATTCTAGCATGTTAAATCTGAATATCCATAACTCATAGGTCTGGGGTCTTTATCAAGCAGATGTAAAATCCACCACCTGAGTTATCTCAGGATTTATATTTATATCTTTTGTCAATCTGATCTTCTGTCAATTCAAATCTTTGACCCGCTTTTAAATCTTTAAATCGATGTTCAGAAATTAACTGAACCTGTCCAGAATCATATCATATCATATCATATCATGTCAATATCATCATCTTTTAGCTTTAAAATCTTTATTTTATCTGATTCTGATAACTGACAACTCATCTATCTTTCTTTCATTCATATTCTTTGTTTCATTAAATTCTCAAAAGATCAGTATATATATATATATATATATATACATATATATATATATATATATTAATATATATAATCATTTTGCTAATTATCTTGTTAATTTATGCGTTGTCCATGTGTTTTATTCAATATATTCGAATTTAGGGAGGGGGGTTCGAATTTAAGTATTAAATTCGAACATATATAACCAAATTCGAAATCATAGCTTCGAACATAGTGCTAAATTCGAATCATATGCTTAAATTTGAATGCATGATTCGAACTTAGGGTCAAATTCGAACCCTTGGTTCGATTTTAGCTATAATCGAATTTGTATAATGCATTTCGAATTTGTTCTTGGCATCTCGAATTTGTTCATATTTTACAGCTTTTAAACAAACATTTCAAGGTCTAAAATCATGAATATGCTAAGTAATAAGCCTAGGTTTGATTCTATTATACATACTCTAACAAAATCGAGTTAAACTCAAGCTAAAATAGCTTTAATCGTATCAATAGATGAGAATATGAGATTTTCTTCAAAACTGAAATAAGGAAATCAGAAAACAACGATTCTTACCTCAAATTCGTACTAAATCACACGTGAAATAGCAGATTCTTGTAGTACTCTTCGAGACCTTTCCAATGACGTATAGAACTCGAGATTTGGCAAGTCGATTTGGGAGAAAAGCTAGAGAGGTCAGTTTTAGAGAGAGAGTAGAGAGAGAGTAGAGAGAGAGTCAATTAGGTGTTTAATGATCCTTAATTAGGTTTATATACTTCATTTTATTATTTTGTGTAATTAACCCACTTTTACTTTTGTATCTTACATCTCTTTTATTTAATTATCTTTAATAATTTATTAAATCATAATTTAAATATTTATATAATTTAATTAAATATTTCATAACTTAATTAAATTATAATTCAAATAATGTAATAAAATTACATTATTGGTTCAAAATACAGAAATTAAGCTTAGCTAAAGACTAGGTTGTTACAGATTATCATGCAGATTTTTGACGTCATCTATGTTCACAAAGTCTAGGTCACATTCATGCAGGAGCTGCACTGATTCGACTTCTTGAAGAACCTCAAATGCTGGATTGAACAGTCGAGCTCTTTTGAACATATGAATCCTTATGAGCTTTACAATCTTTGATTTCGACCAATACTCAGCCTTCTATCTTTTATCCCTGAGCGTCATCTGATTGTACTCTCCCTATTCAGCTCTAGATGCATCAGTTAGTTCCATCAGTAGACGTCTGCTGAATGACCCAGGCTTCTTTCTGAACACCATTTTGAACCTTTCTTCAAGAAAGGGATTCTGAAACTCATTTACGGGGAATTTTCTCAAGAAATCTTTCAGGCCTTGAACTGGGGGTTCTTCTAGTTCGGCCCGTTGGGTTTCAAGTAGTTTCAAAATTCTCCCCCTACGTTCTTGCCTCAACTCTTCTTTTTAATTCCACAGACAGAGCCTGTACCCCACCTTTAGAATAGCAACATACCCAATATAGATCATTTTCATCGTGGATTGGAGTTATTTCAGGCCTATTATCAAAGCAATCCACAATTCTAGGGACTGAAGACTCGGCTTCCTGGGTTTGGGTTTGGATTTGGGGTATTGTTTGGACTTTAGGAGGACTTTGGACCAGTGGGATTTCTTTGGGAGTAGGGGAGGAAGCTTGTATAGAGGATACAATTTCTTGTTGAGGCACGTGGGGTGGGGAATTTAAGAATTCGAAAGATGATGATGATTTCTGTGGAGACTCTGGTTTAGGCTTGGGAATAATCGGAGGATAGTCTTGGTCGTTATCAGAGTCTGTATCAGACACTAATATGACTTCGACCTTTTCAAAGATTGGATCATATTCCACCATTGCTGAGAGTGGATCTAACGGTGCAGCCCCTTGAAAAATTTGTTCCCACTCCATCAATTCCTGAACCCCAGAATTCTATTCTCCAAACCCTTGAATATATGTCCCTTCTGCTTCTGCTCCCCTACATTATGCATATGCTCCTCAAACTGAACCTGTTGGCGTTTCTCCCCCTCATGGCGATCAGGGTCGTCCTGATCGTCATGCTTTCTTTTTAGGGATTTAGCCTGAGGACGGCATTGAAGATCAATTACCGCAGACTCTAGGCGGTCCATCCTGCTGTTTAGCTGCTCTTGGACTTATAGAATAAGACGAGTAAGGGCGTCCATCTTCTCGGAGTGCTTTGTGATTTGTGATTGGACTGAATAGGTAACTGGTGGCGGCTGTTCCTTAGAGGCAACACCCTTACCCTTGATAAATGATAACATGGCGGTAGGTCGCTCGTTGAAAGCTTCTTTATGGGCATCCAGGTAACAACACCAGCAACACGAAGAGCCGTTGTTAGCATCTCGAGAGATATCTCGGGATGGCCTGATGTTGATGGCATTTGTTTGTCAACACCAGGTCTTTCTTCTGTCATTTCTGGCTCCACCTCGGGATGCTCAGATCCGGAAGTTTGTTGAGCCGCTACGAAGGCGGCAGGAGTGGACACCACGGAGGCGTCGTGCGTTGTGTGGGGGTGGGGTGTGAGCTGTGGTCAAATGAACGGTGGTCACCAGGGGCGACAGGTGACCTGCTTCAACATCACCTCTCTTCGAGTGAGAGGGTGATGGTGTATGTGCAGACTCCCCGTTGAATGAAATGGTTTCATGTTGAGGGGATACCAAGTAGATGGTGGGGGTTATTTCGACCACGGGACTGGTGGTCTTATGGTGGGTTGTCCGGCTGATAGGGCTAAGAACACCCTCAGATGCAGCACCCTCATCTCTCAATTGGACAGAGACGGTCCGTTCGGAATCGACCGCCTCTTCTTGCTCTCCTTCACCTCCCTCCCTCACATTAGACATCTCCCGCTCACCCGTACCCAAAATATTTTCAACTGTCGCCTCTATTCCCTCTATCTCACTCAAACGCTCCTCTCCGTCGGACTGATTTGGCTCAGTCGGATATGACCGAGCCTCATCTGGATATATTGCCCTGATGTATTTACTTACCCTTTCCGTTTGAACGGCTTGATGTAGCAGCGATAATGGAATATACATTACCGCAACATTTGCAGTTGTCGTTGGGATCCTGATTCTCTGAAGTGAGGGAGTGAAGTAGACATCTGCCTCGGGACATTCATGGATTTTGTCGTCCTAGTCCATTGCGAATTGATGATGAGTTGTAAGAACCTCTGGAATGGAATGTATTTACGCCCGCGTCTGGTTCGTTTCTCGAGTACCGCTCTCTTTAACTCCTCGAAGATGAATGCCACATAGTCATAATGACGATCGTATGCGAAGGAGGCAAACATCGTGAGTACTTGGATGGAGACAGAGTCGTGTCCAGAATGTTTGCCTATAAAGCACTTGTTGATGATAGCGAACAGGACTCTCCAGTGGGATTGTAGGTGCTTTGTTCGGAATTTTGATGGATTGGTGAGTTGGCCATCATATCCTAATTTCCAAATCTCTTCAAGGGTTCCGATTACAGAAGGAATGGGGGCAAAGGCGTATTTAGCGACGGAATGGTTTTAAGAGGGTAGGTAGAGAATATGGCGAATGGCTTCTTGTGTGATTTTGAATGGAACGGAGTCTATGATAGTGGTGAAGGGGGGTTCAACATCAGACACGAATGTGAGGTGATGCCAAAAACTGTTGAAGGTAGATTGAAGGTAAGGATGTGGCGGTGTTAGGGCGTAGAAAAGGGGGTGGCCTTTGAGAATATCAAAAGAGTATCCTCTGCTTCGTGACGAAGGGTGGAAATGTCAAGTTGCCAGTTATGATGGGCAAACTCAACAAATTGGGATGCAGGGAGAAGAGATTCTTCGGGTAGTTGGGCGTTATTATTTGGAAGTGGAGAATGCAGAAGGGTTAAGATGATTTCCGGATACATGAGTCCTATAAACATGCAACAGTGTTAGTATATCAGACTTAAAAGAATGAAACATTGATACTAAGTCTGAGAGAAGTGTGAATTTGAAACTGTCTATTCTGTTTAAAGCATCGGGTTTTTTATCAGTAGAATGTGAATTCTACTGAATAAAGTCCAAAGTCAATCGTTAAGAGACCAATGTTAGAATACACATTTTCTCTCAAACACTTATCCTAACTCTAATCAACGGTGCATAGGACATGGAATATTTTTGAGATTTTTTTATTTTTGATAAAAATGAGAAAATGGGAAATTAAAAAAAAATTCTAAGTGAAGAATTTCGGATGAGCCGAAATTCGGATGAATAGTGGTCCGAATTCGGTTCTACTGAAATTCGGAAAAAAAATAATGCATGAAAAACTAAGTATGAAAATACATATGGGAGGACTGAATTTCGGATGGGGACCGAATTCGGATGGACCGAAAAAAATGCATAGATGAACTAAATATACAATTGATACTATATGAGGTCATCCGAATTTCGGATGGTCTGAAATTCGGTTGAAACATATAAAATAATTGTATATATTTTCTAAGTGTTGTCTACTAATCCGAAATTCGGATGGGTCCATAAAACTGAACATTTGAAAACTGAAAAATTTTTAAGTGTGGCTCATCTGAAATTCGGATAGTCCGAACTTCGGATGCACCGAATTGTGGACGTAGAAAATTTCAGCATTTAAAGAGTTCATGCACATGCAACGTGAACAGTTAAAAAAGTCATAAAAATGCATGAAAATGCAGATCCTAATGTAAAACCTGTAATGAGAAGTTTATATAACTACACTAAGTGAAAATGAACATATTTAAGTACTGAAAAATGCTAAAAACCGGATATAAAAACCCTAAAAATTCGAAAATTAAAAGCACTAAATATGATGTTATGAATTGAAATAAAAGAGAAATAGTGTTACCTGAAGGTAGATTAACACGAAAATGCAACAAAAACGAAGAAAAACGTCTGTGAGAAGCGGCTGAAAGTTTGAAAATCTTGTTAATGGCAGTGGGGTGTGTGACTATAGAGAGAAGAAGAAAATAACAGCTTAGTGAGGAAGAAAGTTTTTACCTGCTTTTTTAAATCGTGGGGCGGGTCGGGTAAAAGAGGATCCGCAGGTTTGTAAGAAAAATTGGGCAGCCGTATTTTTTAAAGAAAATGCACAAAATGGGCTTAAAAATTTGTACCAAAATTAAAAAATGAGCCCAATTAAAAATCTTTTTGGATTTTTGAATTTTAGACTAAGGCATAGATGAATAAAGTAAAATAGGAACTAAAAACTATTTTGGATTTTCTTTAAACTTTTCTAAGAATACCAACAAAATAAAATATTTTTGACTTTTTGGAAAAAATAACAAGCTAAATAAAGCGTAAAATATTTTTGTGTTTTTCTGAATGGTCACATTTAAATTAAAAGTTAAACAACCTAAAACTTAACATTGTAGAAATTTTAAAAACTAATATTATACGAACTAACATCCTAAAAAAATACTCCCCCTCAATTAAACACATATCATTTTCTAATATAGACTCTAGAACCTTTTAAGCCTTTGAGATACAGACAAACCTGGATATATTAGCGTCCCACTCAATTATGAACAATTCATATAGCAAGTTTTCAGGATCATTAGTTATTAAAAATGTACATAGATAAGGAAATACTGAATTTTAATTTTGTGACACAACCTTTAAACTTAAATAACAAATATCTTCAAAAATAAAGGAATTACAAACACATATGTTTGAAATTATTTTAGAAAATGTCTGAAATTTAACTAGAAGGTGGATTCAATATGCCGATATGTGATACTAAAAACTGAAAACGAGGTTCGTCTAAAGCTTTAGTAAAAATATCAGCAAGTTGATATTCTGTGCCAACAACATACAATTCAATTGTTCCCTTTTCTACGTGATCTTTAATTAAATGATACCTGATGTCTATATGTTTTGTTCGTGAGTGATGCACGGGATTGCAAGATAGCAATCACAATTTTAAAATCATAGTAGATTGGGATATTGGTGAGCGAGAACCCATAATCACGAAACTGTGTTCGCATCCACGGCACTTGAGAGCAACAGCTTGCAGCTGCTACATACTCAGCTTCTGCTGTGGATGTTGAAACACTATTCTACTTTTTAGAGGACTAACTCACCGGTCTGTCTCCCAAAAATTGTATTCCTCCTGAAATGCTCTTCCTATCAACTCTACAACCTTCATATGAAGCATCTAAAAAGGCAGTAAGATCAAAGTTGGTTCCCTTTGGATACCAGAGACCAAGATCGGGTGTACCCTTCAAATAACGAAAAATGCGTTTTACCCCAGTTAGGTGTGATTCTTTTGGGTCAGCCTAAAAACGAGCACAAAGGCATGTTGAAAACATTATATCTGATCTACTTGCCGTAAGATACTGTAAGGATCCAATCATCCCTCTGTTAGTTGTATTGTCGACACTTTTCCCGGCAGGATCAGTGTCTAACTTACAGTTTGAAGCCATGGGAGTTGCGATACTCGTGCAAGAGTCTAACTTGTACTTATTGAGAATGTCAAGAGTATATTTCGACTGATTCACAAAAATCCCATTTTCAAGTTGTTTGGCTTGTAATCCGAGGAAAAAATTCATTTCCCCTATCATACTCATCTCGAACCTGGACTCCATTAGAGATGAGAAATCCTTACAGAAATTACTGTCAGTAGATCAAAATATAATATCGTCGACATATATTTGGACTAGCATTATGTGATGGCATTCCCTTTTTGTGAATAATGTTGTGTCCATCACACCTTTGCTGAAACCAGCAGAGATAAGAAAATTTGAAAGACTGTCATACCATGCTCGAGGTGCTTGTTTCAAACCATAGAGGGATTTGTCTAGAACATAAACATGGTCTGGTTTATGTGCATCGACAAATCCTTGTAGTTGTTTAACGTACACCTCTTCGTTGAGTTCACCGTTCAGGAAGGCTGTCTTGATGTCCATCTGGTACACTTTGAAATCTTTGTATATCGCATACGCCAAGAAGATTCTGATTGTTTCTATATGTGCAACTGGAGCGAAGGTCTGGTCATAATCTATGCCTTCTTGCTGTCGGTAGCCTTTGGTGACAAGTCTTGCTTTATTCCTTACCACAATGCCGTTTTCATCTTGTTTGTTCTTAAAAATCCACTTTGTTCCGATTATGGTTCGGTCTTTTGGTTTGGGAATTAACCGCTATACTCTGAGCTTTTTAAACTGGTTGAGCTCTTCTTCAATTGCCACAATCCAGTCAGGGTCTTTCAAAGCTTCATCCACACGAGCAAGCTCTATCATACTAAGGTGACGCAAAGAGACATTCATTAGTAGATGCCCTTCGAGTTTGGACACCAGTTGAGAGATCACCAATAATTTGTTCGGTTGGGTGACTCCGGGTCCATTTTGTCTCGTGTGGAAGGGGTGAACGTGATGGAACCTCAGTGGTGAGGGTGGGAATGGATTATGAGTCATGGTCGATGGTTTCAAATGAATGTAACACTGGTTCTGGTTCGAGTTCAGCTTGATCAGATACAGGATTAATGTTTGTCATTACGTGTGAGGGCATTTATTGAGTAGATTCAACTGGAGATGTTTCAGTGGATGAAGTGGATTGAGGTGGATGTAAAGTGGTAGGTGAATCAGATGGAGTTTGTTGCGTAGTTGAATCGTTCGATGTGTTAACTACAGAAGAAGAAATAGTAGAAATGATAGCACTAGAACAAAAAAATTCTACATAAAACGGATCAAATAAATTAACCAAATCAAAAGGAGAAAAAGAAGTAGGTTATGAAGAGTCTCCAGGCATTGGTGTAATATGTGGTCCTGATTGATCAACTTCGGGTGCCAGTTCAGCCATTTCATCAAATGTGACATGCACACTCTCATTAATTGTTCTGGTGCAAGTGTTGTATGCGCGATATGCCTTCGAGTTGGATGAGCATCCAATGGAGATCGCTTCATCCGCCTTCTCATTGAATTTCCCGAGGTTGGCCTTGTCATTAAGCACGTAGCACCTGCAACCAAATACACGTAAGTACTTGATAAAAGGAACTTTATTCAGAAAGAGTTGGTATGGAGTTTTATTGAAGCACTTATGGATTATAGAGAGATTCTGGGAGTAGCAAGTTGTTGATACGGCTTCGGTCCACAAGAACGGAGGTGGCTTTGAATATTTCAGCATTGTGCGAGCTGCTTCCACAAGGGTATGGTGATGCCTTTCCACGACTCCATTTTGTTGAGTTGTTCTAGTAGCAGAGTACTAACGATGAATACCTTTGGATTGAAGGAAGTTCTCTACTACCGAGTTCTTGAATTCTGTGCTGTTGTCAGATCAGAATGATTAAAGATACAGCTGTTGTTGGGTTTCGACACTCTTAATAAAATCAATGATCTCTTGAGCTGTCTCATCCTTGGATCGTAAGAATTTTACCTAGATCTATCGTGAATACTCGTCAACGATAACCAACACGTATCGCTTCCCATTTATGCTTTGTGTTCGCATTGGGCCGCATAAATCCATGTGAAGTAACTTCAACACTCTCTTTGAATATGGTTCGGGTTTTGTCTTGTGAGATGATCTTTTATTTTTTCCTTTCTCACATGCTCCACATAGATGATCCTTTTCGTAACTCAGTTCTGGGAGTCCTTTCACCAGTTGTTTTACAGCCAGCTTGTTGATATTTTCAAAGTTTAAGTGTGATAGCCTGCGGTGCCATAACCAAGAGTCTTTTGAAGAGGCTTTTGACAGAACGCAAATGTTATCCTTAACCATAAGCTTAGCTACATCGATGGTGTAAAGGTTAGAGCTACGGGAACCAGATAAGATTTCTTTTCCATCCATACTCTTAACACTACAGTTCTTAGCCCTAAATGTAACCTCTAGCCATTTATCACAGAGTTGACCTATGCTAAACAAATTATAAGATAACCCCTCAACATAGTCAACATCCTTGATGACTAGATTATTCAAGACTAAATCCTCGTATTCTTTTATATGAGCATGATTATTGTTCTCGAATTTGATTGTCCCATAATACTGTTCTACTATGTTGGATAACAACTCTCTCCTCCAAGTCATATACTTAGAGCAACCCGGATCCATATACGAGATAGATTTTTCCTGAAAATAAAGAATACATGCAATGAAAAACTATAGGCATTTAAACAGATCCATCATAAATTAACATCTAAATTGTGTTCTGAACCGAGTGTTCAGAAAACATGATGATTTTAGACCGGGTCCTGAGCTGAGTGCACAGAAGCCAAATGTATCGGTTTAAGCACAACCGACAAGCAGAAGAATGGGTCTTAGACTATGATAACTAGAAGCCAATTCAGTGAAGTTTGGGTCTTAATCTGAAGTAACCAACAACCATTTGCATTAAAATCACATAACTTTGAGTACCCATCTTAGGATGGGTCCTTTTGGGTTAGGTGTTCCAGGAGAGTATGACACGTGTACAGTCTTAGGAACCTATTTAGCAGTTATGTGTGGACAGAATGCAGAGCCTTTTGGAATCCATTTATGTTTGGATTTAACAGGCTTTGGAACCTTAGGCGATGATAATTACCTTTGGTTTTGGATTTTTTGAAACTTGTTTGACATTTTCTTTGGTTTTAGGCCTAGGAAAAGTACAAGTCTCGGTTTTTGTGGAGGCCGATGATGCAGTATATTTTTTATTTTCTTTTTCCGAATTCTTTAAACAGGATAAAGCACAAAAGCATTCATTTCAAGTACTTGACGCCTAAAAGGAGTTGGATATAATTTAAACAAGTCACCAAACAAATACTTTAAACAAGAAATAGAATTCTATACATCATTACAAATATTGTTTTCTGAGATTATATGCAACCTCTCTCTAGAAACAAATTCATCTGGCATAACAGCCTTCATCATAAATAAAAAACTGGAAAAATCTTGCATAGACGTTTTGGGCACTTTTCTCACATGATCTGTAGGAACAAAACGAAGTCGGTACGAATGGAAGACTTTGACTTTAAAAACTTTTCTTTTTCTTGATGAGTGGGTTTCTTGGAAGACTTAGATTGATTCTGAGTCTTCTTTGAAACCTCAGCTTTGAAAGGTTTTGAGCACTCACCTTTAAAACTGACAGAAGAAATTTCAGCTTTTGCTTTACCTTTTTCATATGAAATGAGAGAGATGTTGGTAAGATGAGGAAATTTTGGCTCTTTTAAATGAACATTTAATCTTTCAGAAAACATGTCAAATTTTTCTATGTAGACAGTTAATTCTACAGTTTGTTGAAAAGTTTCGTTTGTCAATTTTTCCTCGCTCTTAAGGAGAGCTTCTTGATAATCAAGAGCTTTATTTCGAGTTGTTTTTAATTCGTTTTCTAAAACTTTGATTTTATGTTAAAGAACTTTGGTAGGAATATAAAGATGAGGGATTGGTTTTAGTGGTTCTGCCTTCATTTCAGCCTCTGAATAGCTAGACAAGAAATCTTCCTCTAGAGTAGGTACTCTATAAGGATAACTCTCGTTTAGCTATTCATATTTAAAAGAAGTTTCTTTTTCTTTATTTTCATTTTGTTTCTCATCCTTTTGGGTTAAAACTTCTTTTGATGTTTGATAAACGAAAGACTTCAACCCAGCACCCATATATCTCATGTCATACAAAAGAGGTAAAACTTGTTGAACCTTTTCCAGATACTTAGGATTTTTAAACAATTCCTTGTTTGGAATGATAAAACATAGTTTCTTTGGGTTGCTTTAAATGAAAAGTTTGTTCTGTTTGACCCCGTTTTAGAAATTCGTCATCTAGGGTCTTTATGCAAGAGTACAAACTATTCTTTCTTCTTCTATTATTTTACATTTTTCCAAACTATCTATGTTTCCAGGCTTACAGACTCTAATTGTTTGGAAAGAACAGATATTTCTGATTTTAAAAAGGTCTTTTCATTAGATAGTTTATCCATACAAGATTCAAGGTACGTATTCCTATCCTGAACATCTACCTTTTCAATTAACATCTATTTTATCACTTCATGGTTATTTAACCACTTATTTTCATATAATTCAAATGATTCTTTCAAGGTTTGGGCTAGATGTTCGGCCTTGGCACACTTTTCCTTTTCTACATTAAACCTAGCTTTTAGTTCAAGTATTTGTGTGTGCAAGTTACATTCATTTTGTACAGATAAATTATTTACATGCTTTTTAATGTAAATGGAATGTACCTCATGTGCCTCCGAATCTGACGTGAAACATTCAGGATCTCCGAACTTGGCCATCAGACAGGTTGTTGGATCTTGCTTTGTCTCCCCCTCAGCAGCCATGTCTGATTTTGAGTATGACGTGGTAGCATATTCGTCTTGTCTAATGCGATCAGCCATGTAGCAATTTTTTCCTTTAGCGTCCTCCTCATCAGAATCTACATCATCCCAATAATCCTCCTGAGCAACAAAAGCCATTGCATCAGATCTCTTCTTAGCTGCCTCCAGCTTCCGGTCATAGTACTCGACGTCTCGTTCGAACTGGTTTTTGCACTCACTAGCAAAGTGGCCCGGTTTCCCACACTGTTGGTACACCCTGTGTGACGATAGCAGTCTAAGTGTTCTAGCATTTTGATTCAAGTAATATTACAAAGTATTGGATATTTGATGTATGTGTTTATATATGTTTGATAGTTATTGATTGTGTGTTTGAACTTGATGTAATGTACTACAAGAAGTTCAAACATAAAATCAAAGATTAAGTCAAATATAAGTTGAATCATATAATCAAATATAAGTAGAACATGAGAAATTTGAATTTAGGGACAAATTCGAATTTGACATAGAGACAGATTCGAATGTGATGTATAGGGTAGATTCGAGAGTGTCAAGGGGACAAACTCGAATGGGCCTTGAGCCTGATTCGAGTTTGTCCCATGACAAACTCGAATGAGCCTCTATAATTAGGGATTAACTCTAATCATTAACAGACTTTTGCAAAATTCGTGAGGGATTAAGCAAATAGGCGATCTCGAGTTTATCAGCTAAGTGAGTGTTGTTTCGGAGAGAATCATCTCGTAGGTGCGTTCGTGTTCGTCCGTACAGCTTGTTGATAGTCTCCGTGTTCCGTGTGAGAGTTGTTTCCGTCAAGCCGTTAACGAGGATTCCGCACTCGTTGACGGTGTCGCGTCTAGATATATCTGTAGAGTCGAGACCTTACAAGTGGTATCAGAGCCTAAGGGGTGTTCTTCGTGTTCTTCGTGTTCATAAAGATACATCCTAGGTTTCTTGACGCTTTTGGACGGTTAATCTCTCAAGTTTTCGTATTTTTAGAGCTTATCAAATTGAGATACGGGAAATACTTTGTTCTTTTTCACGTTTTTGATCGAAATCAATATTTTTCTTTGTAAAAATATTGATTTAATCTGCAAAACGTTAAAAAATCGAGGTATTAGCCGTTTTTCGAATTTGCGGCGCTCGAATCTGTTAGGAGTAATTAGGGTTTTGCTTAGTTTCGAGTCTAACCAAATATCCGCTCCTTTCGAGTTTGCTAAAGAGTGTTTCGAGTTTAGAGTGTTCGAGTTGGATTCGAGTTTGGACTAGAGTCGAATAGGAGCTTCGAGTTTGACTGGGGTTCGAATTTGCATGTGTTTCGAATTTGCTTGGACCTTCGAGTTTGAAACTTTCGAATTTGTCACCCATTTCGAATTTAATTGAATTTAAGAACTTAAATCAAATTTAATCCCAGATTGGTTTAAACTTAATTATATTCGAATTTATCTAAATTCGAAAGAATTAACTTAAATTAATTTCGAATTAAATTTATTAAGTTAAAATTCAATTTCTTTTGAGACAATGACAAATCTTCAACGGTTTCTGGAAATGGATCATGAGGTCGAGAAACCTAATACTCCGCCTAAGCTGATGAAACTTGAAGACTATTATTGGTGGAAAGATCGGTTTGCCGATTTTGTGCGCTTCAACGACATGCGTATGTGGATATGTATCGACGAGGGATACATTCCACCAACTGCTGAGATAGAGGGGCGACAGAAGGTTGTCACGTATTCGAAAATGAAGGACAATGACAAAAAGCTGTTTGAAGCAGAGAACCGCACATACGCTATCATACGAATGGCGTTACCTCAGGATATAATGCACACATTCCGCAATCAAAAGACATCTAAGGAGCTTTGGGAGACGCTGGAAAAGAGGTGTGAGGGAAATCCGAGGGTTCGAAGGAAGCGTATGGAGTTGTTGAAATAGCAGTTTGCGATTTTCAAGGCTTTGAAAGATGAAAAGTTGGACGACACCATCACACGCTTTTATCATCTACTGACAGAGCTAGAGAGTCATGATATCGAGTATAGCGACACAGAAAAGAATAATAAGCTTTTGGATGCCTTACCAGCCAAATGGGCGATGTACGTGGCTATGATTAAGCTTGATGAGGATAAGTACTATACTCAATCGTTGGAGGATGTAGTGGGAATGCTGAGGGCGTATCATTTCGAGCTACTGAAGGCCGAAACGGATTATGAACAAGTCCAAAATCCAGCCATGTATTTTGGAAAATCAAAACCTTCAGTGGCAGCTGATATGAAGACTGCTACAGCCTTCTTCACCGGAGAAAGGTCGTCACCAGCAAAGCCTGACGATGCGCAGAATAGAGCTTTCTTAGGGTTTGGTAGACCGGAAGAATAGCAACATCAGGCAACACCTGCATCAACATCTCAGGGCTACTCTAAGATGCCCATGAGCGCTAAATCGGCCGAAGAACATTTGAATTTATTGGCGTCATTTGTGGCCGCATATGGGAACTGCGTTCAGGTTAAAATAAACGATCCTGCTCTCTGGGATGAAGATTACGATCAGGTAGACCCTGACGACCTTGAGGAGATGGATCTCAAATGGCAACTGGCCATGGTAACCCAACGGGTTAAACGATTCATCAAACGGACAGGGAGGGATCTGAATATGAATAATAAGGGGATTGGCTTTGATAAGTCCAAGGTCAAACGCTACAACTGTCAAGGCTTGGGACGCTTCGCCAGAGAGTGTCAGAGACCAAAGGTAGATAATTGCCAAGGGCAGAATCAGAGTCAAGGACAGTATCAGAACCAATCTCAACAGAGATATCTTCCGAGTTCATCATCCAGTCAAGCAAACATAGCTGGTCTGTTATCTAATGTCACATCAGACAGACAGCTGGACGGTACTTATGATTGGAGCTCACATCCGGAATCTAACGCTAGAGCCTTTATGGTTGAAGTCACTGAGAGTGGATGTGAAGGAGAAGAGCAGAACACAAGGGACAGCAGTCAACAAGAAAGCAGTCCGATGTGGGTGGAGAAGTCGGATGATCAGAACTGATGTATGAGCATGTAGAGGCTTTGACCAAAGATCTTAAGATCAAAGAAGTAGAGTTAGCTGAAACTAAGGTGAAGGTAGCTGAGGCTAATAGTAAGCTAGAAAAGTTTAGGAACTCAAGTATGAACCTAGGGAAAGTTTTAGATGCTCAACGCCAATCTAAAAAACCTGTAGGTCTAGGATTTCATGAAATTCCTCCACCATTTAATGCCAACTACATGCCTCAACCTCTGGAGAAAACTGAGAAATCAGTATACTTAGAGGAAATACCTGAACCAGTGTCTGAGCCTGTAAAGGAAAATACACCTAAGGTGACTGATACAAACGTCAAGATTAAGAAAGTCAAATTTGTGTCTTCCTCTAGTGAAACACCTGCAGGAAAACATAAAATTGATTTTAATGATCAGGATGATGAACCAGTCACAATAGATGCACAAAAAGACCCAGACACTAGTGAGACACCTAAGTCTAAGGGCACACACAAGAAGTCCATTGACAAGATGTCCTGCTTTAGATGTCATGAAAAGGGGCATGTTGCTTCTAACTGTCCGCTTAGGAAAATTGACGTTACACCTAAGACATGGAAGCCAACACAAACTAAGCCTTCAACAAGTGTGGCGAGCACTAGCAGTTCTCAGAGTACCGAGAAAACTGTGCAGGCTGCACCAAAACAGGTTGTGAAACAATTACCGGTAAAAGGTGGACCAAAAGAAGTGGTTAGGACTAATTCACCGAATCGAGTCGTTAATCAATCTCGGTCTGGACCTCAACAATAATATAGGAGCACAACACCTAGCAGAGCATACACTCCGGTTAGGTCACACACTCCTGTTAGACATCACACACCGGTTAGAGCTCAGGGATCTCAATCTGAAATGCAATATAATCGTAATTATTCAAGAGCTCCACAACAAATGCCTACTCAAAGGCAAAGAGTGAACTTAAATCACTCGGCACCACAACAAACTCCTGTTCAACGACCCAAGTCACCTGAAAGGCGAGATGGGTATTTGAAAGAGTTTAAGTATGTGGACGAGAATGGTATAACCAAGTCAGTTATGGCTTGGGTTCCCCGTGATAACTAACCTATTTTCTTTCATGTGCAGGAGATAACCACAGGTCCAAACAACAAATGGTTCGTCGACAGTGGATGCTCCAGGCACATGACAGGGGAAAGAAGTCTCCTTACAGACTTCAAGGGTGGGAATCGGGGATTTGTATCATTCGCGGGAAACAAGGGAGGAAACATCACGGGTACTGGAGTGGTCACTAATGGGACGATCAAGTTGGATCAAGTTTATCACGTTGATAAACTGGTTCACAATCTCATTAGTGTATCTCAAATCTGTGACAAGAAGAATTCAGTGCTGTTCACTGACACTGAAGCGTTGGTGCTAAAACCGGGGTTCAATATTCCTGAAGAATGGATATTGATGCGGGCACCAAGGAAGAATGACTTGTACATGCTCGATATGAGCAAGCCGGAAACTTCGATGGGGCCAATCTGTCTGTTATCCAAAGCTTCAGAGACTGAATCAGTTTTGTGGCACAGGCGCATGGCACACTTGCACCTAAGGAAAATGAACTATATAACAAAAAATGGGTTGGTGCAAGGTGTGCCTATGAAGAGTTTTCAGTTCGAGGACAAGTGTCTACCATGCAAGAAGGGCAAACAACATAAGAAGGCACACAAGTCCAAGACTCAGAACTCCATCACTACCACATTCGATTTGCTGCATATGGACCTCTTCGGACCAATCAACAAAAGGAGTATAGGTGGTAGTTGGTATTGTTTAGTTATCACTGAAGATTACTCACGATTTTCTTGGGTTTTCTTTCTAGGTACAAAGGACGATACGACTTCCAAGCTCATCGGGTTCTTAGACCAAGTGGAGAATTCCTATGAAACACGGGTTAAAGGGATTCGTAGTGGTACGATCGAAAAGGATATGGCGACGTTGAATCTGAATGACGAAGGTCATACCTTTCCAAGGACTACATTTCAATCCACATCCGAGCCTACTTTGACTGAAGATGGATCTCCAGAAGTCACTGATCCAGAAGCACCTTCAACTTAGAATCAGACTCAGACAACAAATTCCAACTCTTAGGAAACTGTCCACGAGGAGGAAAATGTAGAATCTGAGGATATTCCCCCATTAGGTGAAATAGGATCTAACTTAGGAGATAATCTGAGAGTTGACGAGATAGAGACATCTAGGATCAACAAGAACCATCCTATAGAAAGCATCATAGGAAATCCTAATGAGGGTGTGAGGACTAGGAGTAGTTTAAATAACAACACTGTGTTGTTGTCGATGATTAATGACTCCGAGGCCTATCATACCTGCCTCTATTCTTGTTTTATCTCGCAAGTAGAGCTGAAAAATGTGCAAATGGCACTAAACGATAACTCCTGGGTTGAAGCGATGCAGGAAGAACTCTCTCAGTTTAGGAAACTAGAAGTGTGGGAGTTAGTTCCATTACCTCGAGGGGAAATTGCAATAGGAACCAAATGGGTTTTTAAGTGCAAAAGAGACGATCAGGGTATAGTCATTCGCAACAAGGCTAGGTTAGTTGTAAAGGGTTTCAACCAAGAGGAGGGAATCGATTACAAAGAGGTGTTCGCGCCACTAGCAAGGTTGGAAGCAATTCGTTTGTTTATGGCTTTTGCTTCCTTCAAGGGCTTTAAGGTATATCAACTAGATATTAAGAGTGCTTTCCTCTATGGGAAAGTGAAGGAACTGGTATATGTAGAACAGCCGCCCGGATTTACAGATCCAAAGTTTCCAGACATAGTATATCGATTAGATAAGGCTCTGTATGGATTGCATCAAGCACCAAGGGCGTGATACAAGACTTTATCCAACCATCTGTTAGAGAACGGGTTTGAAAGGGGTAGGATAGATAGTACGCTGTTCGTTAAGCGAAAGGGAGAACACTTCATCTTGGTACAAGTGTACGTCGATGATATCATCATTGGATCATCAGACGAACAAATGTGCAAGGATTTTGAGAAGGTGACAAAGTCAAAATTCGAGATGAGTGCAATGGGTGAGTTGAATTTCTTTTTGGGGTTGCAAGTTGACCAGAAGAAGGAAGGAATGTTTATCCATCAGACGAAGTATGTCTACGACATATTAGAACGCTTCGGGATGGAAGGGACAAAACTGACAGCCCATTTCAGCACGCCGATTCAAGTGAATCACAATCTCGGATCGGGTACTGAAAGTGATACCGATGTGGATCCGACGTTATATTGGGCCATGATTGGATCACTTATGTATTTAACTGCTTCAAGACCTGACATCATGTTTGCTGTGTGTATTTGTGCTAGGTTTCAAGCTAATCCGAAAGAGATGCACATGAAAGCTGTGAAGCGGATTCTACGATACCTCAAGTCGAAACCGAAGCTAGGACTTTGGTATCACGCGGAGGGAGATCTAGAGTTGGAGGCGTTCACGGATTCAGACTACGGAGGATGCAGCGTGACGCGCAAGTCAACAACTGGAGGTTGTCAATTCCTTGGAGGGAGACTCGTTTCCTGGCAATGCAAGAAACAGACGTCGGTAGCCGTGTCAACGTGCGAGGCCGAGTATGTTGTTGCTGGTAGTTGCTGCTCACAGGTTCTGTGGATACAACAACAATTGCGGGATTACGGTTTGGCTTACACTCAAACTCCTATTACGATAGACAACCAATCTACAATTGCTATAGCAAATAATCCAGTTAAACACAGTAAAACAAAGCACATAGACATAATGCATCATTTTATACGTGATTGTGCTGAAAAGAACTTAATCAAGTTGGTAAAAGTGGCAACGGACGATAATAATGTTGATTTATTTACCAAAGCCTTTGATAAGTCACGGTTTCAATATTTGATTCAACTAAATGGAATGCGTAACCCAGAGTAAATTGACCTTAGTAGAAGTTTTATTTCCTTATTATAGATGTAGTCTTTCTTTCTTTTTATAGTAAGTTTGCTAAATTAGGATAGTTTCTATTTTTAGTAAGTTAGTTGGTTATTTTATTTTCTTATGAAAAACAAAAGAAAAAAGAGAGAAAACCATAAATAAAAAAAAAGAGAATATCAGAAAAAGAGTTAAGTCTTAGATACATAGGTTCAAAGTGACGAAAATTAGCACAGTCGTTACAAACTCTAAGTGTTTAGGCTTTCACACATAATATACCTAAAATTCTAAGTGTTATACATTTTTTTTAGTTTGATGTGTTGGTAGGCATAATACATATAGGGAGTCTCAAGGCTAATAAAATATTCAAGAAAAAGTCAAACGTGTCACTAACTTAGATGTATGACCAATCGGTCTTAATTTTTATGTACGAGACATACAAACTTTGATTACAAATGAGGTATGCAAACTTTCTGGAGATGTATAGCAACATCAAATACATCTTAAAATGGAAAGAATAGAAAAATCATACTAAGTTGAGAGTCAAAAACATGTAACTCTGTTGTACGTAAGTACAGAGCTGTTGCCTCTGTTTTGATTCGGGTTAGCAAGATAAGTCGCTTTGTTGTACGTCGGTACAGACCTGTCACCGCTGTCTTTCTAGCTTTAAAAATAAACCTTAAGTCAAACTAAGACACTTTGTTGTATGTAAATACAAACCTGTGTCCGATGTTTGTCTTTTAAAGAAAGTTTGCAAATACCAAAAAGTTAGAATCATTGTCTATATGCTTTGATCATAAAAGTATGTCTATGTCTGAGTCACGTAAGATAATTTCATGATAAATAAAAATGCCAAGGGATATTCCGAAATGTAGCATGTTTAAAGGGGCAAATACCAACAATCGGCTAAAAGTGTATGTTACGCCAAACAATCAAAGGGATCAAAAATTCCTAAGTGTGAAAGTTTATATACTGAAAGTGAGTATCTGACACCGCTATCTGATTGAACGTTTCTTTCACTATGCTCGTCAAAAATAGTTTGTTTAGTGTTTAGTATAGGTAGTAATCTTAAATAATTATGTAGTTTAGTCTAAGTTTAATTTTTGTTCAAAAATTTAATTTTATTTTAATTTAATTTTATCCTTATTTTATTTTTATTTTATTTTTCTTTATTCTATTTTATTTTTAATTTTACTTAAGAAAAAAAGGGGTCAAAAATTAATGAGGGTGCATTCATAGTTGAATAAAATAAACATTGCGTGAAAATCTTGTGCTTAGGGTAAAAGATTTGGCATAGTTTATTTCGTTACACGATAAGGTTGAAAAGGTTGAAAAAGTTGAATTTGTTTCAAAAATTTTCGAAATTTTCAAAGTTTCAAGGTGAATTCGAGTTTAAGCTAAACTCAAATATGGCAGGGCTCGAATCTGTCTATAGATTCGAAAATGGCATTAAACTCGAATGTTGGTGGTATAAATAGGTCAACAGTGATGGTCATAACTCACATGTTTTCGATTCTATACTTTCGAGTTTGTCAAGGGGATTTCGAATCTATTCTCGAGTTTATCGTATTCGATATACCCACTATTTGTCGAGTTTCTATTCGTTTGGGTTCGATACTACCCGTAGATCTAGGTATAACCAAGTGTATTGTACAAGATTTAGGTAGTTTTATACTCCATTTAGGCCAAAATCATTGGATTTTGAAGTTTTATTGGTAGAAAGTTTGTGTTTCAAAATTACAAACTTTGAACCGGTGAAAAAATCAAATTAATTACAAATATCATTGATTAGAACCTAGTAGGACTAAAAGATGTGATTTTCTGAGTCTAGCATGGTTAAAATCATCGATTTTTGTGATGTTGGTGGCCGACTCCTTCGAATCTGTTCATGGCCAGTTTCGAGTTTGTCAGTAAACTCGAATGGTCATTAAACTCGAATGGGTCATCAAAATCGAATATATGTTCATTCGAATCTGATGTTCGAGTTTGTCATTTTATTTGAATTATTTAAATTTAAATTTTAATTAAACTTGTAGGAATTCATAAGTGTTGGATTTTGTTCTTATACAAGTTCAAAATAAAACAAATTTGAATTTAAACAAGTTTATTCATTTTTAATAATACTCATATTTCATTTGATGTATTGTGCAGACATGGCGGGTAGAGTACTTGTTCCAAAGCATAATATGGTCATTTCCCCTGACCATGCTATCCCTGAAGCGCAGGCTTTCCGCCAGATGGTGGATTTCTTGGTGGAGTCCAGGATCTCGTATGCACTGTCTCACAATATCCAGATTGTCATTCCTTACGTGCGACAATTCTATGATCATTTGCAAGTAGATTGCACTGTCACTCCGACAGTTCTGAGGACAAGGATTGTTGGTAATCCTTTGGTGTTTTCTGCTGATATTCTTCGTCAAGTGCTTCAATTAGGCACTCAGGAGCAGGAAGATGGGCCTATTGATTTCCAACTATCAATCAGGCAAGCTGCCTTTGTACGAATGGGTTATAGTTTAGATGTTACTAAGTCTTCCTATATGGAAAGTGGGCTAATTGGACAATGGCGATATCTAGCGCATGTGTTCATGGTTTGTTTTGCTGCGAAGAAGGCTGGGTTTGACTATATCGTTTCGAATATCCAATCGGGGATGATCGCCTTAGTCTATAATCGAAAGTTCAGTTTTTCAGAGATGTTCTTCTCAGAGTTCGTTCATCAGATAACGGCTCCGGAGTGGGAAAGATTTCTGCTTTACCCTCGTTTTGTGATGATGCTAATCCGACACTTTTTGCCAAATCCGCCGCAGCTGAACGATATTCAGAGCGTTGCAGTCATTGATAAGAGAATATTTGCCGATTGCTCCTCTCATCGAGGAAGGTTAGCGGTCCCAGTAGAGCGACCTTTGTTCGGTGCTGTAATCGACCCGAACTTTGTAGCCCCTGACGATGCCAACTGGGCAGGAGAGGTACAAGTTCAGCAGCGACAGCCACAGCAACAACGACAGCAACAACCGCACCCTCAACAACAGAGGAGACGTCAAAGGCCTTCCGCGAGTCAAATTCAGGCAGATAGGCCTTCTACGAGTCAAGTTCAAGAGCCACAACAGGCTGGCCCTTCGAGTGCACCAACCGAATCCAATCCGATATTTCAAACATTGCAAGAGATTTGGGCAGCGGGTCCAAATGCAAATGAGGAAATTACGGCTGAGTTAGTTGGAGATTTATTGGAGCCTCCGGAAGGAGAAGTTGATGTGTTTAGGCAAATTGAAGAATATCAACCTGAGCAAGCAGGTAATGACAAGTCATCTTCGGATACTGAATCTGAGGAAATGGAAGAGATAGAAGCTTAAAAAGAAACGGATGATCCGTCCATCCAAATGGGGACGTATGGATCACTTTTAGTGGTGACTGAAGAAGAAAATAGAAGGAAAAGAGCTTCAGCAGATTCTGACGAATCAGATTATGAAGAAGAGGAGGTTGCACCTCTGGTCCATCGACAAAGGGCTAAACGTCATAGATTCATGCAGGGAGCTCCCTTGGCTTCTGCTGCACAGCCGGAAATACCTCAACCTCCACCCGCTCAATCTACCATTCCACCACCACCACCACCTGTTGAACCATACATTCCATCACCAATCATTCCAACCCCCATACAATCCATACCATCTACTTCATCCACTTTCATGGACAACCAACGGTTTTCTGAGCTTAAAAGCAAAGTCGACTTCCAACAAGTCCAAATCTTCGGTTTGACAAAGGCTCTCGGAGAAATACAGAAGCATAATCCACAAATAGACATCGAGAATGCCGAGTTGAAGAAAGTAGTGGGCAAAATGGAGGAAGAAAACTTGGAGCTTAAACTTTTGTTGCTGATCAGGCGGCCGAGATAAGATCGATGTGCTCCCTTATTGAGCAATTATTGAAAAACCTAAAGGCTCAGGGGGAGACAAGCTGTCGGGATCAGGAAGAGCTACCCAGGGATGGAGATAATGATGGAGATGATGATGGCAATGATCCCAGCGCGCAAAGAGATGATTAGCCAGTAGCTTTTTCTGCTGCTCAGCATGCTGAAATTCAGGGGGAGCCAGGTCAGTCAAGAGCTACAGGAGGTGAGGCTAGTTCATCAAAGGTCTCAGAATCTGAAGTACCTGAGATAATAGAAGCATTGATGGACATTGATGAAGATCCTCTAGAACTTGAATTCGATTTTGAAGATGATATAGAAGATCTAGAAGAAGGAGAGTTTGTTCCAGATGATATTGCTGATTGGAAGTCTGATGAGGAGGTTGTGATAGATGAAGACGATAATGTAAGTGAAGTTATCATTCAATCACAGCCTGTCACAGAACTATATGAGAAAAATGATCAACATATAATAGATATTGATGACGTCAAATTGGCTTCGGTAGATGATTCAGAACTGGAGGAGGCTGAAAGAGAGCCAAGCAGAGCTGAATTGTTAAATCTATGGTTCCGCAAGGAAGAGAAGAAGGCTGAGCCAAAAATGAAGAAGAAGATGAGGAATCCGGGTGCAGAAAACTTCTCTGGAGGTATTATTAGCTGGTTCTTCGACAGAGAAGTGCAGCTTTTTATTCTGAAGAGGAGAGATGGAATCCAGTACCTGAGGCGCAAGCTTAAAGTATTTAACACATTGCCGAAGGTAGAATTGAAGGAGTTAGCCTGGAAAGAGTTGATTAATATCGGAAATGACCCCTATGCTGAAGTGATCGCTAAGATAATCAGAAGAGAGGGGAGATCTGGAAAGTTTGAAAGACTCAAGCCGAGGTCTGGAAAAAGAGTAGAGGATACATCAAGAATAGATCCTCATACAGGTAGGCCATTGGTGAAAATGGTTTACAAACCTGTTAAATGCTTAAGAAGGGTGCCAATGAAGAAGATGCCACAGGATGTTTTGAGCAACATGAAGTGGGAGTCTGTTGGTGCACCCTGTGTGACGATAGCAGTCTAAGTGTTCTAGCATTTTGATTCAAGTAATATTACAAAGTATTGGATATTTGATGTATGGGTTTATATATGTTTGATAGTTATTGATTGTGTGTTTGAACTTGATGTAATGTATTACAAGAAGTTCAAACATAAAATCAAAGATTAAGTCAAATATAAGTTGAATCATATAATCAAATATAAGTAGAACATGAGAAATTCGAATTTAGGGACAAATTCGAATTTGACATAGAGGCAGATTCGAATGTGATGTATAGGGTAGATTCGAGAGTGTCAAGGGGACAAACTCGAATGAGCCTCTATAATTAGGGATTAACTCGAATCATTAGCAGACTTTTGCTGAATTCGTGAGGGATTAAGCAAATAGGCGATCTCGAGTTTATCAGCTAAGTGAGTGTTATTTCGGAGAGAATCATCTCGTAGGTGCGTTCGTGTTCGTCCGTACAGCTTGTTGATAGTCTCCGTGTTCCGTGTGAGAGTAGTTCCGTCAAGCCGTTAACGAGGATTCCGCACTCGTTGACGGTGTCGCGTCTAGATAGATCTGTAGAGTCGAGACCTTACACACACTTATAACATAAACGCTCATAATTTGCTTTGGGATCATCATCTCTTGGCCTATTGTCTCTTCTTTCAGCCAGCCTCTTGTCAGCTCAGCAAGGTTCACGGATGTCGTCTCTCCGATTATCTCTACGATCATAGTCCCTCCGATCATCTCTCCTCTCATCCCTTCGATCATCCCGACGATTGTAGTCTCTTCTATAGTCTCTCCTATCATCCCTTCTATCGTCATGCCTTTCATAATGACGATCATCTTGATAGTCTCTATGGTCATCATATCTACTTTCGTCTCTATCATCTCTTCGATAATCATCTCTCCTATCATCTCTCCGATAGTCATCTCTCCTATCATCTCTCTGATAGTCATCTATCCTATCATCTCTCCTATCATCCCTTCTATCATCAGTATACCTCCGCAGGCCTATATGATATTGAAGCTGATTGTTGGTCTTGTTACAGAAACGTCTTTGTTGAAGACGATTTGACCACAAGACAATCTGTTCCTGAATGGTTGTGTCTTCTTCATCGTATGGCTCATGCGGTAGTGAAGCATATCTGCACTGAGATGATGAGGAACCTTGAGCATAGGGTGCGGGAGATAGTGTCTTGTTGGAGAGTTTGGCCAGAGAGTCAGCTGGTTTGATGCTTGTGTTTGCGGAGAGTAATAGAGATGCCAACGTGTTAGCCATCTGCTTTTGCTGATCTACATCCCCCTGATATTTCTTGAGTTCTTTGAAGACAACATTGATAGAGACATTCGGAGTGTCCAGAACTCGTCTAGTGGCATGGCAGGCAACTTGCCATTCTGGGGCCAGGGAAGCAAAGAATTGGATGTTGATGTCATTTTTATCCTTCTTGATGTGCAACTTGTTCAATTCGTTCAGAACTGCACAGAATCTAGTGAATGTATCCTAAAGAGACTCCTCATCTTTAGCTCTAAATTAAGTAAATTTTGCCTTAGCTTCCTTGATTTTAGCTCTGTCATCTAAATCAGCCCCGAGCGTTTGAACTTCCAGTTCATCCCACATTTCTTTGGCAGATGTGACACCCTTGCCACAATAACAACCATTACAATACACCCAAGATTAAACACCACATAAATTATTACATAATGATCTGAATGCTTAAACAATGGCGGAAGCATTAAAGTACAGAAATAAAAATACAAATGTATTATACAACCTACGGTGCCACAAGGTTTCAAATCTAAGTCTACATACTCAGTAGCATTACATCATCCCAAATATATATTACAACAATTATCCCATAATTCAGTTACCAAAATGAGTAGAAGATTATCTTCAAAAACTTCAATAGATGACCTAGCTAGAAGGTCCAGCATCGGATTTCCCATTTCCTGTAAAAAGTGAACAACTGAGGGGTAAGCAAAGCTTAGTGAATACACAGATTTACGGATTCTGTAATCTTTATGAAGCCTCCCAAGAGTAAGACCGACGACACACGCCGTATACTCTCTTCGTACACCAAATACGGAACAAGAGTCGCAGCTCCTTCGAGCCCAAAGCTCGGAATTAAACCAACCATCTGAGACAGACATAACATCGGGGATGACTTACTGCCTACCAGAACCTCAGAGGGATCAGCTCCGGGTCGTATAGCGCAATAACATCGGATTACAGATGCGACCTACCGGTCCATCGACAGATGCACAACAAAGAAACGGACATGCAACAAGCAACAATGTGCATCTAAGTTTACGCAAGTTAGTAGAATTCCAAATGAAGGTGAAACAACATGTCTAATCAGGAAATAGCTAACGTAAAGCAGATATAAACATGCGAAATCATATGTACTCACAGTGGGTGCGTTAGTTAATTTCAGTTTATTTTAATTCTCTTCGGGTTTTCAACTGGATCCACAAAGTACCCCACTGTGGGTTAAACAACACCACAAGGGACCTGTGAAGTCAGTTGTAACACAACATTATGTCAATAGCTGTTTACTTTCATAAAACTAAATTTTTATAAGTTTTATAATAAATAACCCGAAATTCGGATCCTTTCTCGAATTAGGACTTCCACCCGAACTCGGACCCTTACCCGAATTCGGACCACCTGCCAGTTCGGACAGCTCCAAATTCGGACCACCTACCAGTTCGGCCCACATCCGAGTTCGGACTTCATCCAAATTCGGATGATCCGAAGAATGTTCTTATGGTCTGAAATTCATACTTGTGCAATTTAAATATTTTCCAGATTCCATTTTTTATCAATATAGACCAGTTTTCTGTCTGAAAACCATTAATATAAGCATAATGTACCCATTTTATCATAATCCATGCAAAAATGTGTACCAAATTAGGCCCTATTTCGCCACTTTTATACAACCATCGAACACACACACTCAAACACACACTAAAATTCTAAATCATACTTAGGGGTTGATTCAAAACCTGAAATTTGGTACATAGCATCTTAAACACTGGATTTAAACATATCCATAACAATATATCACATGCATTAACATCTGCAACTCCAAATCTATGATTCAATTTTATCAAAACCGAACCAAAACCCTAAAATTTCAAAGAGTTCATGAACTATTTACCTTAAATTATTGCTTGTAGATGTTTTTATTCCTCCCTAGCAATCTGAATCCAGATTTCCAGCTTCAAATTCCACGAAATTGTTGATCTTTGAATTGAGGATGAGAGAGAGAGCCGAGAGAGAGAGAGAGAGTGAGTGAGTGAGAGCTTGAGAGTTTGAATGAGTAATGACCAAAAATTAAGATTTTCCATCTTTTTATTCCACACTTTCAGCCCCTTTACTTATCTGATTTTATTAAATAAAGATTCTATCTTTATTTTATTCTCACAAATACTTATAATTAATTATACTTACTTGATAAATTGAAATTCTCAATTTCTTAATAAAGCAACCAACTTAAATAATCCAAATACATAGTCATCTTTCATAATCCAATCATAATTATATTAAATTCAAAAATTCAGCCTAATTAACTTCAATTACATCATTTTAAATTCTTAGGATGTTACAGCATGGGCTCCACCACGCTCAAACTTCGTCCTTGAGGTTACTTGGCTTCAAACAGTTGTGGATTTTTCTTTAGCATGTCAGCCTTGGTCTCCCATGTATGGTTTGCCCCTTTATGATGCTTCCAACGTACAAGCACCATCTCTATCTCTTTACTCCTTAACTTCTTCACTTTGGTATCTAGAACACATTCCGGCTCCTCCACGTATCGAAGCCTTTCGTTAATCTGCAGCTCAGTGTGGTCAGCCCAATCCTCATTTCCGGTAGTAAATGACTTTCTGAGATTCCCCACATGGAACACCGGATGTATGCCTGACATCTCTTTAGGCAACTCTAACCGATAAGACTGATTTCCCACTTTCTCTATTATCTTAAATGGTCCAACGAATCTCGGAGCTAACTTTCCACTTTTCACGAAATGAGTAACACCTCTCATAGGTGATACCTTCAAATAAACCCAATCGTTATCATCAAAACTGATCGATTTATGCCTCCTATCGTAATAGCTTTTCTGTTGATCCTGTGCCGCCTTCATATTCTGTCTTTCCTGCTGTATCTTTTCATTCGTTTCCTGAAGCAATGTCGGCCCAGCAATCAGTGTTTCTCCAGTTCTCTCCAATATGTAGGAGTCCTACACCTTCTCCCATACAATGCTTCAAATGGCGCTTTTTTTATTGTCGCGTGATAACTGTTGTTGTACGAGAACTTTATCAGTGGCAAATGATCGTCCCAATTACCACCGAGGTCCAATAGACATGACCTCATCGTATCCTCCAAAGTAAGGATGGTCCGTTCACTTTGACCATTGGTTTGCGGACGATAAGCTGTACTCATAGCGATCCTCGTACCCAATCCCTCTTGCAAAGTCGACCAGAAGTTGGAGGTGAAGCGGCTATCACGATCAGATACTATAGACTTAGGAACTCCATGTCTCGTGATAATCTCGTCTACGTGGATCTGAGCCAACCTTTCTAACGAGTAACTTTCTCTGATGGTAATGAAGTGTGCAGACTTAGTCAATCTATTAATAATTACCCATAACAACATCCTCGGCATAGGCTTTGCGACTCAAAGCATCGGCTACCACATTAGCCCTTCCCGGATGATAAAGGATTTCACAATCATAATCCTTTATAAGTTTCATTGAACGTCTTTGCCTCATGTTGAGCTCTTTCTGACTAAAGATGTACTTTAAACTCTTGTGGTCGGTGTAGAGTTGACACTTAGTTCCATTTTGATAATGTCTCCACAATTTCAATGCAAAAGTAAGAGTGGTCAACTCCAACTCATGAGTTGAATAATCTTTCTCGTGATGCTTTAACTGTTTAGAGGCATAAGCAATTACTTTCCCACGCTGCATCAGTACAGCACCTAATCCTAACCTCGAAGCATCCGTGTATACCACAAAATCCTCATTGCCCTCCGGTAGAGCAAGTATCGGTGCTTCACTTAACATCTTCTTCAAAATCTCAAAAGCCTCTTGCTGCACAGTTTCCCAAACAAACGGTGCATTCTTTTTTGTTAATGCAATCAAAGGAACTGCAATCTTCGAGATGTCCTTAATAAACCTTCGATAGTACCCCGCAAATCCAAGAAAACTTCTGACCTCTGTAGCTGATCGAGGCGGTTCCCAGTTTCTTATAGCTTCAACTTTAGCTGGATCTACAGAAATACCAGCTCCCGAAATAACGTGTCCCAAAAACTGAATCTGTTGTAACCAAAACTCACACTTTGAGAATTTGGCATACAACTTTTCCTTCCTCAACAATTCCAACAATTCCCTTAGATGATCAGCGTGCTCCGCTTCAGACTTAGAGTATACCAAAATATCGTCAATAAACATTATTACCGATTTATCTAACATCGGTCTACATACTCTGTTCATTAGATCCATGAAAACAACTAATGCATTAGGGGTGATCAACGGTTTGGTTTATGGGTTCGTTGGTTTCCTCAGTTTGGTTTCTTCGGTTTGAGAATTTTTTTGTCCTAAACCAAAAACCAAACCAAACCAAATTCAAAGCTACATAAACCAAACCATAAACTAAATTCGAATTCGGTTTGGTTTGGGTTGGTTTGTAAACCAAATATTCAAACAACAAAATTTTCAAGCATCTTTAACTGCCAAATACAATCCCAAAATATAAAGTTAACATACATAAAACGTTTTTCGTCAAAATACATTAACCCCAAAAATATCATGTTTCCAAATAGCCTAACATTCAAGCTTCACACACACACACACACACACACACACACACACACACACACACACACACACATATATATATATATATATATATATATATATATATATTCGGTAATTCGATTTGGTTTGGTTTGCTATCGGCTAGATCATAAACCAATCCAAAAACTGAATATTATAATCGGTTTGTTCTGAAACCAAACCAAAAACCAAATTTTAAATTTGGTTTGGTCTTAATCGGATTCGGTTTAATTTGGTTTTCGGTTTCCTTGGTGTTGGACCAAATACTGCCCACCCCTAGATGCATTGTTTAACCTAAATGGCATAACCAAGAACTCGTAATGCCCATAACGTGTCCTGAAAGCTGTCTTAGGGACATCTTCCTCCCGAACATTCAGCTGATGGTATCCCGACCTCAAGTCAATCTTAGAAAAGACACTAGCCCCGTGTAACTGATCAAACAAGTCATCTATCCTCGGCAGCGGATACTTATTCTTAATTGTCAGCTTATTCAACTCCCGATAATCAATGCACATCCTCATCATTCCATCTTTCTTTTTCACAAACTATACAGGGGCTCCCCACGGCGATGAACTCGGTCGAATGAAACCCTTATCCAACAAATACTGAAGTTGTTTCATCATCTCTTGCATTTCAGTAGGAGCAAGGCGATACGGAAAACGAGCTACCGGTGCAGTGCAATTCTAGGGATCAAGTCGATTCTAAATTCCACTTGTCTCTCAGGCGGCACGCCAGACAAGTCCTCCAGAAACACATCCGGGAATTGTGATACAACAGGCACATCGGCCACGGTTTTCTTCTCAGCCTTGGCTTCAATAGCATATGCCAAGTAGGACTCACAACCCTTTGCAACAAGCTTTTGGGCTTTTGCAATGGTCAACAAGCACAGATCCCCACTTCTCATATCCCCATATATACAGATTTCACGCCCCTCCGGAGTAGTTATCTTTATCATTCGCTTCTTACAGACTATATGGGCTTCATTCTCAATCAATCAGTCCATCCCGACAATCACGTCAAACTCACTGAATTCTATTGGAATTAAATCGAGATTGAAGACTACATCTTCAATCACTAACGTACTGTTTCAATATACATGATATACTTTAACCAGAGTGTTACTAGAAGTTTCTATATCAAGTATGGCAGATAACTTAGACAGTGGCATGGCAAGTCGATGTGCAAAAACAGTAGACACAAAGGAGAGGTTGGCACCCGAATAAAAAAGAACTCGTGCAGGCATGGAATTTACAATAAACGTACCCGTAACCACTTCCGGGATTTCCTTAGCCTCCTCCGCTGTTATCTGAAAAGCACAAGCTGCTGCCCTTTGTGGCTGACTCCGATGGTTGACTCAACCACCACTTGATCCCCCAGAAGATCGTGTCGACGTTGGAGCAGCAGCAAGTGGATCATTCTTTCTGCAAATTCTACTATAATGCCCCCATACACCACACTTATGGCAAGCATCGGCTTTCCTTGGGCACTCATTCTGAAAATGACCCAACTCCCCATAGCAAAAACAGGCGCGTCCATTAGTGCACATGCCAAAATGTTCCATGTGACATTTATTACAATACCGTGGTTCCGTGTTGATGGAGTACGCACGGGGACGACCAGAAGACCCAGATGATCGATGATAAGATTGTTGTGGCGAATACTGTGAAGAACGAGATGAACCCGAGTAGCCTCTCTCTCGCTGGCGCTGCGGCAGTGATGGCTGCGTTGGGTTAGTAGCAGCAGCGGCAGACCCAATTGAATACCCTAACATGATAAGAATTTGCTCTACATTTCTGGCAGCCTCTAATAAGCCAGCAAATGTAGGGTAGCGGACGTTGCTCATAACCCTTCTAATTTCCATATCCAAACCAGCCTTGAATCTGGTCACTTTCTTTTCCTCTGTATCAACCTGATTAGGCGCAAATAAACTCAGCCTCGTGAATTCCACTGCATACTGGGACACAGTCTTAGTCCCCTGCATCAGAGTCATAAAATTTGCTTCTAGTCTTCGGCGTTCATCAACCAGAAAGTATTACTGAGTAAAGACTTCAGTGAACTCAGCCCAAGTCATTACATAAAGTTTCTCCAAGGTTAAGGCGTTAACCATGGAATTCCACCACATAACCGCGTCTTTAGTAAACATAGCAGTAGCAAACCGGACCATGTCCTTCTCAGCACAATCGCTGATTCGGAATGTACGTTCGATTGTTGTTATCCATTCAAGTGCAGCAACAACATCACACAGTCCATTAAACTCCACGGCCCCATTTCCTTTGAAGTCCTTGAATCGACAGCCTTTGGGTTTGTTTGATGACCCAGTGTTGTCATCCTGTTCGTCATTGTTGCCCTCTTTCTCCTTATTCTTTCTCTTTTCTTTCCTTCTCTTGGCTTCGGCCTCATCTCGAGCCTGAAACTGGTCTTGAATCATCTTACTTTGCTCAGCCATCATGGCTAGCATCATTTCTCTTGTTTCTTCGGGTGTCATTCCTCCTCCAAACATGTTCTGAAATATAAAACATATAACTTGCTTAGTAACATGTCATTTATTTATAGACACCACTCGTTGTCCCATATGAAAGTCAATCTATTATGACTACTAGATCGTAGCCTATCTTAGTTCAGATCATTACTTAAACCACTACATATCATCGCTTAATGTTTGAGATCAAGACCTCACGGACACTTGAATCTCAAACTACTCCTCTGATACCATTCGCTGTGACACCCTTGCCACAATAACAACCATTACAATACACCCACGATTAAACACCACATAAATTATTACATAATGATCTGAATGCTTAAACAAGGGCGGAAGCATTAAAGTACAGAAATAAAAATACAAATGTATTATACACCCTACGGTGCTACAAGGTTTCAAATCCAAGTTTACATACTCAGTAGCATTACATCATCCCAAATATATATTACAACAATAATCCCGTAATTCAGTTACCAAAATGAGTAGAAGATATCTTCAAAAACTTCAATAGATGACCTAGCTAGAAGGTCCAGCAGCGGATTTCCCTTTTCCTGTAAATATTGAACAACTAAGGGGTAAGCAAAGCTTAGTGAATACACAGATTTATGAATTCTATAATTCTTTATGAAGTCTCCCAAGAGTAACACCGACGACACACGTCGTATACTCTCTTCGTAAACCAAGTATGGAACAAGAGTCGCAGCTCCTTCGAGCCCAAAGCTCGGCATTAAACCAACCATCTGAGAGAGACATAACATCGGGGATGACTTACTGCCTACCAGAACCTCGGAGGGATCAGCTTCGGGTCATATAGCGCAGTAACATCGGATTACAGATGCGACCTACCGGTCCATCGAAAGATGCACAACAAAGAAACGGACATGCAACAAGCAACAATGTGCATTTAAGTCTACGCAAGTTAGTAGAATTCCAAATGAAGGTGAAACAATATGTCTTAGCAGGCAATAGCTAACATAAAGCAGATATAATCATGCGAAATCATATGTACTCACAGTGGGTGCGTTAGTTAATTTCAGTTTATATTATTTCTCCTCGGGCTTTCAATGGGATCCACAAAGTACCCCACTGTGGGTTAAACAAAACCACAAGGGACCTGTTAAGTCAGTTGTAACACAACATAATGTCTTAGCTGTTTAATTTCATAAAACTAAATTTTTATATGTTTTATAATAAATAACCCGATATACGGATCCTTACCCGAATTCGGAATTCCACCCTCGGACCCTTACCTGAATTCGGACCACCTACCAGTTCGGACATCTCCAAGTTCGGACCACCTACCAGTTTGGCCCACATCCGAGTTCGGGCTTCATCCGAATTCGGATGATCTGAAGAATGTTCTTATGGTCCGAAATTCATACTTGTGCAATTTAAATATTTTCCAGATTCCATTTTTTATCAATATGTACCAGTTTTATGTCTGAAAACCATTAATATAAGCATAATGTACACTTTTTATCAATCCATGCAAAAATGTGTACCAAATTACGCCCTATTTGGCCACTTTTATACAACCGTCGAACACACACACTTAAACACACACTAAAATTCCAAAATCATACTTAGGGGTTGATTCAAAACCTGAAATTTGGTACATAGCATCTTAAACACTCGATTTAAACATATCCATAACAATATATCACATGCAATAACATCTGCAACTCCAATTCTATGATTCGGATTTTATCAAAACCAAACCATAACCCTTAAATTTCAAAGAATTCATGACTTATTTACCTTAAATTGTTGTTTGTAGATGTTTTTATTCCTCCCTAGCAATCTGTAACACCCTCCCTTAACCCCGGAAATGCCACGTCAATTCAATACACAGGTGGCTTATTGCAATAGCTCTATTATGCACACGTCACAGGATAAACTAGAATCCACTATTAATTTAAAACTTTTACATAAACACAATCAACATATAATCCGCTGATTACATAATCCCAAAAGCTGCTAACATAATTAACACTGATTAGATCATTACACAAAACTAACACAAAGCTCCCCAGATGATTCCCGATCCCCGCAATCCCCTGATCAGCAAACCCAGCTACTCATCTCTTCCCCTGATACCCTGAACACGGAAGACTCGAATACGTAAGCTCGAAAGCTCGTGAGTACTCGAGGGTTAGACTTTGCACAGTAACACATAGCATGCATACACGTAGCACCTACACACAACACAAGCTCAATCTCTGTCCCTGGCAATCAACATCTCAATACAGGTATGAACACATAGCATGCTCATGCCACACAAGCCTCTGCTCAGAGACATATGAGATCCAATGCCCAATGAGATACTCATCTCAAATGGGGAAACTCTTCCCCTCCTGCACCCTAGCCATACTCATGGCTAACAGGACTCATAGGCTCAGGAGCGACCTGAGAATAAACACAACCATATATATATGGGGACCCTACTCAGGGTTGAACAGAGCTACTCAGCTCCCGCGATAACTCATCGCAATCACGGTATCATGGATCTCATACATAATTTTATATCCACATATAAAGAAAGGAAGGATCATACCTGAGGGGCAACTCGCATTGCCTACCATCTCCACACAGTTCATATATTCACATATGAAGTATGACACAAAATGACCCAAAAGACAACGACCGGTCTTTTTAAAAGATCTCGCGTACTCACCTGATCGATCCACTAATCCCGGAATCTCTGACTCGGCTCGGCTCGTTGACTCGTCCCTGAAATTACACAAATCCCAACTCGTTAACACAAATCCACGAACACCTGTCACAAACTCATAATGAGCTTAACTCGAATCCAAAAGCAATCCCCAATTGAATCCCAAAACTCTAACTCGAAAACAACCCCGATAAAGTCCCGAGAACTTGATCAAAACCCGACTCACAATTCCCAAACGAAACCCCGAAGTCCCGATGAAAACCCGCCCCAAAACAATCCCAACAATATCCCGACTCAAAAACAGCTCAAACGGGACCCAAATACCCCAAAACCGGCTCCAGACCCTCCCCCCTCGATCACGCCTGCGCCCCAGCCCGAACTCGCCCGCGCTGCTGCCGGCCGCGTCGCGACCGCGCCCAGGGCATCGCGGCCGCGATCCCTGCGCTCATCTTCTTCCTGCTTTTGCTGCTCTGTTTCGGCCAAGGGTGAAATACCCTCCATACTCTCCGATTTTCAGCACCAATATACATAAAACTCATATATATACAACCCACATAATTCCAGAAATCAAAACCCTCAATATCACACACACATATCTTGAATTTTGGCAACCAAACCCATGAATCCTTACCTTGCAATCTTCAAGAACTCAAGGAAGGTGAAGAAGAAGATGCAATACAACTCAAATTCAGCAACAATTTCTTGGATTTGGAAGGATTCTTGCTGCTATCATATACACACACATACACGATACACTTCACACACTTTTGCACACACTTTCTAAATGAGGAAAAGGATAAGAACGCACGTACATATATTTTCTAGTTTCGACGGGTTCCGACCCCATAACCCGAACCCGATACCCCATTTTCATAATTAATATTCATTTAACCCAATTAAATCCACGAACTCAATTATATAATTAATCCACTAAATTAATTACCCGAAGACACGTAACTCGTAAACCCGACACGTATAATCCACTAATCGGGTTCTCATTGGTCCAACACGATATTAATTATTTAAATATCCACTAAAATAATTACACGCAATAATTCTAGAAACGGGATGTTACAAATCCTCCCCTCTTAAAGAGATTCCGTCCCCGGAATCTATCGCAAGCCAATCGCAAATACACAAAAATTCCCGAAAATGCTGACTCACAACTCTCGATATAATTATCAACACTCTTGACAAATTCGCATTTGAACTCTGAATGACACAATCATCACTGATACACATCATTATTTCAACTCTCGAACAAGTCGACTCCCTCGAATCTTTAACTCAATTTGACAATCCACTAATAGCTCAATTAAATCATATCGGCAACTGATAAATCCTCTATTCACAGAATCTTCACGTGGCGTCACCTCATAAGCCACTCGGCCCACGCACGATCTCAATCCATCGATTTTCGCACTTTCTCATCACATACTCATATAACTCTATACAGATCGTCCACTAACACAACACATAACGATATCTCCATCACATCACTAACGCAGGCCCAAAAACATGGTTAAACTCATAAAGGGATTAAATCCACTCGCAATAGATTAATCCACTATCACAACAAAATTCTCAACTCTTTTCACCACCCAGATAAACGCATCTCGCAAAGCACAATATCACAGATAGGGATAGCACACACAAGAATTTAAATCCACTATCGATAGGATAATCCACTATCACATGATAATCCACCATCAATAGGATCATTCCACTAGCACATCATAAACACATTCACAATAACTACTCATATAATTCACATAGCTCCACAAGATTAATCCACTCAACATAGCACAATGCCCAATCCCAGAAATCCGATAACCCATCTTACCACAATATATCCCACTCCCACACACATACCCAGATATAACAATCACATATAACCCATACACAATCATCCCACACCTCTGTCACTGAGCCACATAATCACAAACACAACAAGGCAATCACACGCAACAGAACACATATACTTATCACAGACATAGCCCAATAGCCCGCTCCACAACTGACACACGCTCTAAGCAAGGTCAGAAAGACATACCCGATATCACATCAGCAGCATCTCGAGCTTCCTCTGCGGTCGCCTGAAACACCCGACCCCGCGCCCGAGAGTCATGACGACCGGATGACGACGGCTCAGCTCTAGCCCCACTGGAACTCGCACCCTGCACCGCTGATCCTAACTCTGGACAGTCTCGCACCCTGTGCCCCGGCCTTCCACAACGGAAGCACAATGGCTCTGGAACTGTACACGTGGCGGCAGCATGCCCACGCTGGCCGCATCGATAACACCTAGGCACGCACGGCCCACTATGGCGACGGTTGCATCTCAAGCACTCTCGATCTCCAGCTGAACTGTCTCCCCTATCGCCCCCATCTCGAGGCCTCTGCCCTACGCTGCTCTGACTCTGCTCTGTATATCTCGAATTCCGCCTCTGACTCTGACTATCTGATCGCTGGCTCCGCCCCGGTCCACTCGACCTCTGTTCCATGTCTCTGTCTCTGTCTCTATCTCGTCTATCTCTCGGACTCTGACCTGAACGCCGCTCCCTGGAATCGTCTCTAGAATGCCTCCGATCTCTCGAGGACCGCTCAGGAGTCCTCGCACGTCGACGCTGAGAAGATGGCTCCTCCCTCTGCTTGGCTATCTCCCGCTCCCTTATGCGGGCCATCTCCAATGCTCTGGCAAATGTAGGCATCTCGTGCATCCCAACGAACTCTCTGATGTCAGCTCGCAGTCCATCAATGAACGCATCGGCCTTTCGCTGCTCGGTGGCGATGTGATGGGTAGCAAACTGCGAATACTCATTAAATTGATCCACGTACTGCTGCACTGTCATCTCACCCTGCTGCAGATGCAGGAACCGCCGCTCCATCTCCCGCCTCTCGTCTCTAGGAATATACTGCAGCTCGAACACAGCCCTGAACTGATCCCACGTCATCGCATACGCCGCAGAAGATGTCATTGCTGACTCTATAGACTGCCACCACTGTGACGCCCCTCCCCTCAACAGATAGGTCGCATAACCGACCATATCTCTCGGCTCCACGTGCGCAACTCGAAAGGCAGCCTCTACCTCGCGCTCCCATGCCATAGCCATCCCTGGCTCACCCCCACCTCTAAACTCTGGCGGATTCCCAGTCATGAAATCCTTAAACGAACCCCCCTCGCCGCGATATAGATGAAGAAGCACCCGTGCCCGTATCCTGACCACCCCCAGCACGTGGTCCCATACCCTGATCCTGTTCCCGCTCTTGCTCTCTCTGTTGCCTGTAAAACTCAGTCAATACCCCCAGAAGCTCTGACTTACGAATGATCTCGTCCCCTTCCGGCTTGCCCGCGCCGGATCCCTCGCCCTGATCTGCCATAACTATCTGCACAAATCAAAACAATTGAGAACCACTAATAAATCACCCGGCGTCATACACTAAGCCAGGTTAGTTAATTCCACCAAAATCAATCGCAATAGATCCCCCACGGATCGAAACAAGGTTTAAGTTAAGCATCCACTAATTGATACTCAGACTTCAAACCACAAGCTTTGATACCATGCTGTAACACCCTCCCTTAACCCCGGAAATGCCACGTCAATTCAATACACAGGTGGCTTATTGCAATAGCTCTATTATGCACACGTCACAGGATAAACTAGAATCCACTATTAATTTAAAACTTTTACATAAACACAATCAACATATAATCCGCTGATTACATAATCCCAAAAGCTGCTAACATAATTAACACTGATTAGATCATTACACAAAACTAACACCAAGCTCCACAGATGATTCCCGATCCCCGCAATCCCCTGATCAGCAAACCCAGCTACTCATCTCTTCCCCTGATACCCTGAACACGGAAGACTCGAATACGTAAGCTCGAAAGCTCGTGAGTACTCGAGGGTTAGACTCTGCACAGTAACACATAGCATGCATACACGTAGCACATACACACAACACAAGCTCAATCTCTGTCCCTGGCAATCAACATCTCAATACAGGTATGAACACATAGCATGCTCATGCCACACAAGCCTCTGCTCAGAGACATATGAGATCCAATGCCCAATGAGATACTCATCTCAAATGGGGAAACTCTTCCCCTCCTGCACCCTAGCCATACTCATGGCTAACAGGACTCATAGGCTCAGGAGCGACCTGAGAATAAACACAACCATATATATATGGGGACCCTACTCAGGGTTGAACAGAGCTACTCAGCTCCCGCGATAACTCATCGCAATCACGGTATCATGGATCTCATACATAATTTTATATCCACATATAAAGAAAGGAAGGATCATACCTGAGGGGCAACTCGTATTGCCTACCATCTCCACACAGTTCATATATTCACATATGAAGTATGACACAAAATGACCCAAAAGACAACGACCGGTCATTTTTAAAAGATCTCGCGTACTCACCTGATCGATCCACTAATCCCGGAATCTCTGACTCGGCTCGGCTCGTTGACTCGTCCCTGAAATTACACAAATCCCAACTCGTTAACACAAATCCACGAACACCTATCACAAACTCATAATGAGCTTAACTCGAATCCAAAAGCAATCCCCAATTGAATCCCAAAACTCTAACTCGAAAACAACCCCGATAAAGTCCCGAGAACTTGATCAAAACCCGACTCACAATTCCCAAACGAAACCCCGAAGTCCCGATGAAAACCCGCCCCAAAACAATCCCAACAATATCCCGACTCAAAAACAGCTCAAACGGGACCCAAATACCCCAAAACCGGCTCCAGACCCTCCCCCCTCGATCACGCTTGCGCCCCAGCCCGAACTCGCCCGCGCTGCTGCCGGCCGCGTCGCGACCGCGCCCAGGGCATCGCGGCCGCGATCCCTGCGCTCATCTTCTTCCTGCTTTTGCTGCTCTGTTTCGGCCAAGGGTGAAATACCCTCCATACTCTCCGATTTTCAGCACCAATATACATAAAACTCATATATATACAACCCACATAATTCCAGAAATCAAAACCCTCAATATCACACACACATATCTTGAATTTTGGCAACCAAACCCATGAATCCTTACCTTGCAATCTTCAAGAACTCAAGGAAGGTGAAGAAGAAGATGCAATACAACTCAAATTCAGCAACAATTTCTTGGATTTGGAAGGATTCTTGCTGCTATCATATACACACACATACACGATACACTTCACACACTTTTGCACACACTTTCTAAATGAGGAAAAGGATAAGAACGCACGTACATATATTTTCTAGTTTCGACGGGTTCCGACCCCATAACCCGAACCCGATACCCCATTTTCATAATTAATATTCATTTAACCCAATTAAATCCACGAACTCAATTATATAATTAATCCACTAAATTAATTACCCGAAGACACGTAACTCGCAAACCCGACACGTATAATCCACTAATCGGGTTCTCATTGGTCCAACACGATATTAATTATTTAAATATCCACTAAAATAATTACACGCAATAATTCTAGAAACGGGATGTTACACAATCTGAATCCAGATTTCCAGCTTCAAATTCTACGAATTTGTTGATCTTGAATTGAAGATGAGAGAAAGAGCCGAGAGAGTGAGTGAGAGCTTGAGAGTTTGAATGAGTAATGACCAAAAATTAAGATTTCCCATCTTTTTATTTCACACTTTCAGCTCATGACACATTCAGCCCCTTTACTTATCTGATTTTATTAAATAAAGATTCTATCTTTATTTTATTCTCACAAATACTTATAAGGGCAAATGACTAAAAATAGTAATAAGTTTTGACATTTTTATCATTAATAGTAACATTATTTATTTTTGAGTTAATTACAAAAATGGTCCCTGTGGTTTGTATCAAATTTTGGATTTGGTCCCTGAACTTTTAATTTTGCGAAATTGGTCATTATCATTAAAGTTTACTTTCAAGATTGGTCCCTTATCCATTAACTTTTATTAAAATACCCATTTTGCCCTTGTTTATATTTATACACTTGAGCATTTTAGTTACAAATTATTAACAACTCTTTTTTAATAAAACAAATAGATATAAAAATATGATAAAAGTATTAATGTTATTACACAATTAGATACAAAAAACAAATACAATAAAACATTTCGAATAATTTTAATTTCGTATAATTTTATACTTTGTATTTTGTATGGTATAATATACCATTTTTTTGAACAAAAACATCTCGAATTAAATTGGTTCATCATTTTCCGTTTCGTTAAATTGGAAATCGGAATTGTTAGTCATTTATATGTTGAAAACATTAAAAATTAGATTGTTTGTTTATTACGTTTGGTTGAATTAAAAATCGAAATGATTGTTCTTTTTCCATCGAAAACACTTAAAATTAATTTGATTGGTTGTTTTTCCATTTAGTTAATCATTTCGCTCAAAAAATTGAAATGGTTCAATCATTTTTTAATTTTAAAAGTTTTTGTTTGGAAAAAATGACAAACCATTTCGGTCGTCAATTTAACTAAATAGAAAAAACTACCACTTAATCTAGTTTTAATGTTTTTTTTTATCAATTAAAACAATTAAAGATTTCGATTTCTAATTTAACCAAACGAAAAAAGGTTCAACCATTTTAGTTTTAAATATTTTCGATCGCAAAAAACGACGAACCATTTTGATCTTAAATTTAACCCAACTGATTTAATTTTAAATGTTTTCACTCCAAAAAAAATACGAACTCCGATTTTTAAGTTAACCAAATGGAGAAAACAATCAATCTATAAAATTTTCCAATTTTAAAATGACGAATTGATTAAAATTTGAAAATAATTACGTGAACGGAGAAAACAATCAATTAATCTTTAAAACTTAGATTTTCAATCTTTAAAACTTAGATTTTCAATCAATCTATGTATTTGTTTCCAATTATATAATAGTATTATTATTATTATTATTATTATTATTATTATTATTATTATTATTATTATTATTATTATTATTTTTTATATCTATTTGTTTTATCAAAATAAAGAGTTGGTAATGATTTGTAATTAAAATAGTTAAAAGTGTAAATATAAACAAGGGCAAAATGGGAATTTCATTAAAAATTGATGGATAATGGACTAATTTGAAAGTAAACCTTGATGATAATGACCGATTTTGCAAAATTGAAAGTTCAGGGACCAAATCCAAAATTTGATACAAACCACAAGGACCATTTTTGTAATTAACTCTTTATTTTTTATCATTTATAGTAACAACTTTTTATTTTTCTAGTAATAATAGTAATTGGTGACCTGCAAACTTGTTTAGCAGGTTACCAACAACTTTTCAGTTATCAAATATAGTAACAACTTTTCATATATATACTATATAAAATAAGAAAACCACTTGGAGTTCCTGGACCATTGGATGGAAAGAAATCAATGGTTTAGATTAATGACAACTCATAATTATTTATGAAATGTCTCTTATACCCTTAATTAAAATCAATAATTATACTTATGCCATTTTTTAAATTCATTTTCCAAATTTACTACATTAACTTAATTACATTAAATTTTGTTTTAATTTTTTCATTAATGAAATAATATTAAATGATATTTACCTAAAATAAATATGTGTCATTATTATCCTTAATGATCATAGTTAAATTCAAATGTGAAAATTTGGATTTAAATGTAGAAGTGTAGTAAAAAAGTTTAAAATTTTTGTTAATTATTTTGCTAACATGATCTAAAATTTAATTGATAAAACTTCAATTGTGAATATGATAAATTTTGATTGTTGATTTTCAGATATTCCATTTTTATATTTTATCATTTTTAAAATATATACACGTTCTCATAATTGAAGTTTTTTGTTTCTTAGATTGATATTTCATATTTGAAGTTAATAAAAATTAAAAGAAACATATTTTACAAACACATATTATCTGTTTTTAATAATACAATATAATAATATTTTTTTTATTTAATATCAAACAAGTAAGTATTTTTTTTATCTTTAATTTAACCAGCTTTCAATTTTTTTATTTTAATTATATAATAAATTTTATAATAATTTATTAAAATATAAAAAAATATGTATTTTCTAAATCAACTCATTTATTACATGGGTTGATTATCCTATATATTATAATAAAACAAAACAATTCATGTCATATGTCACTTCTGTACAATACAAGAAAATTCTATTTTTTCCATCTTTTTTTTTTCAAATTTAACACCTTAACTTAATTGCATTAAATTTTGACTTTATTTTTTTTCATTAAGTAATTAGTAATAAATTACATTCTGTAACATTTAAAATTAATGTTTACCTAAAATAAATATCTATCATTATTAACAATTAGATCCAAATGTAAAAATTTGAATTAGTTGTGGAAATTATTATTATTATGTATAATAAAGGAAAACATCAGATGTCACGTGTCACATCTACGTTCACCAAAAAGATAATTACAACTTATAAAAAATAAAAGACAAATACAATTTAATATTTTTTAAAAAGATAAATATACTCTATTTTTTAATCTGTAAATAATAAAAAATAAACAAACTTATTATTTTTGTATGTTTTTATTTTTACTCATATACATTTTATATAAATAAATTTAATTAAAAATATCCTCGTAATACGTGGGTTATAAACTAGTTTTTATCCATAACAGTAACATATCAAATTAAACCAAAATATAAACTCAATTCATGTTTCTAAGATTCCATAAACACCAAAATATATTTTTCTAAGATTCCATAAACACCAAAATATAAACTCAATTTATGTTTCAATTTATTTAATAGATTACTACTATCTTTAGTAACTATTTTTTTAATTTCATTAAATTTGTTTATTTATAATTTTTATTTTATTCATAACCTTATAAATTTTTAACATATATTCTGAATATTTATATACGATTAGTAATATTTGATTGTTTATTCACAATTATATATAATATGAACGAAAAAAAATACTGTGAATCATTTCAATTTCAATTTCAATTTTTCCAAACGAAAAAACTATGAATCATTCTATTTTTAGTTTTTCCCAAAAAAATAATATGAACTATTTTGGTTTTTTAGTTTTTTCGATCTAAATGGGTTGTAGTTTTTTTATATAAAAAACTAAAAATAAAAATTGGTTGCAATATTTTTCAAGCAGAAAAACTATAACCACAATTAATCATAATTGTTTGTGTTGTTAAAAATTGTAACACCCCGTCTTTGAGAAATATTACGTGGATTTAATTTGTTGGTTGATTAAATTGTTAATATTGTGTTGGTGCAATGGTATGGCGATTAGTGGAATGAACACGTGTCGGGTCGAGTATACATGTCAGCGGAGTATAATTCTATCGGATTATTAATAATTATGAGACCATAGAATTAAATGAGAATATTGATATTAATTATGAAATATTGATAACGGGGTCGGGTATCGGTGTCGAACTCGCGTTATAAACGATATGTTTATATGTATAACACGTCCAACTTTTTGCTTCATTTTCATTCATTCCAAAAACAATTGAGAAGTATTGTGTGTGTTTGTAAGAGCAAACACAAGGAAAAGAAGCTGTAACGGATTGGATTGAACTGTGGAATTCATCTTCATCTTGACTTGTGGTGTTCTTTAACTTGGGAAGGTAAGAAACCTCTAATTTAAATGAGTTGATTGTGTTATAAGCTGCTAAATTATGAAAATTGGTTTAGCAAGTGTTTGCAAGTGGTTATGTATCGTTTTTATGGGTTGCAATATTTTTCATTAGGCAAAACTATAAACTGTAATAATTCATAGTTTTTTTTCGTTGTTAAAAACACAAAAATAAATGAGTTGTAATTATTTTGTACGAAAAATCAAAATGATTTATAGTTTTTTGTAAATAAATCTAAAACATGATTGGGTCGTAGTTCTTCATTCGGTAAAGCTAAAATTTGAATGGTTTGTATCAATTTCATTTGGAATTATTAAAAAGCCGATCAATTTGTAATTTTTTTATTCTAAATACGAATGAAAAAGTATTGCGACCCATTCATTTTTTAGTTTTTCCACATGACTCATTGTGGTTCATAGTTTTTTATGAATGAAAAATATTGAGACTCAGATTGATTCTTTTTCTAAATAAAAAACTATGACCCATTTAGATTGGAAAAAACTAAAAAAATGGTACAATTTGTATTATTTTATTTGGAAAAATTAAGAAAATGATGGTTCGTAGCTTTTTAGTTGCAAAATGTGAAAATTGAAATGATTCATAGTATATTGTCATTCATATCATATATAATTGTGAATAAATAATCGAATCTAATCTATCCGAAAATATTCGGAATATAAATTTGGTTTATTTTGGTGTTTATGAAATATTAGATTACTTACTAAATAAAAAAATAATGTTTTAATTTGATATGTTACTATTATTGATAAAAATCTGAAAAAGATGTTACTATTTATGATAACTGAAAAGTTGGTGACCTGCTAAACAGGTTTGCAGGTCACCCATTACTATTATTGATAGAAAAACAAAAAGTTGTTATTATAAATGATAAAAAATAAATAATGTTACTATTAATGATAAAAATGTCAAAACTTGTTACAATTTTTGGTCATTTGCCCTACTTATAATTAATTATACTTACTTGATAAATTGAAATTCTCAATTTCTTAATAAAGCAACCAACTTAAATAATCCAAATACATAATCGTCTTTCATAATCCAATCATAATTATATTAAATTCAAAAATTCAAACTAATTAACTTCAGTTACATCATTTTAAATTCTTAGGATGTTACAACAGACATCTTGCTGTCCACTCCTACAAGTATATCGATGGGAAGGGCTTGGTAGATGAGATACTCTGCCCGTTTGTCTGCATGCTGTCTTTCCCTCTCAGCCTCATTGGCAGGTTCACGTTCTGTTTTTGATGCTAGAACAGGGGGGTCGGCTTCTGGCCTGGCAGGTATTTCCCGATTGTATATAACAGGGCCTTCAGTAATGGATTGTTTCATGAGATTTCCATTGGGCTGCATACGATGAATTTCAGGAATCTGGATTTCCATTTCTCGTAATCATCAGGATAGAGAATAGGTGGTCTGTTATCAGATCCTAGAACAAGTGCTTCTCGGGACATCATGTAGAGCGCCGATTTTAAAAAATTAGATCTTGAAGGTGGAAACTGGATTTCAGATTATCAGAACTCGGATGAACAGTGTTTCGGATGGTCTGAACTAGGATGAATTTCAAAGAATTCTGATGATGAGGAATTCGGATCAACAGTGAAATTCGGATGATGAGAAATTCGGATGAACAGCGAAAATCTGATGGAAGGAACTCGGATGGACTGAAATTTGGATGGACCGAATTTCGGATGAACAGTGTAACTTCGGATGGAAACTTAAAAACTTTTCAACTCAAATTGACCAAATCCGGATGACGATCCAAAGTTCGGATGGGCCGAGATGGAATTCAAAAAATAAGCACAAGTAATTTTACGTTCTTAAAAATAATTTAACTAAATTTCAGATGATCCGAAGTTCGGAGGAGTGCGGAAGTGGGTCCCAGATTTGTTAAATTTTATCCCAAGAAGTCCGAAAAATCGATCCGAAGTGGACCGAATTTGGATCCGAGGAGGTCCGAAGTGTGATCCGAGGTAGTCCGAATTTCAACAGATATAAAATTTCATATTTTTCAGAATATTATAAAAAGCAGTATTCGGCCTAAAAAATATTTCTAAATGTTTCGAATAATATTTTAAACACTTTCAGTGAATTTGTAGGTCCCAAAAGGTTTCCCTAGTGTATTGTTCTAAGCTGTATAGGGGGGGTGAATACAGCAAATTAAAACTCAACACTTTTTTTTCAATGTTTGTGTATACTATTAACAAGTGTTAATTACAAACAAGCTTGACTGCGAAAAGGTTCAAGCTGAGATGACAGATACAATAGATGTTCAACTAATCTAAGACACACTCAGACTAGAAACAATGAATACATTCACTTAGATGAACTCACTGATTTTACAAGACACAGATGAACAGCTTGAATAAGAACAGCTTAGACACACGTTACTGTTTTATTCAAGCAGACTTGCATGCATGGAATAACACACTTCAATGCACGATCTGAATTTCTCACTCTTTGTTTTCTCACAATCAATAGAAGCTTCCTTTTATAATCTCACTGAGAATCTCAGTGAAGCTTCGTCATTGGACGATGAGATAGTGGGATGTTTTTCCAAAAAGACAAAACAACTTTTCTGCACATTCTGATAAAGCAGACTTGTCTTCATGTGGCAGAATCTTTGCCTTTTTCTTTTTGTCTCTGTTGCATAAGGCTTTAACCAAAAGAGGAATGTCAACTTTGCATCTATCTTCTTTTGTTAAGGCCATTTTGATATAAGAAATGGTCTGTCACCCATTTCAAATATCCTCTTTGTCTTCATGTAACAGATCAGCGTAGGCAGCTTAAGCATCTTCTGTTTTCCACTTTGTCTACGACTTGTAAACTGATCTTGTAGTCCAAAACAATACATGAGGACTTAGGAACATATTCCATGAAGTGTTTAGCCTGTTCACAAAGAACATAACACTTAGAATCTGTGCAAGCTGCTAAGCAGAATAGAGCAGCGTAGACAGTTTATGTCCAGCCTGTTCAGCAGACAGAACAGCTTGGACAATCGGCCTTTGTTGCAACGAATGCAAGAGAGTAAACAGCTTTGACTCATATTGCAAATCACTTTTCAGGTTTCAATAAGGCATAAACAGGCCTTAAATTATACCTTCAAGTGTATCAAACATGTTGAATTTAAAATCTCCCCCTAAGATGTAGCGCAGGTTTGAGTGATGCCTTTTTGTGCCTAACAGAATTAAAACTAACCAAAACACTTAAAAATCTATGAAGAATGAGACCAAAACCGAAACTAAACCTCTATAAACCGAGAATAATAATCAGCCTATAAATGATGTAAACAGGTAATGATTGAACATAAAAAGCTCTAAATCAAGACAAGATGAATAATATATGATTATATGATGAAGAAACACGAAAAACAGAATATGGAAATGAAAGATTGGATCAAACCGTGGGTTTTTGATGAAGAACACAAAGAACACTTTGCATATTTTGAATCCAAATCAGTTGAAATCCACCATGAGGCTCTGATACTAATTGTTGTTTATCATTTTCCCAGAATAATCAGCACACGTGAATGATTTCACCAATATTCAATGCAAAACATAATAGAAAATACTCAATGATTGCAAGAATAATGATGAATGAAATGTCATAGAGTGATGGAAAAGCGGCGGCTGAATAATTCGTGAAAAGTGAGAGTGTGTTGGAAACCCTTGGTGGGGTTTCCCCTTGCATCATTTAATTGAAGTTTCCAAGAAATACACTATAGTCCCTCAACATCTAACTTTAGAATTACAAGAAGATAACAGACTAGAAATAAATTACAAGGAAATAAACTAAAATAATTATTACAAAATAAAGTCACAAGATCGAAATTTAATATCTAATAGTTGATATGCATAAATTGTCTTTTTATTGTTTAAGTTCCTAAACTATTGTTGTTTTGTTCAAAAATGTATATTTTTACATGTTTGACTGATTACCAAACAAATATTCTTAGTATTTTCATCTGTTTAATATTGAAATAAACCAATTTTATTTCCTCATTTTAGTGATTAAATTCTTAAACTTTTTTTTTACCGTTTGTGCTTTTGCCATTTAATTCGATAGCCAATCAAAAAAAAAAAGTTAATAAAACAAAAATAACTTATGGTCTTAAATAACAAAAAAAAATGATATACTAAGATTTTTTCAAGTAAATTCTAATTTATAATGTAAACTTATTAATTATTTAGAATTGTAAAAAAATTGATTACTCAGTGGGCAGGGGATATATTTCTAATAGTTATTTTCAAATAGGTCATAATTGCATTCATAATTGATCGTTTCTCATATTATGTCTCCACATTCAAATGGAGTATACTTCCCTTAATAAATATTTTTTGTTCAGATGTGTAAATGATATAAGTGATAATAACTGAATAGGTCCTAATAAGCCATTGTTCATTATGTTTTTTGAATATGTAATAATGAAACTTGTTGAGCCTCAGTAGGACTTGTTTTAACGTGTCAAGAGACCCTCGTGCTTAAATTAATGATTAGTCTATATGTTATAATGGTTCATAATAGGCATCAATCGTATCTAGCTATTTAGATGAGTGACAAATTGGCTATAATGGTCTATTATAGGATTCCATAGGTTTTATTACTTCATACAAGTGAATGACATGTTTATAATAAGGAATTTGTATGATGCTAAGCTGATGCCAAGAGATCCGTCAATAATTTATAATATGGATATGTCGGTAATACTCATTTTCCTAGCAACAGTTCCATAGGTTTTATTACTTCATATAAGTGAATGAAATTTTTTTAATAATGAATTTGTATGTAAACTGTCGTTGACCTGATGCTACGCTGCTGCAAAAAAGATCTGTCTATATTTTGTCGCAGATCCGTTGATAATTCGTCGCAGATCCGTTGTTAAGCTGTTGTCACAAATCCGTCGGTAAACTATCGTTAATTTGTAATTAATTTGCTGTCACAAATCCGTCGATGATATCGATCGGTAAACTGTCGTTAATCCGTCTAATAACTACTATCACAAATTTGTCGCTGAGAACCGTTGGTAACCTGTCGCATATCTGCCGCTAAACTTTTGTCACAAATCTGTCGCTAATATCCGTCGTTAATTCGATGTTAATCCGTCGCTAAGTTACTGCTACAAATCCGTCGCTTGGCTCCGTCGATAAATCGTCGCTGATTTGTCGCTTATATTCTGTCATTAATTTGTCACTGATGCATCGTTATTTTGTCATTAAGTTGTCGCTAAATATCCGTAGCAGAATCCGTCGCAGAAACCGTCGTTGATACTCATTTTCCTAGTAATAATAACCCTAAAAATAAAATCTAGTTTAAATAATAAACCAATTAAAGTATAAATAACATACTTAAACTTAGCATTTTATATTTTGTGATTCCGAACTCATTTTAGGTGTGAAGTATTATAATAGCCCAACTATTTTAAAATCAATATGTAAATAATAATAATAATAACTAACATCGTCAATATGTCAATATTATTGGATTAATTACGGGCTACTATATTTAAACAATAATGTAACATTCGAATTTTAGTTTTTGTGTAACCATATAATTAAGTCATGAGACAATAAAATGTTGATGATTAAGTTGTTTTAAAATATTTAAGTATATTATGATGTGAAAAATTAAGTAAAGCTTTAGAGGAATATTTTGTGGCCAATATGTGAAAGATATAACTTGTTACAAGTTAAAAACAATTTCTATAATTGCAAAGTTATAGAAAAAGAGGGTGGAATACGTTGTCATTTCCTGCAACTCAAAATTCTGTATGCTATCTTCTACCACACACACACTCACTCTCTCTCTCTATCTATTTAAAATCAAAACAACATTTTCTTGTTATAAGTTAAAACACAAGTTCAGGACCATACTTCCTATAATTGCAAAGTTCTAGAAAAAGAGGGAATAAATGGAATACGTTGTCATTTCCTTCAGCTCAAAATTTTGTATGCTCTCTTCTACCTCTCGACTCTCTCTCTAAAATCAAGAACAATATTTTGTTCAAATTAAGCCAATAAATTATGGAATCTAGTAGTTTTGAAACAATCTATTTGAATAATCTTGAAGGTTTTGGATCGGTTTTGGGAAGAACCGAATGAGATGATTCAATCTGATTTGTCATTGCATGTTGATAATAACAGTTTGGGAACATAATCGAAGTATATACAAGCTTTATTCCAAGTTTCAAGTCCAGATTAAACCTCTATGTATGAATTTGAACAATGTGTGTGTTTTAGTGTGTGTATGTGTGAGTATTGATGCGTTTGTGAAGAACACTGACCCAAATTGGTCAACCATTTGATATGAGAAATTTGGATAACCTTAAATTGATGTAAAATATAAGTTATATATGAATTATTTAGTGTTTTGATGAAGTTATGATACATGAAAATGGTTAAAATTGATTTATGTTGAATCTATCAAAATTAAATTATAAACAGCAACTGTCAACTTCGGATTGTTCTAATTAATGAATACCCAAACTTTGGATTTAACTAGAACAAATGTTTTAATTTTTTAAAACAAAATATCAACTTCGGATATTTAATGTCGGATACTATTAAGATCCAAATTTCGGATTAGGATCGAAACATGAGTTTTAGTTAAGTTGTAACACCCCAAAAAATTGTAGGTTATATTAATATCCTTAATATTCGTTATATAATGGAATTATTAAGTTAAGAGTTTCTTGAAGTATTCTAAAGTATTGCTTAAAATGGGTAATATAGTTTAATTGAAAGATGGAATTGTAGTGGAAGGGTGTAATATGAAAAATGAGAGAAGTGGAGGGTGTGTAAGTGATGAAATTGGAAATTCTTCCCCCTTCTCTTGATATTCACGGTTCAAACATAATGTATGTGTGTTCATCCAAAATAATGAAGAAGAAAAGCAGGAATTAGGGTTTGGTGGTGGAGATCAAGGATCAGAACTAAAATTATAGAAATCCATGTAGTAAATGAAAGTATAATCACTATTAGAAATTGACTTTTACCGACGGAAAAAATCTGTCGGTATTACTGACGGGTTACCGATATAAATTTCTGACGGATTATGGATATGCAAATTACCGAAGGATTACAGAGAGGTATACCGAGGGCTTTCCGACGGTCGGACTTCCCTCACTATCTCCTCGCTAATACCGAGAGTTTACCGAGGAATTACTAAGAGATAAATCTATTGTCGGTAATCCATCGATAAACACGTCTCTTGGTAATCCGTCGGTAACATTCCCTCGGTAAAATATTCATCGGTAATCCCTCGAAAGCATTCTGGCGGCATTCTCTCGGTATGGATTTTGTCGGTAATCCCTCGGTAATTCCATTGGTAAACCCTCGGTTTATCCCTCAGAAACATTATGTTTTCCATTTTCCAAAAAAAAAAAAAATAGATGATTAAATATGAATACAATACATATACACACGTCTCATATACATGTTAGTATCGAAAAATATAAATTAGTTGTATTTAGTTGATATTAATAGGTAATGAGTTACTTTTTAAACAAATAATATATATGTACATAATCCATATATATGATCGACTATACATTAAATGAACAATAACTACTTGTTACGATTCAACATAAGTCATTATAAATGTTATGACATTAAACAAAAACTACTTGTGAATGTCAAATATGACACATTATAACTTATTATAAACTGATAAGAACCACTAATGTTAGTTAACGTAAAATGTAACCAATAATAACTTGTTAGAACCTAGATGACCAATAAGTATTTGTTAATGTCCTATATGGTCCATTATAACAGGTTATATGACATAATAGGAACAACTAGCATTTGTGAATGCCCAACAAGGCTCATTACAACCTGATATTAACACTAATGTTTTTTAAGGTCCAACAAGTTATATTTAAATGAACAATACCTATTATAACTTGTTACGAATTTAAATGAACAATTAGTAGTTGTCAAGGCCAAACATGACCCATTATAATATGTTATGTTGGGAAATAGTTTAAGTACATTCAAGCTGTTAGTTTAGACTTCTCAGACTGTCAGTAGATTTTACATGTAAATACAAAGTTCATGCTGCTAGTTGAAGAAACTCGAGCTGCCAGTGTAAAAGTTCAAGCTGCCAGAGCAAATCAACTCAAGCTGCTCAGTTCATGCTGTCAAGAGATTCAAGCTGCTCAACAGTTTCAGAAACAGAAAGTGCTGATTTTCAGGAAACGATATCTACATGAAGATTCCAGCATATCTACTATCAGAGAAGTCATAGTTCGTCAAGGAAACATATCAAGAAGCAATATAAATACAGAGAATAGGTCGTTCTATTGTGTAGGAGTTTCTGCATATTTTGAGTCTGTAATTGCTTTGTTGATTAAGTTTTCTTAAGCCTCTAAGGTTGTAAAACCCTAAGAACAGTCTGTGTTCTTCGTCTAATCAAACAGATTACACGTGATTGTAATTGATGAATTCAGCAATACAAACAGTCTTGATTAATTCCTGTGTGTTTATTTATTATTGATTCTGAAAGTTTTTGTTAAAATAATTAAGTGTTATTCCGCAAACTTCTTGATTAAACTTTGATTCAAAGCAAGATTATTGATTTATACTCTGATAAGTTCAAATCAGTTAGTCTTGGTAATTCATATTTTAGATCCTGTCAAGTGGTATCAGAGCCAGGTTTGTCAAACCAGGTTGTTCAAATCAGGTTTTTCAAACCAGGTTACTCTTTGTTTTTCAAAGTCAAAAACTTTCTTTTAATTTTTCAATTGTTTTGCAATGGAATTTGAAAATAGCAGCAGTGGATCTGGGCAAGGACTCAAAGTGCCTATGCTCAAGCCCACTGAGTTTGAGATGTGGAAACTCAGGATTCAATAGCATATTCAATTCATTGATTATGCAGGTTGTATGGGATCCGGGCGGCCAAGTCAGGATTTCTTTTTAGGATTTCTTCAAAAAGCCGTAAACAGTCATGCTTGAGCTCTCGGATCTGGAGATCCCGACTTTCAAACTGTAGCAAGAAATATGGGAAGCTGTTGAATTCCCTCCTGTAGTTGATCCAGAACTTGATGATGAGGGAAAACCAGTCAAAACTCCTCCAAAAACTGAACTTGAAAGGAAGGCTAGAATGAATGAAGTGAAAGCACTCACACTATTACAAATAGCCATTCCTAATGCTTATCAACATCAGTCCAAAAAGTTTTATACTGCTCACTCTCTTTGGAATGCCTTAGAGAAGAGGTTTGCTGGTAATGCCAGTACCAAGAGAAATCAAAAAGACCTCTTAAAACAGCAGTATGAAAACTTTTCTGGTGGCAAGAATGAAAACCTCACTCAAATCTTTGACAGGTTCAACAAACTGATAAGTGAACTGGAAAGTGCAAAGGTCAATCTGGATCAAGATGAAGTCAACAGAAAGTTTCTCAGATCTCTTGGAGAAGAATGGACAGTCTATGCTGCACAATGGAGAACAAAAGACACTCTTGATGAAATAGAATTGGATGATCTGTATAACAGTTTAAGAGTGTTTGAGACTGAGATTGATGCTAAAAAGAAATCTTTTTCTTATAATCACAATACTGCTCTTCTATCTTCTGAAAAATCTAATAACTGTGATTCTTTCTCAGGTGGTGATGGCAACTCTGCTGAAACTCACTATGAGGCCTTTGTTGCCAATGATGGATTATTTGCTCTAAATGTTGAAGACTTGGAAGAAATTCATCCAGATGATCTTGAAGAGATGGATTTAAAGTGGCAACATGCAATGCTGACCATGAGGGCCAAAAGATTTCTGAAAAGAACTGGTAGGACCAACTTCCAAGCCAAGACAGAAGGCAAACCATCTTTTGATAAATCAAAAGTGGAATGCTATAAATGCCATAAGCTTGGTCACTTTGCCAGAGAATGTAGATCTCAAGGTCAACAGCCATCAAGGACTTCACAGCCCATCCAAGCGTCATCATCAACAGCACTTGTCTCTCAAGAAGACAATATGTTTGACTGGAGTGATCAGACAGAGGAAGAATTTCAAAATCAAGCACTTATGGCAGAAACATCAAATGTCTCCTCCACTGAACTACCATCTGAGGTAAATTCTAAGCTCTGCTCTCAATCATGCAAAAATATAGTTAAAAAGTACAGAGATCATAATGAGAGCATGTGCAAAACTCTAGCTAAGATGGAAGAAAGGAGATATGAATACATGCAAGCCATAGAAGATCTGGAAAAACAGATCAATGATTATAAGGACAATGATATTCAAATGGGTTATGATAGAACCTATCATGAGTGGGAGAAATAGGAGCTAAATAAGAAAATAGAATCTCTAAATAAAAAGGTAGAAGAGACTGAACAAAAGGTGTTTGAGGCTAATAAGAAGCTAGAATTTGTTAACATAGATCTAGGAAACTTCCAGTTAGCAAATCAAAAGCTAGAACACCTAATGGAAGTTCAATTCAAAGATAGAGATATAAAGCTACTCCACCTCCATACAATAACAAGTACATTCATCCAATGAGTGAGGTTGCTGATAGACTTGTCAATGAACCACTAGATGAGTCTATGACTATTGTAGATCCTATTCTTGATAACAGTCCTGAATTAAAAGACGATAAGAATCAAAATAGAGACTGTGACACAAAGAGTGCACCCATAGAAGTCCAAGCTCCCAGTAAGAAAGGAAAAGAGAAGATGAGTGTATACAATGCTACTCCACAAGTTTCTGTACATTCTAACTGTAACACTGCATCTTCATCAAAAGGAACTAAAAGAGGTAAAACTGTTTCTATCTGCACATGCCAAATGCATGGTGTTCAGAAGTTTCCTAAACAACAGCAGGTAAGAGGAAACCAGAGAAACAAGAACCAGAAATTGACAGAAAAGTCTGGTGTTCCAATTCAAACTGTAAAAAGATGCTTTCACTGTGGAAGGAAGAATCACTTAGCCAAGGATTGTTTTTACAAACCAGCTGTTGCAAAACAGACTGTGCATCACACAAAATCAAATCCTAATCAGGCAAAGCACTCAAAAGTGAAACCTTCCACAGCAGCTCCAAAGAAAACAGTTGATCACATATTCTCAAAAGTTAATAAAAAACAGTCCACACATCAAAAACAAGTTTTGGCAAAGCCTAAATCAAGTTTTAAACAAATGTGGTGTGTCAAGGACAAATCTGTTGCTCAAACCGCTAATGCAAAAGATCAGACTGCTAAGTCAAAATCTGATGCTGTTAGTGCAAAAACTGAAACTGTTAGCACTACAAACACAGCTCAAGCTGCTGGGCATCAATCTGGAGCTGCTAGTGAATTATCTGAGACTGTCTGAAGAAAAGATGATCAAAATAGTTGGATACCTCATATTATCACTAAATACTCTCCAAAGACTCCATCAGTTGATCTCACTAAATATAAGAAGTCAAAAACAGTTTTTAGTTATGTCAATGTACAAGGCCAACCCAAAACCAATTTGGTTTGGGTTTACTCCACTACTAACTAAGTTGTTATTTGTGTCGGGCAACCACAGGTCTCCTCATAGATCAAGATGGCATCTGGACAGTGGATGCTGTAGGCACATAACAGGCAATTCTGAATGCTTGTCAAATTTCAAAGGTTTTGATGGAGGTTTTGTTGCATTTGGAGGCAACTCAAAGGGAGGTAAGGTTACAGGTAAAGGTACTGTTAATGCAGGCAACATGACATTCCATGATGTTCTGTATGTTGAACAGCTTAAGTACAATTTATTGAGTGTCTCTCAAATCTGTGACAAACAAAACATTGTTCAGTTCACAGATTCTGAGTGCATTGTTCTTTCAAAGGATTTCAAAGTTCCTGAAAATCTTGTTTTACTTAGAACACCAAGAAAGGACAATGTTTACTGCCTGGACACAGATCTTTTACCTAAGTCAAATACTTTAAGCCATTTAATATCCAGAGCATCATCAAATGAGTCTGCTCTTTGGCATAGAAGGATGTGTCACATGAACTTCAAGTCCATGAATGCTTTAGTTAAAAAGAATCTGGTAAGAGGATTACCACAAAAGGAGTTCATTTGTGATGATCATTGTGTAGCATGTCTTAAAGGTAAGCAACACAAAACTTCTCATAAGACCAAAGAAGTAAATTCAATTTCATCTGTTCTTCAGTTGCTACATATAGATCTATTTGGTCCAACATCTGTTTTGAGTTTGAATAAAAGGGCATACTGTTTAGTCATTGTTGATGATTTCACCAGATTTACTTGGGTATACTTTCTTAGGTCCAAAGATGAAACTGCTGAGCTAGTTAAGTCTTTTGTCCTTAAGATAGAAAACCAATCCAATTCCAAAGTTAAGGTGATAAGATCAGACAATGGAACTGAATTTAAAAATCACATTCTAAACAGTTTTTGTGAGTCCAAAGGCATTGCTAGACAATATAGTGCACCAAGAACACCACAGCAAAATGGTGTAGCTGAAAGAAAGAACAGAACATTAATTGAGGCTGCTAGAACAATGCTAGCTGATTCAAATCTGCCAATGACTTTCTGGGCAGAAGCTGTTAATACAGCCTGTTATGTTCTAAATAGGGTTCAAGTAGTTCAATCACAAGGGAAAACTCCCTATGAGTTATTCCATAACAGAAGTCCCCTAATAGCTTTCTTCAAGCCCTTTGGATGCCCATGTACTATCCTTCACACTAAGACTCAGTTAGGGAAGTTTGAAAGTAAGACAGAAGAAGGATTCTTTGTAGGATACTCAACTCAAAGCAAAGCCTATAGAGTATACAACAGTGTGTCTAAAACAATTGAAGAAAGTGCCAATGTTGAGTTTAATGAAAATACTGCTAATATCAAAGGCACTGGTCCTGATTGGTTGTTTGATTTAGATTCACTAACAAATTCTCTGAGCTTTGTTGAGTATACTGCAGAAGCTGATGCATACAGGGTTGAAGCTGCTAACACGAATTCTCATGCTGCCAATACAATTTCTCATGCTGTTGGCACAAAGTTTCAGACTGCTGCAGATTCAACAAGTTGGGATGATTTCACCACTCTACCACTTCTGTCATGTGATCCTCCAGGGGTCCTGAAAGCTCCACTTAATGCAAATCCAGACACTGAAGTGCCATTCCCAAGTCCTGACAGTACAGCTCCAACACAAAAGGAAACAGTCCCATGCTGCCAATACAATTTCTCATGCTGTTGGCACAAAGTTTCAGACTGCTGCAGATTCAACAAGTTGGGATGATTTCACCACTCTACCACTTCTGTCATGTGATCCTCCAGGGGTCCTGAAAGCTCCACTTAATGGAAATCCAGACACTGAAGTGCCATTCCCAAGTCCTGACAGTACAGCTCCAACACAAAAGGAAACAGTCCCAGATTCTAGGCTAGCAGTCCCAACAGCTTCTCAAGCTGTTAGCCTAGAAACTCATGCTGTTCCAGAAACTGAACCATTCACTGGTTCTGATGGAGATGATACAAACCTTGGAACTTCTTTTCAAACAGAGAGAGAGCCCACACTAAGAGTTCACAAGTATCACCCTCTCAATCAAATACTGGGTGATCCAAGCACTCCTGTTCAAACAAGGAAAATGGTTCACAATGAGACTGCTGCTGCTGAACAAGTAGTTTCTGAATTCAGTCTAGCTGCTTTTGAACATGCCTGTTTTATGTCTCAACTAGAACCCAAAAAGGCATCAGAAGCACTAAAAGATTCATCCTGGATTGAAGCCATGCAAGAAGAGCTTTTACAGTTCAAAATTCAGAATGTATGGACTCTGGTGGATCTTCCTAAAGGAAAAAGAGCAATAGGTACAAGATGGGTGTTCAGAAACAAGAAGGATGAGAGAGGGATAGTCATCAAGAACAAAGCAAGACTAGTAGCACAAGGGTACACTCAAGAAGAGGGAATAGATTATGATGATGTCTTTGCTCCAGTAGCAAGAATTGAAGCCATCAGACTATTTCTAGCATATGCAAGTTTCAAAGGATTTAAAGTGTATCAAATGGATGTTAAGTCTGCTTTCCTGTATGGGACAATTGAAGAGGAAGTATATGTGTGTCAACCTCCTGGTTTTGAAGACTACAAGTATCCAGACAGGGTGTACAAGCTAGACAAAGCTCTCTATGGTCTTCACCAAGCCCCCAGAGCATGGTATGACACACTGTCATCATATCTTCTACAGAATGGATTCAAGAGAGGCACTCTGGACAAAACACTCTTCACTAAATCCATCAAAGCTGAGATTCTACTTGTCCAAATCTATGTTGATGACATCATCTTTGGCTCAACTAATGATAGTTTGTGCAAAGAATTTGAGGCCCTAATGCACAAAAAGTTTCAAATGAGTTCAATGGGGGAACTCACATTCTTTCTAGGGCTGCAGGTTAAACAGAAGCCTACTGGTCTATTCATAAGTCAATCAAAGTATGTCAAAGACATATTGGAAAAGTTTGGCTATCAAGACACAAAGGTTGCAAGCACTCCAATGGATCCTCATAAACAGCTCCATACAGACAAAGATGGCATAGATGTGGATATTCATCTATACAGATCACTTATAGGATCTCTCATGTATCTCACATCTTCAAGACCTGATATTATGTTTGCTGTCTATGTGTGTGCTAGGTTTCAATGCTCTCCAAAGGATTCTCACTTGGTTGCTGTTAAGAGAATCTTTAGATATCTTAAAGGCCAACCACATTTAGGTCTATGGTATCCTAAAGACTCTCCTTTTGAACTAACTGCTTATTCTGACAGTGACTATGGTGGATGCAACATTGACAAAAAATCCACAACTGGTGGATGTCAATACTTAGGAGCAAGACTGGTCTCTTGGCAATGCAAAAAGCAAACAACTGTCTCCACATCATCCACTGAAGCAGAATACGTAGCAGCTGCAAGCTGCTGCTCCCAGGTAATGTGGATTCAAAATCAGCTAAGAGACTATGGTATGAATTTCTTATCCACTCCTATTTATATTGACAATTCAAGTGCAATTAGCATTGTGCAAAACCCAGTGAAATTCCCAAAAACCAAGCATATAGAAATCAGGTTTCACTTCATCAGAGATTGTAATGAAAAGAAGTTAATCCAAGTTACCAAAATACATACAGATGATCAGCTAGCTGATCTATTTACAAAACCTTTTGATGTGGGAAGGTTCACTTTCCTAATATCAAATATTGGTATGGTAAACATGGATTAATTGGTTTTCATTATTATCGACTCAGTATGCTAATTTAAGGGGGAGACACTGTTCCATTGAAAAGTTGCACAATTTTACACTAACAGCATGAGTATTTTCTCATGCTGCTAGTTCATTTTCTCGGACTGCTAGTTATTTTCACTTGATCTGTCAAAGTGTGCAGGGTATTTGGGTAATCTTCAAAATGTGTGCGCGGGACCCAACCTTTCAAAACCTTTAAAGGTCCCGGTTTCGTTCAGTTGTAACTACCAGTTACATATTCTTCTTCCACGACCTTCTGCTTTCTCTCTGAACGAATCACACATTCTTCCTTCAAACCCTAAAACCATCGTTTGTTCATCCATGGAGTTCGTAAAAGAACACAACTGCCTCCCATACACTCTGAAACACGCTGAACTCCAACCGTTCCATGCAATGATGGATTTCCTCAGGCACTCCCATATCCATCATGCACTATCCATAAACCCTACTATATACATCTCCCATATAGAACAGTTTTGGAACCATGCATCTGTTCAAACCATCAATGGAGTGCCTACCCTCCTTTCCGAGATTGATGGAACTGATATCCATATCACTGAGGAATCCATCCGACATCACTTGCATCTTCAAGATGCCACAGGTATAACTGACCTAACCCTTGATGCTTTACATACAGGTCTTTTTAATATCGGTTATAGGGGTCCTGCTGATTCTTTTACTTTCTTAAAAGCCCATTTTTCTCCTAAATGGAAATTTCTTGTACATATCATTCAGCAGTGCATAAGCCCCAAAAGAACTGGTTGGTCTGAATTTTCATCTAACATTGCCACTGCCTTAGTGTGCTTTTCCACAGGCCAACGGTTCAATTTTTCCAACATGATTTTTCAGGGGATGTTAAGGCATCATTCCCTAAAGAGTGGGAAATTTTTGATGTATCCTAGATTTTTAGCAGAAATCATTGCACACACCTGCACATCTTCTCATACACATAAAAGGATACATGTTTCCCACAGGCACTCACTATCCTCTATTAAGAGACTTTTGAAACATAGTGCCAACTTTTTGAGTGTTGATGTTCCATTGCCTTCTGCAATGATGAACATTATTCCACAACACAGAGGAGAGGGTCCTGAGCAGGCTCAGCCTATCATCACTGCTACACCCCCAGGACCCCAACCCCCTCCTCCCGATACACAAACTCCCTCTGATCCTTTTGTACAGCCAACACGCCCACTCAGAAACATATACAAAAGAAAAAGGGGACCAGGAGCTCCTTCCTCCTCCTCCCATCAGCAAGAGCCATATATCCCTGTGCAGGAGGATACTCCTGCACAGAATATCCAAAGGGAACCAGTTGAGGACACTCCCATTCTCTCTCAGGAGGTGAACATCTCTTCAGAGATGGTTCATATGGGTTCTGTGGCTGGCACTACTGATGTCTCTGCACAAGAGGCACAGGACAGTGCCAACATAGCTAAGACCACGCCCATGGCAACAGCAAGTGTGCAAACACAAGCTGGAAGTCCCCAGAACCAAGAAAAGAGGGGCCCAGAAGTTTCTACCTCTGGTCTTAATGTCATTGATAGATCACAAGCCCCTCAGGTGTTCTCTGATCTTGAGACTAGTCTGCAACAAATGCTCTTAACGGATCCCAGACTCAAACCTGTTGTAGCTATGTTGGACCATCAAATGTCCATCATTGCTGCACAGGGGGCTCAAATTTTTACTCTCAAGCAGGCAGATGCTGCTCAAAATAAGCGAATGGATTATCTTCACAGAGGCTTCACACTCTGTGGAAATAAAATTATGAAGTTAGAGCAGACGATTCAAACCCAAGGGGCAAAGGTTGTGGTTTCTTCTGACCAAACCAATGCTTCCAAAAAGGGGGAGAATCAGGAGGTTCCCACATCAGTCCAAGCAGCTCCAACAACAACAGTCCAAGCAGCACCAACAGTTCCAGTTTCTAGGCTAGCAGTCCCAACAGCTTCTCAAGCTGTTAGCCTAGAAACTCAAGCTGCTCCTTCAAAAGCCACTGGAGTTGTGATCAGAGAAGGAATTCAAGCTTCATCAAGCACAGTCCAAGCTACAACATCTGCTACAAAAGACAAGGGCAAGGGCATTCTCATTGAGTCTCCAAAGCATAAATTTTCCTCAAAAGAAGCCCAAATTGCCTTTGATGCTGAAGTTGCCAGAAAAATAGCAGAAGAACAAGACAAAGAATTAGAGCAGCAAGCCCAAACCCCAATGGATGATGATGAGACTTTAGGTGATTACTTAAAGGGGTTTGTGGTCAAGCAAGGAGCAAGGAAAAGAAAGATGCCAACAGGGCACTCCAAGGCTGAGCATAGAAGATTTCTTATCAATTTTGCCTTTGCAGCAGGTATTCCAAAGAAAATGGCTCAGTCCATGTCTACTAAAAGGCTGCAGGAGATTCATGATAAGGAGATGGACAAAAGACAGAGAACAACAGTCTCTCCAGAAGCTCAACCATCCCAAGAAGTCCAACCAACAACCCAATCAGTCCAAACTGAAGCTGGTGTCAGTGCACCTACTCCCACTGATCAAGCAGCTGTCCCTATTCCTTCATCGGTTAAGAGAGTGCTCTTTGAGCAACAACTCCAAAAGGCTATGGAGATAGAGAAGCTGATTGATCAGCATGATTTTACAAAGCCTCAAATTAACTACTGGCTTGCTAAGTCACTGGATGACCGTGACTTGAGAATAAAGTTTGTAATCAGAAGAGAGTCCGGACCTGAAGAAGAGTATGACACTTTTTGGCAGATAGTACAGAAGCTGACCAGAGATGAATTGATAAAGATGTACAATATAGGGTCAGTTACACAAGTAAGGTCTGCTCTTCCACAAGTCAAGCAACTCATCAAAGATCTAAGTACAGTGGTTGATTCTGAGTTTGCAAGACAAGAGATAGAAGTTGCTGAAAAGAAAGGGAAAAAGATCAAGCAGATTGATCTGTTTGTCAAATCAAAGACATTCAGAATCAAATTCACAGATGGGTCTGGTATTTTCTTCAATCTTGAGTATTTCAATTTTTCAAAAGATATGCTGCTGAAAATCAAATCAGCTAGAATATCTTGTGATAAAGAAGAGATGAAGAGAGAATTTTTGAAGGCTATAGATCATAAACTTGCACAGCTGTAAGTTTTGTAAGCCTTGGTTTGTAAATAACAGCTTACTTATTCATTTCCATTTTTTTTCTGTATAGAACTTAAAGTCTTGTAAAGAATTCAAGTTAGGGGGAGATTGTTGGGAAATAGTTCAAGTACATTCAAGCTGTTAGTTTAGACTTCTCAGACTGTTAGTAGATTTTACATGTAAATACAAAGTTCATGCTGCTAGTTGAAGAAACTCGAGGTGCCAGTGTAAAAGTTCAAGCTGCCAGAGCAAATCAACTCAAGCTGCTCAGTTCATGCTGTCAAGAGATTCAAGCTGCTCAACAGTTTCAGAAACAGAAAGTGCTGATTTTCAGGAAACGATATCTACATGAAGATTCCAGCATATCTACTATCAGAGAAGTCATAGTTCGTCAAGGAAACATATCAAGAAGCAATATAAATACAGAGAATATGTCGTTCTATTGTGTAGGAGTTTCTGCATATTTTGAGTCTGTAATTGCTTTGTTGATTAAGTTTTCTTAAGCCTCTAAGGTTGTAAAACCCTAAGAACAGTCTGTGTTCTTCGTCTAATCAAACAGATTAGAGGTGATTGTAATTGATGAATTCAGCAATACAAACAGTCTTGATTAATTCCTGTGTGTTTGTTTATTATTGATTCTGAAAGTTTTTGTTAAAATAATTAAGTGTTATTCCGCAAACTTCTTGATTAAACTTTGATTCAAAGCAAGATTATTGATTTATACTCTGATAAGTTCAAATCAGTTAGTCTTGGTAATTCATATTTTAGATCCTGTCATGTTATGACCTAAATTAGTTTATTATAAACTGATAAGAACCACTAATGTTGGTTAACGTCTAATGACCTTTTTATAACATATTCTAATTACCTACATGAAAAGTACTTGCTTGTTAAGGCCCAATATGACTCACTGTAACCTGATAATAACAACTAATGTTTGTTAAGGTACAACATGATCCATTATAACATGATCGATTAGTCATCATCCCTTCGAATATTGTAGTCCATATTTGAATATTTCAAACTATCATAATCATAACAAATGCCCAAAGGCCCACATTTCACTCGGTAATTCTATCTCATGTCTACTGTCTAGGGTTCACGCATAACAAATGCCCAATTTGAATATTTCAAAGTATCGTAATCATAATAACACAATCCGGTCTATAAGAATGACTTAAATTAGGAAGTCAATAGAACTTAGCTAGGTTGGTATTCTAGTTACCTAATTCCACTATCTTATTCAATACATACTTTAGTATTTAATAATTATTAAGTTTGGTTTGTACTTATTGTTTATTCAACTTAAAATGTTTAATTAATTATTATTAATCGAATCGGTATTCTAATAATTAATTATGTGATTTTCTCTATCATTTACTCAATAGTCAAATGAATATAACTTTATTGTATCCATTCTTGTTTCAAAGAAATATTTAATTTAACTTATAAGTGAACCTTAATTAATAATAAGTCGCTAAATATATATTTATTCTGTTTTAAGTTACGGTCTGAATTAATCTAATTAAACCTTTAATAACTAACTATAACATATAATTGATATTAATCATCCCAATCTATATGAATGAATTTAAATTAGAAATTTGATAGAACTTAGCTAGGTTGGTTTTCTAGCTACCCAGTCCCACTATATTAATGCATATTTTAGCATTTAATAATCATTAAGTTTTGTTTGCATTTATTGTTTGTTCAACTTAAAATGTTTCTTTAATCATTATTATTTAATCTTATTCCTAATAATTAATTATGTGATTTTCTTTAGTCAATGGTTAAACGAATATAACTTTATTGTATCCATTTTAACTTCAAAAAAGTATTTAATTTAACTCATATGTGAACCTCAATTAAATAACAACTTGTTATTATATATTTATTCCATTTTGGTTTATGATCTAAATTAATCCAATTAAATTTTTAATAACTAACAATAACATATAATTGATATTAATCGTGAATATAAAGGTGAATAATTAATTAATTTGTTCACCGTTAATTTATTTATTTAAAATTGATTCCAACATATATATTAGGTTTATTAAAAAATTTAAAACACACTGTTAATTAATAGGAATAATAATTAAAATATAAAACCAAATTAAGATTCATTTAATATTGTATGCATTTATTTAATTATTTAGGTGTCTGGTCGGGTCGGGCTCAATGAGCCAGTTCCTCTTTTCCTTTTTCCCCCCTTCTTTCTTGGACACAAACACACGCACACAATCTCACTCTTTCTCTCCTCGCTCTCTCTACCCCTCTTCTCTGTCTCGTCTGTTCCCTCCAGCCGGCGACCACCGCCTCCGCCGCCTCCTACACCGACGAACACCACACAACCAGTCGCCCTCCTGACTCTCCATCTCCATCTTGCTCACTCTCCCTCTCTCGTTCTCACAACCAACAACGGCAGCGGCCTAAACCCTAGCGCCACCGCCGCCCCCAAACATCATCACCATCATCGTTCTCCTTATTGCTTCACCTCCCTATACGTTCACCTCATCTACACCTCTGTCCCTCTCGGCTACCACAACCACCGCTGCCACCGCTGACCAGGAACAACCACAGGTGTGGTGCCGCTGGCCACCAAACCAGAACCTTGCCGCCTACCAAACTTAGTTTCCAGGTTTGTTTTTAAGCTCCTTTTACTTTTAGTTTTTTCAGATTTTTTTTCAGTTAATCAAATTTAGTTTTTTAAAATGTTTTTAAAGATATATTGTGTGCTATTTAGGGCTAATTTGTTACATCAGTTCACCAAGTTAAGTATTCGGTTTAGTACGCTCTTGCTCTCACATTAATTTAATCTGATTTCTAGTGATATGGATTTCATTATATTTGTTTATATTTTTGGTACTTTTCTAATATGAAGGTATCTATACTATAGCTAGATGAGGATGGTGAGACGAAAAACTGAAATCAAAATGACATAAAACTTAGCAGCATCCCACATGAACTTCTTAAAGTGGAGAAGAGGAATTTTCAAGAAGGCTCAAGAGCTGTGTATTTGTGATGTCAATATTACTGGAAAGCTCCTAAGCTACCCTCTCAAGGTCTATCTCTTTTTATCTCTATGTGTGTGTCTGTGTGTGGTGTTATTGGATATTGAAGTTTATTGTTTTAGGAATATGTAGCATATCTAGTAACTCATCTCATAGTGGTATTCTTGGTTTGTTGCCCCTCCATTAATTGTGATGGATCTTGATTCCATTTGTTAGATATTCCTATTGAGTTGTATCCTTGATTAGACAATGTTTGGCTTTGATCATATGTTTGATTAGGTAAAATTGATTACAACCCACATGATAAATAATATATGCTTACATATCAATGGAAACTTCTTTTGTATATGGGCATTTTAATAAAACTTTCATCAGTGATATTGTTCATTTTCTAGTATTGAGTGGTGTTGTATGGTGTTTGTATCAACTTATCATCCTAGTGGCTTCTTTTAAAAAGTGGACGCTTATTGCAAGGACACCATTATGATACTTACTAGAGGATGTTAATTTTCTCCTCAATATATCTCTTGAATATGTATTCATTTTAATAAAATGCAGATTTAGTTACTTTGTTTATGAACTAAACTCATACGTTGTAACATTTTCTCTTGAAGCATACTATTTAAGTGACAAGAAGGGAGCATTGCTAGTTTAAAATATTAACTAATGCTTTGCTTTTATATTATGTAGGGTACACGAAGATGTCAGCCGAATTATGTTGAGTTTTGAAGATGTGGTAGCATTACTAGTCTTCTTTCTTATGTTGGCATAAAACTAAAATTTAGAAACATGTAATAAAAATTTTATTATATCGGTGCCTTGGTGGTGTTTTATGGTTGTTTATAAAGATGGTTCAATATTAGAATGAAATTTGTTTGTTTTGTAAAGAATGATTATATTCTGTTGTGTATTGATTTTCATATCCAATTGGAATATATGATATTGATTTGTAATGAAAAATATAGGAAATAATGAAAACTAGGCACAATTGTTGATTTAGAAATACAAGAAATAATTAATAATAGGTAATAAAATTTATCGGCCACATGCATTTATCCCTAGGTAATCCCTCAAAAGTCCGCCAGTAATCTCTTAGAAAGCTATCGGTATGTCGTCGGTAAATAACCATTGTAAACCATCGGTAACTTATTTCGTCGGAAATTCGTTGATAAATTAGTCCATCGCTAATCTATCGGTAAGTGTCGTTGGCAATTCATCAATAAAAACACCTTCGGTAATCCGTCGGTGAAATAATTCTTTCGGTAAATCCGTCGGTAATACATGTTACCGACCAGAATTTAGTAACTGATACTGGCCCTTGGTAAGCCGTCGGTAAATCTGATTTTCTGAGGGATTACCAACGGATCGGTCCCTCGGTAATACTGGTTTTTCTTATAGTGAATCACTTCTCGACTTCTTCTTTTCTTTTATTTATTTGGTTCCTCCATTAATGGAATGGTACCTCATATTGGGTTTTATATCAAATGAACAATGTGGCTCCAATCATTATAAAAATTGTAGTATGATGTTATTAGAATCAAACTGAATCAAAATTTGTTGTATTTGGGTTGTTGATGTCAACTCCTGTGATGGGCTCTTGGTTCTTTAGTTTGCACAATGGCTTTAAAGTAGTCACAGTGTACTTCAACTGGTTTGAAGACGTCAGTCTCAATTCCAAAGTCTGTAATGAAGTTCTTTAACCAGACTCATTACTTTGCCAATTCGATGATGCAATATGTTCTACTTTGTTGGAATCTATTTTAATTGATGAAAAATAATAAGTCTAGGGGTTGTTTTGTAATTAATGCATAGATAGGTATTTTTGTATAAATAGTAATTGGTTGTTTGTAAATTGTATGGATCTAACATTGTTGATTTGCACGGAATTATTAGCAAGGTTCTAGGGCTACAGTACGCATTCATTCTACACTTTTTAATTCCTATTTTGGTGCAAATAATCATTTGGTTAGTGTTTCTATGATCTTAATCATTCATTATTGTATTGTGATTGATTAATTTGAATCACAATTGGTCTCAGAGCACAGAAATGGAAAATATTGATTGACTTTTGAAATTTTCTGATTTTTTAAAAACCCACTGTTTCATCGAAGGTTTGAAAACTTTGAAAAACCCTTAGGGTTTTTGATTCAGTGTGAGGGTGATCATATAAATTGGATCGAAGATCAGGATTTGAAAAACAAACAGATTGAATCTAATTTCGATCTGTAATTCAAACACACAAAAAGATCTGTTGATTCTACGGATTTTTTTGAAAACGGTTGTTCTTGACTGTTCTTTATTAAAACAGTGTATTTGATCTGAAAATAACCAAAGTGGTTTCATAAAAAGTGTTTGTAAGTGAAAAACACATCTTAGATTTCAATTTGGGATCAATTCTTGCAAATTAATTGAAAATATTGTAATCTAGACTTGAAATTTTTCAAAAATCATAAAACTCAAATTGAGTTGAAGTTCATGTGTTAATCGAGTTGAATAGGTATTTTAATCGAGTTGTAAGGTGTTTCAATCGAGTTGGAAAGATATTTTAATCGAGTTGAAATTAGTTGTTTAATTCGAGTTGGACCTTGTTCTAATCGAGTTGGACATAATTCCAATCGAGTTGGTAGGTAGTTTTAATCGACTTGATAATTAGATTCCTTAGAGTTGAATTTAGGTCACATCGAGTTGAATTGCACATTAATTCGAGTTTGTTTAAACATTCATTCAAGTCTATTTAAGTATATTCGAGTTTGTTTAATCATAATCAAGTTGATTTTTAAAACTCATTCGAGCTTGATTAAAACATCATTCGAGTTTGATTAAACAACAGTCAAGTGAAATTCAAGTTGATTCGAGTTTTGAACACAATTAATTCGAGTTTAATCAAACACAAGTCAACTTCATTCGAGTTAGTTGATTCTTCATCCGAGTTTTACTAATGAGTCATTCGAGTTTCATCAACTCATTATTCGAGTTTCATTACTAATCCTTTGATTGATTTTTTTTAGATTCGAGTTTCATTCTTTTTTATTCGAGTTGATTCATTTCATTGATCGAGTTTTACTACTCATTGTTTGAGTTTGATCCCATTCAAATCGAGTTTCACTCCTTTTTCATTTTAGTTTGATCAACTTATCAAAAGTTTGATCAAATTTTCATATTCATTCAAAATCAGTCAAAATCCATTTAAAAGATCTTGGAAGATTCATTTTAATCAGTCTAAATGTCAAAAGATGCACTAGCCATGGGGTCGGAAACCAACCCTCCTATTCTCTATAGAGGTGAATGCGTTCAATGGAGGGAAAGATTCCAAGAATTTATCAGTTTCTATGACCTCTATGAAGAAATGTTGAAATCCCTAAATGAGGGACCAACTGTTTTTATTGAAACCATACCAGCTGTACCAACCGGAAACCCTCCTATCCCGGAAAGAATAATAGAGGTCACAAATCTGACTGAAGCACAAAAACAAAGAAAACTAGGAGACAAGAGTGCCAGAAAGCTCTTGCTGATCTCAATTACGAACGACATATATATCAGTCTGACCAATACAAAAACAGCCAAATCCATCTGGAATGAGGTATGTAAATTGATGCGCGGTTCAGACAAAGCACCAACAAACAGAGCCAGAAACAGTCTGATTACCTTTGAAAACTTTAGACCGAGAGAAGGCGAATTGCTGGAAAGTACTTATCTAAGGTTCGTCAATCTGATAATTGAGATGAAAATGAATGGAGTGACAAAATCCAATTTGGATATACATGTCAAATTCCTGAACGTGCTGAATCCGGAGTGGGATAGGTATACAATGATAATTCAGCAAACAAAATAGATTGACGACATGGACTTCCATATGGTTTTTAAGAACCTTAACAATTACCAAGAAGTTATTTTAAGGAAAATGTCAGGAAAGAAACAGGCTGAAAAGGCAACCATTGATCCTATATCTATTTTAGCTGGCAAGAATTATAAGTACAAGCTAAAGAAGGAAAAGTGGGTTGTGTTGAGCAGTAGTTCATCAGATTCAGATTCAACTGATTCTGAGATTGCAAAGATAAAGAAACAGATGGCCTTGCTAACGAAGGCATTTCAGAAGAATGTCTACCGCAAACCGACCAACAATAAGATGAGGTATAAGACAGGCTCAAGGAAGTGTGAGAAGAAAGACAAATATGAAAAAACATGAGAGAGCAGTGGCAAGAAGGCTAAGAAATATGAGAAAACCGATAAGCCTGCCAAGAAGGATACTGAGCAAAAATGCTATAACCGTGGCAAGCCAGGCCACTTTGCCAGAGAATGCAGATTGCCTGTTGTAAAGAATTCTGAATACTACACTCGAAAGGCACTGGTGGCAAAGGAAAAAGAGGCCGGTAAGGCTTTAATGGCTGAAGATGACCACTGGCTCCAACCATCCAAAGATGAATATATTCTAGACGAAGATGCCCATATCTGTCTGAAATCTAAAGTGTTCAATGATTTTGAACTAAGTGAGTCTGCTATGATAGCTAAGGATGAGGTTTTAGTATGACTAACAGTTGAGGAAACTGAAGAGCAACATGAGTTTGATTCTGATAATGAACTGAGAGAAGATACGACACTGATGTCAACTGGAGATGCAGGATGCAGTAAAGAAAAGGAAGATGATGAAATAGATACAGATGCCTTAGAAAGTTCAGAGACACTAGAGTTACAATCTAATTCTGATTCAGATGATGATAACTCCTGTATGCTTGAACAGAAACTGACTCAAATGGCTTACATGTTAAAAAGATTAGAAAAATCCTTAAAAGCCGAAAAGAAAAATGTTCATTCCTTGGAAAACAAATTGAGTCAATAACATGCCTTAGTGTTAGAATTTTCCAAGGATAAGGCATTAGCATTAAGAGCGGTATCAGATTTTCAAGATAAATCTATTGAACTTCAAAGTGAAATTCAGAAACTGAACAACAATATATCTGACCTAAAAGAAAAACTGAATTTAGCCGAGTTAGAATCATCAAGTTTTTCACTAAAATATCATTCTATATTTGATGAAAGAACGAAACTATATGAGAAAATTAAATCTTTGGAGGATGAGTTTATTAAAAGATGTCAAACAGATCAAACTATATATTTGAATCAACCTAAAGATACCGAATTTTATAAATCAAAATCAGCTTTAGGTTGGACAAATCCTAAATATCTGACAAAAGCAATTTCAAGTTCACCAACTATATATGATGTCAGATATATGAATATAGGATTACAAATGGTTTTTATGAAAGATTCGGATGAAGTAGAATCAGGTGAAGATTTAAAAAGGTTGAGAATAGATAAAATGCAGAATACTGTAGATTATAACAAATTAAATGATAGTTATCAAAATTCTAGCATTTCAGAAGAGAACATTCAGACTTATTCTGAAAAGGATTTATCTGAAAATACTACTCTTTCTCAAAAGTCATATATACCAAATTCAATTCTTGAAAAGTTCAATTCTGATCTTGAATTGAAAATTAAAACTTTTGAGTCTAAAAATGAAAAACTTCAGGCTGAAATAAAAACTTTGAAATTAGAACTGTACAATCAGCTTTAAAACAAAACTCAACCAGATCGGAAACATTCAATTAAACATGAACTCTGGCTTTAACTCATTAGAAGAGATGTTTGTCAAAATTGATGAATTTGATAATCCTTTAAATGACAAAGAAGCTAATAAACCTAATGAACCTGTAAGTATTCTAAAGAGAATATCTACATAATCTAAGGTTAAATCAGTAAATTCACCAGTTTTGCAAAAGAACAAGGAGAAAACAAAAGTTAATTTTGTGACTTCAAAAATTGAAAAAGGTGAATCCTGTTTACTGATCCTTCAAAGCCTAGTCATATATATATATATACATATCAGCCCAAAGGGTTTACTGATCATTCAAAGTCTGGTCATATATATATTCTGGACAAATCACTGTATGGCCTTAAACAAGCACCTCGTGCTTGGTATGATGCACTTTCAAATTATCTTTAGAAATGTGGATTTAAAAAGGTGCAGTGGATACAACCCTATTTATAAAACGTCAGGGTCCAGATATCATATTCATTCAGATATATGTAGACGACATAATATTTGGCTCTACAGATACAGTTTTGCAAGAAATTTGCATTTTAATGTCCCAAAAGTTTGAAATGAGCATGATGGGAAAAATAAATTTTTTCTTGGGTCTACAAGTAAAACATCTGAGTGTTGGTATTTTCATCAATCCGTCTAAATATATTTAAGACATGTTAAAGAAATTTAACATGGTTGTTAGGCACAAAAAGGCCTCAGTCAAACCTGCTCTGCATCTGAGGGGGAGATTATTAATCAAACCTGTTGATGCACTTGATGGGTAAAAGTTATGGCCTGTTTATGCCTTAATAATTCCTAAAAAGTGATTTGCAATATCAGTCCAAAGCTTTTCTATATGTTGCATGTGTTGCAACTAAGACAGTTTGTCCAAGCTGTTCAGTCCGCTGAACAGGCTGGACATAAACTGTCTACGCTGCTCTACACTGGTGAGCAGCTTGGGCAGTTTTCAAGTGTTATGTTCTTTGTGAACAGGCTAAACACTTTATTGGAATATGTTTCCAAGTCCTCATGTATTGTATTTGACTACAAGATCAGTTTACAAAGTCGAAGACAAAGTGGAAATCAGAACTGCTCAGCCTGCCCAAGCTGTTCTGTTACATGAAGACAAAAGGTTATTTGAAAAAGAGTGACAGACCTTTTTCTTATATCAAAATAGGCCTTTACAAGGAAGAAAGACGCAAAGTTGACATTCCTTATTTAGTTAAAGGCAATGCAACAATAGACAAAGTGAAAAGACAAAAGTTCTGCACACAAGAAGACAAGTCTGCTTTTCAGAAAGTGCAGAAAAGGTTATGTTGTCTTTTCAACAAGACTTCTCTTTTTTCATTCCGTCCAATGAAGAAGTTTCACTTAGATCCTCTGAGTGAGTATAAAAGGAAGCTTCTAAGGTCAGAAAGATTAAGCCAAAAAGCTAAGTGCTAAAAACAAGAGTGAACGTGCAAGTGTGTTTTTCATGCATTCAAGCCTGCTTGTGTAATACAGTTTCTCTGTGTCTAAGCTGTTCTACATAAGCTGTCCCTCTGAGTCTTGTAAACACAGTGAGTGCTTCTTAATGAGTGTATTCATTGTAAACTAGTTTGAGTCTGTCTTAGACTAGTGAACATACTGTTGTATCTGTCATCTCAGCTTGAACCCTTCCGCATTCAAGCTTGTTTGTAATTAACAACTTGTTGATAATACATACAAACATTGAGAAAATAGTGTGTAGTTATTATATAGCTGTATTCACCCCCCCTCTACAGCTTAAAGCTATATACTTTGGGAACCTCTCGAGACCTACAACTGGTATCAGAGCAGTTTAGAGTGTGTGTCATTCTAGATCTCTCATTCTCCCAAGTTTCCATGGACAACAGTGCTGCAGGTTCCTCATACTATGACAATGGCTCTATGGGCAAACCTCCAAAATTCAATCATCAAAACTTCTCTGGCTGGAAGTGCAGAATGATGCTCTATCTAGAGAATCTGGATGTACAACTACCAGAGATAGTGATGGAGGGTCCCTATGTGCCAACCTCTGTTACTACCATAACTCCAGCGGTTGAAGGAGCTGCTCCTGAAATCAGGACCTTTGAGAAAGCTAAAGCTCAATGGTCTGATGAAGACAAGGGATTGGTGGCTCTGGATGCAAAGGCCAGGAATAACCTGGTTATTTCTCTCCCTGATGATGTGTTCAAGCAGGTTGAGAAAATGAAGACAGCAAAGGAGATGTGGGATACTTTGTGTACCGTCTATGATGGACCCACAATCACACTGGATAACAGGATTAACAATCTTGTTAGACAGTATGAACTCTTATTTGCAAAACCAAAGGAGACTCTCACAGAAACCTACACAAGGTTTACTGCTCTTGTGAATGATCTCAAAGCTGTTGGGATCACTAAGGACAGCCTTACCCTGGTGAACAAATTTTTGGACATCCTACCTGAAGAATGGAACTACTTTTCAACAATCTTAAGAAATTCAGGTACCATCAGAAGTATGGATCTTGTCAACTTGTATGGATCTTTACTAAATGATGAACAGTCAAGGCAACAGAAGAGAAATGCCTTGGAGATGTCTAAAAGAGGTGCAGCCTTTGTGGCTAATGTGAGACAGCCTGTGAATCAGGTGAATGATGTGTTCACTCAACCTGATCAACAAGATGATGATAAGGAGGAGGTGTCAGATGAGGAAGATAATGCAGATCTTGTTGAACAGGATGATGAGCAAATGATATCTATGTTTGTCAAAAGGTTCAACAAGAAAAGGTTTGGAAGAAACATGCTGCAAGGAAGTTCAGGTGCTGCCAAAAAGAAGGCATTTGATAAAACCAAGGTTGAGTGCTTCAAATGTGGCAAAACTGGACATATAGCTGCTGACTGTGTGTCAAAAGCTGTTGGTCAGTCATCCAAACCATACAAGACAAACAAGGATGATGGTTATAGGGTTAAGTACCTTATGGCCATGGCTAAGCTGAGGAAGTTGGAAAAGTCAGTGGGTTCCAACCACCAAAAGGGACTCATGGTAGAGACTTGTGACTGGGAGGAATCTGATTCATCATTTGATGAAGAAGACAATCAATGTCTGATGGCCAACACTGATGTCCCATCAACAAGCAGTTTCAAACAGCATCTGGCTGAAGCTGAAGCTTTCAGCAGCTTGGAGAACTGGAATCCTACAATGATGTATAAGGTACAAAATTTTATGGCTTACAGTTCCGAAGAAAAAGTTAAAATGTTTGAATATATGCTAGTTGATTTGAAACCTGCTGTTGAGAAGCATGATGCTTTATTATTTGAGATCTCTAAGCTTAAAACTGATCTTAAAACAAAAACCAGTAAACTGGACAGTTTCCATAAGTTGGAAACTGAGCTTGATGAATTAAAACACATCAACTCTATTTTACTGGAAGAAAAGAGAGAAACAGATATAAAGCATGCTAAGCTTCAAAAGATAGTTGACTCTTGGTGCCAATCTGCACAAAAAGTCAGCCATTGTATAAGTCAACAGATCCCTGCACAAATTCAAGCCTATCTTGGAGGGGATCTTGACACAGCAGCTTCCATTGTTGAGATTAATAATCTGAAAGAAGATTTATCCACTCTTGGTGAGCTTCCAAACACTTTTATTCAAAAAATGAATGGTAAACTAATCTCAACAAACAGGTTTGTCAGGCCTCAAAATACTGACAGCTCGTGTGAACCTAGCTCAAAAGCTGGTGTTGGAGTATGTTCTCCATCAAATCAGCCTGCTAAGTGCTCTGCCGATTCACACAAGCAAAAGAAAGGAAAACATGTCCAAACTGCAGCTGTGGATACTAAACCTATTAACAAAACAGGTTCTGGGTCCAAAGCTGATGGTAAAAGGCATGATAATCCTTTTGATGCTAAACATTTTGAAAAGAAGTTTTCAAAAGTTAAGCAGCCTGCTTTTAACAAGGGCAAGTCTCATGTTGAAAGCAAACCTGCTGTGATTTCTAATAAGTTTTCTAATCATAGTGGTAAATTGGTTTTAAATGAGAATAAGTTTTTCAAAACCAGAAATAATGATTATGCTGATAGGCAGCATAAATCACATCTCAGTAGGGGCAAAGGCAAAGCCATTGCTCAGCCTGAGAAACTTGGGAATAAGTTTCCCAAACCTGTGGAAGTTCAAAAGCCAATTAAGCTTCCTATCTTTGACATCTGTCCTCCTAGAAAGAGGAAAGAGGAGACAGACAAAGCTGTGGCTATTGAACCCTCCACTCAAGCTGTTGATTCATCAAATAGTAATAAGTTTGCTAAACCTGCTAATAGAATCAACAAAAATAACTCAGAATGTGTTTCTGAAAGTTCCTCTTCCAAAAATCCTAAAAAGAGAAAATGTTATAAATGTAGGAAGAAGACACATCTGGCCAAGGACTGTCCTGAATCTGAGGACATGAGGCCTGTTGACTCTGATGGTTCTCTCACAGCTGTTACAAGCACTGTTGGAAACATCTCAGTCAATGAAAGTGGTATCCAAGCTGATACCATTCAAATAGGGAATATTCGTGTGGATATTATAAGTCCATCAACAAATGTTGATGAAGTAGGAGAACTCATCTCTGTGATGAGTTCCCCTAAAAATGACTAATATTTCTCTTGTCACTCTGCAGGAAAAACAACCTTTCCAGGTTTGGTACTTGGGCAGTGGCTGCTCAGGGCATATGACAGGTTGTAAAGAATTGCTGAGTGATCTCAGGCCTGAAAAAGGGCCAAAAGTCACATTTGGTGACAATGTACAGGGATCTACTGAGGGATATGGAACTCTTAAAGCTGGTGCTGCAGTGTTCAAAAGAGTAGCCTATGTGGTTGGGCTAAAACATAACCTGGTTAGCATAAGCCAACTGTGTGATGCTGGCTATAAGGTTAACTTTGATGAGCACCTGGGTTACATATTGGATCCCCAAGGCAAAGTTGTGATGTGTGCTCAACGAAAGAAAGGTGTATATGTTGTGGACATGCAATCTGCTGATCCCACAACTGAAACCTGCTTTCTCACAAGAACAAATGCAGACTTAAACTGGTTATGGCACAAAAGGCTGTCACATCTGAACTTCAAGAACATCAACAAACTCTATAAGAAAGAATTGGTGACAGGTTTGCCTTCTATGACCTTTGTTAAAGACAAACTCTGCACAGCTTTTGAGAAAGGCAAGCAGAGAAAATCATCATTTAAATCCAAACATAACTTCTCTATTGATACTCCTCTCTTCTTAATCCATATGGACTTGTTTGGACCTGTAAATGTGCCAAGTCTAGGAGGAAGAAGATACACTCTAGTAATGGTTGATGAGTTCTCCAGGTACACATGGGTGATCTTTCTGAAGAGCAAAGGAGAGGCTGCTAGAGAAATTATTGGATTTGTGAAAAAGATGGAAATGTTGAACTCTGCCCAAGTAAAGCAGCTTAGAAGTGATCATGGTACTGAATTCAGAAACAGTACTCTTGAAGACTTCTGTGAAGAGAAAGGAATTACTCAAAACTTTTCAGCTGTAAGAACTCCACAACAAAATGGAGTTGCTGAAAGGAGAAACAGAACTCTCATTGAAGCTGCTAGAACCATGCTGTGTGCATCAGGTTTACCTTCATCATTTTGGGCTGAAGCTGTCAACACTGCCTGCTTTACCCAAATAGATCCTTAGTGGTGAAAATGTTCAACAAGACTCCTTATGAGCTGCTCAAAGGGAGGAAACCAAATGTCAGTTACTTCCATGTATTTGGTTGTCCCTGCTTCATTTTGAATCAAAGGGATCAACTGGCAAAGTTTGAACCAAAAGCTGATGAAGGTGTGTTTGTTGGCTACTCTGCTATCTCTAAAGCCTACAGAGTGTACAACAACAAAAGAAAGGTGATAGATGAATCTATCAATGTCACCTTTGAAGAGTCCAAGAATGCTTCCACCAAAGTTGTTCCTGAATCAGTTTTAGGAGAACTTAACTTTGATAATCTCATGCATTCAAACAATGAAGAGGACTCAAAAGCTTCCACTACACCCAGTGTAGAACCTGTTAATCATGATGGGCATGATGATGATTATGTCAATACACCCTGTGTGAATAAGTGTACTGACTTATTTACAACTGCATGTCCTGAACCTATCAATGCTGATTTTCCTGGTTCCTCTGCTGATATGTTCAACAGTGGCCAGTCATGTTCAACAAGTGAGCAGGCTCAAGACAATAGTGTGTCTGAAAATCTTGAGAGCTGTTCAACAGGACCTGCTGAAGATGCTGATAACTCAGGAGAATCATCATTGAAGAATGATCCTAAGTGGATCAGATGTCACCCTAATGAATAAATAATTGGTGACATCAACAAAGGGGTACAAAAAGGTGGGACAGCTTAGGAAACTTCTGTATGTTCTCTAGTTTTGTTTCACTAATGGAGCAAAAGAAAGTGGATGAAGCACTAAAAGATGCCAATTGGATCACTGCCATGCAAGAAGAACTCAATCAGTTTGAGAGAAACAAGGTATGGAAGCTGGTCCCTGCACCTAAAGGTAAAACCATAATTGGCACAAAATGGGTTTTCAGGAATAAGATGGATGAGCAAGGTCATGTCATTAGAAATAAGGCGAGACTGGTTGCTCAGGGCTACAGACAGGAGGAAGGAATTGATTATGATGAAACATTTGCTCCTGTGGCCAGGCTAGAAGCAATTCGTTTGTATCTAGCCTACGCTGCTCATAAGAGCATTAAGGTATTTCAAATGGATGTGAAGAGTACATTTTTGAATGGGAAGCTGCAAGAAGAAGTTTATGTCAAGCAGCCTCCAGGTTTTGAAAATGAACAACATCCAGGTTTTGTCTATAAGTTGGACAAAGCTCTCTATGGTCTCAAACAAGCACCTAGAGCCTGGTATGACACTCTTATTGATTTCCTTATGAGCAATGGGTATTCCAGAGGTAAAGTGGATACCACACTGTTCATAAAGAAAGTGAAGTCTGATATTATGCTTGTTCAAATTTATGTGGATGACATAATATTTGGTTCTACTAATGAGCAGCTGTGGAAGAACTTTTCATTACTCATGAAATCTAAATATGAAATGAGTATGATGGGAGAACTTACTTTCTTTTTAGGACTACAGGTTAAACAAACCTCAACTGGAATTTTTATAAATCAAAGAAAGTACACTTTAGATTTGTTGAAAAAGTTCAAATTTGATCGAAGTTCTCCTATTAAAACCCCAATGGCAACCAATGTAAAATTGCATGCTGATGCCAGTGGCAAAGCTGTTTCAGTAACAGCTTACAGAGGCATGATTGGGAGCTTGCTATACTTAACTGCTAGTAGACCTGATATTATGTTTGCTACCTGTCTGTGTGCTAGGTTCCAAGCTGATCCAAAAGAATCTCATCTAGCTGCTGTTAAAAGAATCTTTAGATACCTGAAGGGTACACCAGGTTTGGGTCTTTGGTATCCCAAAGATTCAAGCCTTGAACTAACAGGCTAGTCAGATTCTGATTTTGCAGGCTGCAGGCTAGACAGGAAAAGCACAACAGGTGGATGTCAACTCCTTGGTGGTAAGTTGATAAGTTGGTGCAGCAAGAAGCAGAACTCTGTGTCTACTTCTACTGCTGAAGCTGAGTACATTGCTGCTGGAAGCTGCTGTGGGCAGATTCTGTGGATGTAGCATCAGCTTGAAGATTATGGGCTTGTGTATAGGAAAATTCCTATTCTGTGTGATAACACAAGTGCCATAGCCATTTCCAACAACCCAGTATTTCATTCTAGAACAAAGCATATTGAAGTCAGACATCACTTCATCAGGGATCACATTCAGAAAGGTAACGTGGAGGTAAGTTTTATTTCCACTAATGAACAGCTTGCAGACATTTTCACCAAACCTCTTGATGAAAACAGGTTTAATTACCTTGTCAGCAAACTGAGCATGTTAAACAAGAGTGACTAAGTGTTTCTCAAAGGTCTAAGAATTTGTGTGTTTCACACTGCTCAAGTTTCTCAGAACAGCTTAGACAGAACAGGTTATACATGTTCTGTACTTAGTCATTTGTCTGAAAAACTTGAACAGCTTGAGCATACAACAGGCTGAACAAAAACAGTTTACTCGTCTAGCCTGCTCTGATGGTCCAATCTTCACCCTGTTCACTCCTTCACACTGTCTTACAAGCCATTGTCTTGTAACTTGTTCAACTATTGAACACAACCTGTTCTTACAAAAGAGAGCAGGCTGAAGGCACAGTTTGAAGAATGAATAACTTGAAGATTGAACAGCTTGTGATGACCCTGCTCATCACAGGTTTGACCAACAGCTTAGACTAACAGTTTTTTTAATTACCTTTCTTCACAATTAAGGTACTTAATTTATGTTTTTATTTAACTTAATTACTGCGGATAATGTGGGTTACGTGTGTTAGTGATTAAAAAGGTCAAGTGGTCTGACAAATGTTTCTGACATGGACAACCGTTCCGTTTTCCGTTAAATAACATTTCAAATCAAACCGCCCAAACCTCCTCTCTCATACACACTCACATTCAAATCCTATAAATACCCAACTACTGTTTCATCTTCGTCTTCCTCATCATTTCCAGAAATCCTCAAGAACCCTAAATATCGACTAAGTGTCTTCTGCTTCTCCAAACCTCAAAACTTCCCAAATGGCTCACAGACCTAATCCCCTTCTTCCAGTGTTTGTTGGTGATGATGTTGTCAAACACTCATCAGTCACTACAATGCTGACCATCAAACCCACCAACTACATTGCTAATCTGACCATACCCAAGAACTATGTGGGAAAAGGGTATGAAGAAATGGTGGAGTTCTTAAAAGTTCATCCGTTGAACTATGCAATGACTGCAACTCCTGGTGTCCTGTACCAGGAGATGGTGTACGAGTTCTGGTACACCTGTGCCTACAACCCCAACACCAAAGTCATCAAAGGTACTATTCTCAATGGGACTCAGACCATTGAGATAGTACTGATCTTCTCAGGGAGGTGCTTCGTCTACCAACTACTGAAGTTGGGCCTATGCAAAAGAAGGCCAAAACAGCTCAGCCTGAGTCTGCACCCTTAGCCTCTGTGGCTAAGGGGGAGCAGGCTCCTCACCCTGGTTCATTCGTTGAACCTCAAGCCTCTGTGGCTGGTGCCTTTGTGGCGCCTGGGACTATGGAACAGGCCAACCCACCTGTTTCTGACCCAGTCTCAAATCCTGTCCAGTCTGAACCCCTCATCACCTCTCCCCAATCACCCACTTCATCCATTCACTATCAACGAAAATCCATCTCTAAAAAGAAATCAGCCAAAACAACCACCTCCTCTGTTCCCTCTCAACAGGGTTCAGTTGTAAGAGAAGCAACCCCTTCTGCCTCTCCTATATTGGGAGAAGGTTCAGCCCAATTGGAGCCTGCTTCACTCCAACCTGAGTCTACCCAGAGTCAGCCTAGACCCTCTGGTTCCTCCCAACAGGAACCAGTTGTACAAACGGAGATAGCCACATCAACTATCCCAGCCTCCCAACAGGCTGAGGATATTGAAAGACAGGAGTCCTCTCCACTCCACACTGCGTCCACACTGTCCCCCACTCAAATCTCCTTACACCCTGAGTCTGCACGAGGTGCCCACGCTGCTAGTATAGACCAATCAGCAGCTCAGCCTCAAACTTCTGCTCCCCATGATACAGTTGTTCTACACCAAACAGCTGCTGAGGGACCAACAACCCAAGCTGATGAACCTCAGGGATCATACCATCCCTCTGGTGAGGCTGCTCCCTCCATGCAAACTCCATCCGCAGGTTTCACCACTGCTGATGTTCAAATGCATATCCCATCTCCCAATGATGAGGTGCTTTTTTACCAAGCAGCATCTGAAAGGCCCCCAACATCAACCCCTTCTCCTGATGAAGCAGCTACAGCCGTTGCTGAGGGACCCTTTGACCACTCCAAGCTGGGCCACATTATATTTGCCCAGGCTATGGAGCTTCTATCCAATGTTCCTCTTCCCTCTCCATCACATCCTCAAACACCAGCCTCCTCATCATCTTCTCTATCTACCCAATCTAAACAGTCTACCCATACACCTCCATCTCCTAAAGACCTGCCTTTGAAGGATCAGCTCTCTCTACTGACCAACAAAGTTGGTTCTTTGGAAACTGCTATGACCTCTCTACCCTCCATTATTTCAGACTCTGTGTCTGAACAGCCTAAGGGGTTCTTTGATTCGTTCAAAGACTCCTTTCCTGCCACTCCACAAACAGATAATTCTCCACAGCTGTTAGCACTCACTGCACAGCTGCAAAATGTGTCCAACTCCCTCTCCTCTATTCTTTCAATGCAACAGGACTCTGTGTCCTCAATGACAGCTATTTCTCAACAGCTGTCATCTCTCCTCACTTCTAGCAATTCTACCCTTCCTGCCACTCTGACCAGCTTGACCACACTAATTGGCTCTCTATCTAATTCTATGTCATCAAACCTTGCTGATGTGCAAGATTCTCTTGAACTTCATCTTGCAGAGCTTCAAAGTTTGCTGTTCACCAAGTCTGATAAGGAAAACATTGTTAAGCTGACCTCCCTTGCTGATACACAATCCTCTTCTCTTCAAACCTGTCTTTCCCAGCTTGCAGAGGTAAAGGACAATTTGGCTTTCTTAGTGAATAGCCTTGTTGGCCCCAGGCCTGCTGCCAAAACTGCTGGCAAGCCTGATGACTTTGTGTCTTCATGCAGGCCGGGTGTTGAAGGTGTTGGTCCATCTCTTTCAAAGGTGGAGTAGTCGTCTGCCTCTAAGACTAAGTCTAAGGGGGAGAAAACTTCTTCTCCTAAGGAGAAACCAGTGCCTACAGCACAAACTGGTCAACCAGCAGGAATCTCTGAAACAGGTACAATAGAGGGTGCTTCTCAAGCTGCTCAGCCTACTCAGGTTGAATCTCCAATCCCTGCTCTGTCTTAGGGGGAGGAATCCATTCCTGAGGGCAGGCCAAGCAGCAGACGGAGGCATCTGATATTAGAAGAAGAAGAAGAGGAGGAGGAAAGTCCTGAAGCTGCTATCTCTAAAGCAGCTAAAGGTAAAGCAATAGCAGCAACTGATCCTCAACAGCAGAAAACAGCAGAAATCCAATTTCACAAAGCAAGGGCCAAAGAAATGGGTCTTCCTATGCACAAATATTTTGAGTTTAGAGAAGAACAGCTTCAAGCCCTGGAAGTTCTTAGAAAAGAAGAAGAATCTGCCAAAGCTGCCAAATCATTTGCACTTCAAGAAGCAAAGAAAGTTAAAATGTCTACTTTGGAAGTGCAAAAGAAAATATTGGAAGCTGCTAAGGGATCAGCAGGGGAGAAGGGAGCAGAAAAAGAAAAAGGTACTATGGTCTCAGTGACCAAGCCTACAGTGCCTCATGCAAGAGCTCAGTACCATTTTGACAACCAGGCAAAGAAAAAAATTTCAAGATGTTGCTGAAAGAAGGCTTGCCAAGGAAGCAATTGTCAAAGCTGTCCCTATATATAGAAAAGGCAGTCAGTGGAAGTTTAAGATAACAAGGATGGGTGCAGCGGGCCCAGAATTAGAAACATATGACTACACTGACGTAGCACAGATGGGGTACAGAGAATGGATTGAGCTGGCAGTTGCTCTGAGTGAGTCAAAGTCAGAAACGGCTAAGACTATCAGGGCATATGTCAAGAAACTGATGGAGAGAGTAAAGAACCTTGGCCTGATCTCCAAAGAAGTTAGTGAAGGTGTCTTTGTGACACATCCAAAAATTAAGGCAAGGAGGACAAGGAAGGACACTGAATTGGAACTACTCCTTGCACTGATTGAACAAGGCGATTATGCCATTGAAATGAAAGGAGTTGATCACAGCCTGCCTAGTGGAATAGAGTTTGAAGATGGCAAGATCATTGAAGAGCCTGAGCTGGGGGCATTTTTTGTAGATCCCTTAACTCAGAAGAAATGCTTTCAAAGAGCTTCAGATCTATACAAATGGATCTGAGACAACTTGTGGCCTTCAGACTTGCAGTTTCATTCAGGCAGTCTAGTAAGTGGAGAGCAGCCGTCTGGGATCAGCTCAGAGGCTTCTTTGAAAGAGGTGGACTTGATGATCCCAAGTTCATGACAATAAGAAGTGAAGTTCAGGAACTAGAGGAAACAAGGGAAGAGCTGGATGTTTCAGGTTCCCCCTCCAGTGTGATGAAGTCCATCTGCCATCTGGGCAGGTGAAGAATGGAAGCTGTCCATTAGTTGGACAGGCTTACCATTATCTGCTCCCAACACAAACAGTCCAAAACCCTGCTGTACATTAGTTGTACATTATTACATTAGTTGTAATTTTTCTTTTACATTAGTTGTAAAATACATTAGTACATTAGTTGTACTTTTGTAGAAACATGTGTTGTTTTAATGTAATCAAAATCAGTATATATAAACTGATCATTTACTTTACTCAAGTGTTGTAATTTCCATTCATCAAAATGTATTGTAAAATGTATAGTGATTATTGATTAAATCAGCTTAGGCTAATTATTGCAAATAGGGGGAGATTGTTAGGCACAAAAAGGCCTCAGTCAAACCTGCTCTGCATCTGAGGGGGAGATTATTAATCAAACCTGTTGAGGCACTTGATGGGTAATAGTTAAGGCCTGTTTATGCCTTAATAATTCCTAAAAAGTGATTTGCAATATCAGTCCAAAGCTGTTCTATATGTTGCATGTGTTGCAACTAAGACAGTTTGTCCAAGCTGTTCAGTCCGCTGAACAGGCTGGACATAAACTGTCTACCCTGCTCTACACTGGTGAGCAGCTTGGGCAGTTTTCAAGTGTTCTGTTCTTTGTGAACAGAACCTGTTCTTTGTGAACAGGCTAAACACTTTATGGAATGTGTTTCCAAGTCCTCATGTATTGTATTTGACTACAAGATCAGTTTACAAAGTCGAAGACAAAGTGGAAATCGGAATTGCTCAGCCTGCCCAAGCTGTTCTGTTACATGAAGACAAAAGGTTATTTGGAAAAGGATGACAGACCTTTTTCTTATATCAAAATAGGCCTTTACAAGGAAGAAAGACGCAAAGTTGACATTCCTTATTTAGTTAAAGGCAATGCAACAGTAGACAAAGTGAAAAGACAAAAGTTCTGCACACAAGAAGACAAGTCTGCTTTTCAGAAAGTGCAGAAAAGGTTATGTTGTCGTTTCAACAAGACTTCTCCTTTTTCATTCCGTACAATGAAGAAGTTTCACTTAGATCCTCTGAGTGAGTATAAAAGGAAGCTTTTAAGGTGAGAAAGATTAAGCCAAAAAGCTAAGTGCTGAAAACAAGAGTGAACGTGCAAGTGTGTTTTTCATGCATGCAAGCCTGCTTGTGTAATACAGTTTCTCTGTGTCTAAGCTGTTCTACATAAGCTGTCCCTCTGAGTCTTGTAAACACAGTGAGTGCTTCTTAGTGAGTGTATTCATTGTAAACTAGTTTGAGTCTGTCTTAGACTAGTGAACATACTGTTGTATCTGTCATCTCAGCTTGAACCCTTCTGCATTCAAGCGTGTTTGTAATTAACAACTTGTTGATAATACACACAAACATTGAGAAAATAGTGTGTAGTTTTTAAATAGCTGTATTCACCCCCCCCCCCCCTCTACAACTTAAAGCTATATACTTTGGGAACCTCTCGGGACCTACAATGGTCAACAGTACACCCATGAAAACTCCCATGGCTCCGGATTCTAAGTCTAAACTCGATGAGGACATTTCAGGGAAACCTGTCGATGTAACTCATTATTTAGGGATAATTGGGTCATTAATGTATTTAACAGCCAGTAGACCGGATATTATGTTTGCTACGTGTGTCTGTGCTAGATATCAGGCACATCCTAAAGAATCACATTTGGCTGCTGCCAAATGCATTTCAAGATATCTGAAGGGAACACCAAGTTTAGGTTTGTGGTATCTGAGGGAATCAACGTTTATATTAACTGTTTATTCTGACGCTGATCACGCAGGTGACAAAATGGATCGGAAAAGCACATCAGGAGCAATACAATTTCTCAGTGACAAACCCGTCTACTGGTCATCCAAAAAGCAACATTGTGTATCCCTGTCAACAGCAGAAGCTGAAAACGTAGCAGTATCGTCGTGCTGTTCACAAGTGTTGTGGATGTAGAGCCAACTCATATATTACGGGTTTACACTGCAAATGATTTCCATTTACTGTGATTCACAAAGTGCCATTGCAATAGCTTCAAATCCGGTGCAACATTCAAAAACTAAGCACATTGACATCCGGTATCATTTTATAAAAGATCATGTAGAAAATGGTAATGTCGAGTTATATTTTGTACCCACTGAATATCAACTAGCTGATTTGTTTACCAAAGCCTTAGATAAAAAACGATTTGATTTTTTGGTATACAAATTTGGGTATGTTGAATCGTTAGATTTAAACTTTCAGTAGTTACAAATAATAATTTTAAATTTACATCTTTTATTTGATTAAATTGTTAATCTCATGTGATATTAAAGTTTAATTTTTCTAAGTTTAACAACTTCGGATTGTCATGTGCAGGGGGAGCAGACAGAAATTTTATCTGAATTTTATATATCTGATAAATTTTTATATGTTTTTGTAGGGGGAGCTGTCATATAAAGAGTTATACATCTGAGGGGGAGCTCATATGCAAAATATAAGGAGGAGCAACATTTTTTTTTATCTTTTAATATTTTTTTTCGTTCATTTTAAATTTTTTAGTTGTTTTAAATTTTTTTTGTTAGTTGTTATTTTTTACTTTATTTTTGTGTGTGAATTTTATTTTTTGTAAATAAATGGGCTTAAAAGTTGTAAGAGAGAGTGTTAATTCATATTTCTAGCAATTCATTCAACATTTTACATAAACATATGAACAATTAACACAATCGCAGAATACAATATGTCAAATGATCATTACATATGAACTCCTTTTGTGGTAAATCTCTTACCAAGTTCTTTTTGACTAAAACATTCATGGATTTGAAGTTCATGTGACACATCCTTCTGTGCCAAAGAGCAGACTCATTGGATGATGCTTTGGATATCAAACAGCTTAAAGTACTTGATTTGGATAAAAGTTCTGTGTCCAAACAGTATACATTGTCCTTTCTTGGTGTTCTTAGTAAAACAAGATTTTCAGGAATTGTAAAATCTTTTGAAAGAACAATGCACTTAGAATCTGTAAACAGAACAATATTATGTTTGTCACAGATTTGAGACACACTTAATAAGTTATACTTAAGTTGTTCAACATACAAAACATCATTGAAAATCATGTTGCCTGCAATAACAGTACCTTTACCTGTAACCTTACCTCCTTTGGAGTTTCCTCCAAATCCAACAAACCCTCCATCAAAGCCTTTGAAATTTGACAAGCACTCAGAACTGCCTGTCATGTGTCTAGAGCATCCACTGTCCAAATGCCATCTTGTTTCATGTGGTGACCTGTGGTTGCCCTGCACAAATAAAAGCTTAGTTAGTAGTGGAGTAAACCCAAACCAAGTTGGTTTTGGTTTGTCCTTGTGCATTAACATAACTAAACACTGTCTTTGATTTCTTATACTTAGTGAGATACACTGATGGATTTTGTGGAGAGTACTTAGTTATCACATGAGGTATCCAGGTGTTTTGTCCATCCTTTTCAATACCAGTCTCAGATGATCCATTACCAGTCCCAATTTTGAGCCTAGCAGTCTGAACTGAGTCTGTAGTGCTAACAGCCTGAGAATTTGCACTAGCAGTGTCAACTTTAGGCTTGGCAGTTTTAACAGGTTTACCTGAGTTTTTACCTTTAACACACCATATTTGTTTAAAATTTAATTTTGGTTTAGCTAAAACTTGTTTTTGGTGTGTGGATTGTTTCTTATTTACTTTTGAGAACCTGTGATCAACTGTTTTCTTTGGAACAGATGCAGTAGGAGGTTTGGCCTTTGAATTTTTTGAATTTTGAGAGTTTGTCTTTTTATGAATCGCAGTCTGTTTTGCAACAGATGGTTTATAAAAGCAATCCCTGGCCAAGTGATTTTTCCTGCCACAATGGAAGCATTTTTTGACTGTTTGGAATGGAGTACCAGTTTTATTGAATAATATCTGGTTCTTGTTCCTTTGATTTCCCCTTACCTGCTGTTGTTTGGGAAACTTTTGGACACCATGCTTTTGGCATGTGCAGATTGGAACATTTTTACCCTTTTTATTATTCTTTGATGAAGATGCAGTGTTACAGTTAGAAAGGACAGAAACCTGTGGAGTAGCATTGCATACACTCATCTTCTCCTTTCCTTTCTTATTGGGGATTTGGATTTCTATAGGTGCAATTGTTTTGTGTTCTTTCTTAACTGCTGTGCACTCACAGTCTCTATTTTGAATCAGATCTTCTTTAGATTCATGACCGTTTTCAAGGATAGGATCTACAGTGGTCATACACTCATATAATGGTTCATTAACAAGTCTATCAGCAACTTCACTCATTGGATGAATGTATTTGTTGTTGTATGGAGGTGGAGTGGCTCTGTATCCTATACCTTCTTTGGGATTGAGCTGAGATTTACCCTATCTTTAAATTGCACTTCCATTAGGTGTTCCAGCTTTTGATTTGCCAATTTGAAGTTTCCTAGATCTATATTCACAGATTCTAGTTTCTTATTAGCCTCTAACACCTTTTGTTCAGTCTCATCTAATTTTTTATTTAAGGATTCTATTTTCTTATTCAGCTCCTTTTTCTCCTACTCATGATATGTTCCATCATGTCCCATTTGAATCTCATTATCCTTATAGTCATTGATCTGTTTTTCAAGATCTTCTATGGCCTGCATGTATTCATATCTCCTTTCTTCCATCTTAGCTAGAGTTTTACACATGCTCTCATTATGATCTCTGTACTTTTTAACCATATTTTTGCATGTTTGAGAGCAGAGTTTAGAATTTACCTTAGATGGTAGTTCAGTGGAGGTGACATTTGATGTTTCTGCCATTAGAGCTTGATTTTGAAACTCTTCCTCTGTTTGATCACTCCAGTCAAACACATTGTCTTCTTGAGAGACAAGTGCTTGTGATGATGAAGCATGATTAGTCTGCTGAGGTCTTGATGGCTTTTGACCTTGAGATCTGCATTCTTTGGCAAAGTGCCCAAGCTTGTGACATTTAAAACACTCAACTTTTGACTTATCAAAAGCTAGTTTGCCTTCTGCTCTGGCTTGAAAGTTGGATCTGCCAGTTCTTTTCAGAAACCTTTTGGCCCTCATGGTTAGCATTGCATGTTGCCATTTCAGATCCATCTCTTCTAGGTCATCTGGATGAATCTGTTCTAGATCTTCAGCATTTAGAGCAAACAGTCCATCATTGGCAACAAAAGCTTCATAGGGAGCCTCAGTAGAGTTACCATCACCACCTGAAAAGCAATCACTGCAATTAGATTTTTCAGATGATAGAAGAGCAGTGTTGTGATTATAAGAAAAATATTTCTTTTTAGTGTCAATCTCAGTCTCAAACACTCTCAGACTGTTGTACAGATCATCCAGCTCAATTTCATCAAGAGTGTCTTTTGTTCTCCATTGAGCAGCATAGACTGTCCACTCTTCACCAAGAGATCTAAGAAATTTTCTGTTGACTTCATCTTGATCCAGGCTGACTTTTGCACTCTCCAATTCACTTATCAGTTTGTTGAACCTGTCAAAGATTTGAGTAAGGTTTTCATTCTTGCCACCAGAAAAGTTCTCATACTGCTGTTTCAAAAGATCCTTTTGATTTCTCTTGGTACTGGCATTCCCAGCAAATCTTTTCTCTAAAGCAATCCAAAGAGAATGAGCAGTATAAAACTTTTTAAACTGACGTTGATAAGCATTAGGAATGGCTATTTGTAGAAGTGTAAGAGCTTTCACTTCATTCATTCTAGCCTTTCTTTCAAGTTCAGTTTTTGGAGGAGTTTTGATGGGTTTGCCTTCAGCATCAAGTTCAGGATCAACTGCAGGAGGAAATTCAACAACTTCCCATATGGCATAATCAATGAATTGAATATGTTGTTGAATCCTGAGTTTCCACATCTCAAACGCAGTGGGCTTGAGCATAGGCACTTTGAGTCCTTGCCCAGATCCACTAATACTGTTATCAAATTCCATTGCAGAAAAATTAAAAAAAAATGTTAAAAGAAAGCTTTTGACTTTGAAAACAAAGAACGACCTGTGGCTCTGATACCACTTGTCAGGATCTAAATGTTACTACCTAAGATTAACTGGTTTGAATTGATCAGTGTATAAACCAATAATCTTGTATTGAATCAAAGTCCAATTAAGAAGTTTGCGGAATAACACTTAATTGTTTTAAGAAAAACTTTCAGAATCAATAACAAATAGATATAACTGAATAGACAAAGTTGCTTGTATTGCTGAACTCAATGATTACAATCACCTCTAATCTGTTTGATTAGACGAAGAACACAAATTGTTCTTAGGGTTTTACAACCTTAGAGGCTTATGAAACTTAAACAAAAAGCAATTACAAACTTGAACGTGCAGAAACTTGATACAATAGAAAAACCTATTCTATGTATTTATAATGCTTTCTGATTTGTTTCCTTGAAGGACTCTGACTTCTCTGATAGTAGATATGCTGGAATCTTCGTGTAAATATCTCTTCCTGAATATCAGCACTTTCTGTTTATGAACTGTTGAGCAGCTTGAATCACTAAGCAGCTTGAACAGAGCAGCTTGAATGAATTTACTCTGGCAGCTTGAACTTTTACTCTAGCAGCTCGAACTTCTCCAACTAAAAGCATGAACTTTGTACTTACATAGAAAATCTACTAACAGTTTGAGAAATCTAACTAACAGCTTGAACTACTTAGAATATTTCCCAACATTTTGTATTACACTCTGACCCTTTGGATATACCATACCCGTTGCACAAACGACTTTTCGTTGGCCATAGGGAAGCATCAACGAGCACATGGCAGGCTCCTATAATTTAAATTAGGATCAAATGTATATATGTAATACATAAACTGATAAGAAATAAAAGAAACATACTTACCTTTATCGAATCCAAATCATCAACATTATCAAAGTTGTAGGTTGACCCAACACTACTTTTTCGCATGTTTGGGCTCCCATCAGGTACATCCCCTTGAATAGGTGTCATCTCTTGTCTACTTATATTGTCAATATGCTTCTCCAATTTCTTTAATCTTTTTTCCCAAATTTCATCTTTCAACTTCCTGGATCTTTCCTCCCGCTCCTTTAATTCATAATACTTTTCTTCCCATTCTTTTGATGTTGTGCGATGCTTCCTCTTTTTTCCACTAATATTCGACAATCCCTTTTTTAATCCAACCATGTGGCCGACCCCCTTGTGCGGCCTGTGTGCTCAGGTCCAATCACCATCATTAAAGCATCTGTTCCTGGTTCAGGTTGCAAATCTCCTTGCGTAATTTGTAAGTCTTTATCTATCTGTTCAAACAAGCAACAAGTTACATTTCGCAAATTGATTTCATAAACAAGTTATTAGTTTTTATTATAAAACATTAAAAAACTGCAAGCATCATACCAACTCTTGTGCCATGCCATGAAGATGACTCGGTAACTTAAGTTGTCCCTGTTGGTTGATCATCCTCCTAGCCAACAAATAATTTCTTGCACGTTCATCATTTATCTTGTGGACATCTGTTGCTAATGTTGGATCCTCCCTTTCTTTCTCCCAGGTAGGTATATTTCCACGGTAGCCTTTTGAACCTAACCGGGAAGGATTCTTATTCATCTTTGACCATTCTCTACCTTTTTGACGCATTTTCTTCACATAAAAGTAACAAATCATAATGTAGTTTTGGTGCATACTTATGAATTAAATAAGTAAAAAGAGAATATAATTAAAAATCTCTTTAAATCTCTCAAGACCCTATAAATTATTTATATAGTTTTGAAGAAAATTGATTGAATTCGTCAAGCAAACAACAACAATCAAGACCCTGGATGTTTTCAACTTTTCATAAATATTTCAATTGATATAATTTCTGAAATATAAAGTTACACATACCCTAAATTTGTCGACTAGGTCAAAGTTTTATTTATCAAAAGCGGGAATTAAAAAAAATCAGTATTTTATATATTTTAAAAAATAACAACTATTTCTAAAAGTTGGGGATAAAAAAGTTAAGCATTAATTTAAATATTATAGAAAAGAATAACTAATTATGTTTTTTTATATGATTGTTATCATAGAGATTCAATATTTAATAGGAAAATTACCAAAAAATGTAATATAAAATACAAAATTTGACGATAAAAGGGAGCATAAAATAAAAAAGAATTCTTCTTAATTTGTCATCAATACCCATTTTTTTGTCAAACTTAAATTTTATGTTATTTTTCTTGGCTTAAAAAATTTTACATTACCTTTATTGACAATTATTGAATTTTATATTAATCTAAGTTTTAATCTTTTAAACTAAATATAAATTTTTTATTCTTAATTTTCATGAATTTCAATTTTAAAAGATTAAAACTTAGATTAATATATCCATTTTCATCCATAAAAATAAAAATACATTCGAAAAAAATAATAACTTACTTTAGTACAAATTCAGGTAACACGGGATCTAACAATCCATAATCCTTCAGTGTGGTCAGATCTTAAATAACCGATATCAATAATATCTTCATTTGTAGATGGAATTCCGATAGAAAACGGAGGTAGCTCGTCAAACTGATCGTATTCATCCTCATCTACAACATTCTCAACTCCAATTATACGTCGTTTACCATGGAGTACGATATGCCATCTCGAATCCTTTGGATCCTCAACAAAGAAAACCTGAGTTGCTTGTTTTGCTAAAATGAATGGTTCGGATGTTTACCAATTTGTAGAAAGATTGACAATTGTGAAACCATCAAAATCCACTTTAACACCTCGTTCATTCTCAACCCATTTACACTTGAACAATGGTATAGTGAACGATTCATAATGTAGTTCCCATATTTCTTGAATGACCCCATAATACGAGCTTTAGGCAATCGTCGACCTCTCTTCGTGATTCGCCCTTGGGAGTTTTGTTGTTGCGACGATTAACGTAACTCCACTATTTTGTAACGTACTTTTCTCATCTTGTTGTTCGGTGTAGAAGGTATATCCATTGATGTCGTAACCTTGGTATTTTGTCACAACATATCGAAGGCCGTATCCCAACTGTTGTACTGTTTTATCAACACCAGTTCTTCCAAGCTCGCCTCTTACCCATCTTTCAACCATTTTGAAAAAGTTCTATTATGCTCGGTAACTACCCATTTTTCAGTCCGTTTACTGTTATTTGCTTTTAACAATGCCATGTGCTCATGTATGTATGGAGCAATAACTGTCATGTGTTGTAGGACTGTGAAATGTGCCTGGTCAAAATCTGCTTGTTTAACGATATCTGTTTCTTGTCCAATCGTACCAACCCCTTGAAGCCGGCCCTCATGCCGAGATTGTGGAACACCGATATTTGGGACATCTTTCATGTAGTTGGTGCAGAATTCAATAACCTCTTTTGATGAATACCCTTCGACGATACTACCCTCAGGTCGATGTCGATTCCTTACATATTCTTTTAAGAAACCCATATATCTCTCAAACGGATACATGTACCGTAAAAATACGGGTCCACAAGCCTTTATATCTCCTACTATATGAGATACAAGATGAACCATGACATCAAAAAAAGAAAGGTGGAAAGTACATCTCCAGTTGGCAGAGAGTGATGATAACATCACGTTGCCATGAATCCAATACCTCAGGATCAATCACTTTTGAATGAATCATGTTAAAAAACAAACAGAGTTTGGTGATTGTGTGGCGAATGCGGTCCGACAATATTCCATGAATTGCGATAGGAATCATTTGTGTCATCAAAACATGACAGTCATGAGATTTCATTCCAAGTAATTTCAAATCTTTCATCGACACCAATTTTTTAATGTTCGCAGAATAGCCAGATGGAACCTTTAAACCATGCAAACATCGACAAAATTGTGTTTTCTCTTTCTTTGACATGGTATAACAAGCTGTCGGTAGAGATGTACGCTTTCCATCATTCTCAACGGGAGCAAGCTCGGGTCGAATTCCCATTTCAACCATATCCTTTCTAACATTAATCCCATCCTTCTTTTTCCCAGAAATATTTAACAACAACCCTATTAAGTTATCGCATACAATTTTCTCTATGTGCATGACATCAAGACATTGCCGGACTCGCAAATGCTTCCAATATGGCAAATCCCAAAATATTGACTTTTTCTTCCATATATTTTTTGGAGGAGTTATACCATTCTTCCCTAACACGATGTTTATATCTGCAACTCGAGAAAATGTAGCTTTTCCATCTAATGGTAGCCTTATCATGCCATGCTCGTTTTTACCATCGAATGCTCTCTTTTGTCTACGATATGGATGACTCCTAGGAAGTGATCTTCGATGTCCCATGTAAACCATTTTTCGACAGTTTTTTAGCCACAACGGACATGTGTCATCTTCATAAACGGGACAAGCCTTCCCTCCTTTTGTGCTGTAACCTGACAAATTACCATAGGCCGGGAAGTCACTTATGGTGCAAAAAATCATGGCCCGCAATATGAAGTTCTCCTTCTTATATGCATCATACACCTCAACACCTGGACTCCACAACATTTTCATGTCGTCAATTAATGGAGCTAAATATACATCAATGTCATTACCAGGTTGTTTTGGACCTTGAATTAACAATGACATCATGATGTATTTCCTTTTCATTGTTAACCAGGGCGGAAGATTGTAGACGCACAAAAGAACTGGCCAGGTGCTGTGTCGACTGCTCATGTTTCGGAAAGGATTAATTCCATCTGAACTTAGTCCAAACCGTATTTCTCAATTCGTCGCCAAATTCTACAAAATCAGCATCAATATTCCTCCATTGAGGAGAATCAGCAACATGTCTTAACTTTCCATCATTTTTACGTTCTTCTTTATGCCAACGCAACAATTTTGCATCTTTAGCATTTGCAAATAATCGCTTTAATCTTGGCACGATGGGCAAATACCATAATAGTTTGGCAGGTGGTCCATTCTTCGTCACATCATTATTTTGTTTTGTTTGTTGCTTCCGCTTATATCTAGATGCACCGCATACAACACATTCATGCAAGTCTTTGTATTCGTTTCTATATAATATACAATCATTTGGACATGCATGTATTCTTTCAATTTCCAATCCCATCGGACACATCATTTTTTCGCCTGGTATAATGAATCTGGCAGTTCATTGTCTTCTGGAAGCATATCATGCAAAATCACTAATAAACTTGTGAAACTCTTATCACACCAACCATTGTTTGCTTTTAAATTAAGCAATTTCAACATTGCAGAAAGCTTGGTGAATTTCGTGCAACCAACATACAATGGTTTTTCTGAGTCATCGAATAATTGTTGAAACTTATCGTGAGAGTTCTCAGCAACTTCATCCTCCAAATCATGTAACATGTCATCCAAATGGTCATAATTGTCGTTGTTGGTTGGCTCAAGATGATCATCATCATTAAATTTAGAAACAACAGGGGTACTTGTAGATGACAATTCACCATGTCTTGACCAACACGTGTATCGTTCCATAAACCCATCCACTATTAGATGTAATCTAATAACATCGGAATCTTCATACATATGAGAATTTTTACACTTTTTACAATGACACCAAATTTCACGTCTTCCTTTGTTGGACCGGTCCTCCTCAGCAACTTTTCGAAAACGAGACAAACAATTCAAATATTCGATTGAAGCACGTTCTATGTTGTACATCAATTCGCTATGATCTATCTGTAATTAATAATGGAATTTATGCAATATGCCACATTGAAGAATGAGTTATATTTTTACATTAATTTTTTTCAAAAAAGGTTTACCTTTTTTAAAGTAAAAAATATAACTCAAAACGTTATTTTTTAGTTTTTAATTAATAATTATTATGAATTTGTCTTTATTAATATTTTATTATTCAAATTTATGTCTTTTATATTAAAATAGTTTTACTGGTATTTATAATTTTTTAAATCAGTCTATTATTTAATAATAATAGAAATATGAATAAAAACAACACTAATAATAATTATTAAACAAGGGCAAATTGGTCATTTTAAATGGCCAAAAGACCATATCCATAAAAAACCTTCAATCATAAGGACTGTCAATGTAATTTTTAATGTTAAAGAATTCAATCCATAATTTCTAATGAACCACGGGGACGAAATTTGTAATTTACCCCATTAATAATAATTAGGGTAAATTACAATTTTCGCCCCTGTGCTTATATGAAAATTATGGTTACCGTCCTTTTCATGATAAAATTAAAATTACAGTACTTATAGTTGACGTTTTGTTATGGTTTTAGTCCTTTTTCCACTAATTTTTCTTAAAATGACGATTTTACCCTTTCTCTTTATTTCATGTTTGGTCCCTAACCAAAATATTTCTTTTATATATCATTTTCTTAATGATTAATTATTCTTTTATTATTTATTTAATATATTGTCTTATTATTACTATTAAATTTTAATTGAAGTAATAAATTATCTAATAAGTTTTATTTTCATTATTTATTTAAAATTATTATTACTAGTATTATTATAGTTTTTAAAATGATATTTATTTATTTTATTACTTTTCATTTATAAAGGTTTTAACTATTTATACATTTAATTTATTTATATTTCTCCTCTGCTTTATATTAGTTTATATAAATATTTATAAATCTGATCAACTTTTGTCCAAATTTACACACATAGTATTAATTTTTATATTTTAATTTAGTTTTTTTTCTAATTGTACAAATATAATATGTTCAATGTAATTTTAACTTAATGAAATATGATATTTAACGTGTAATTCATACTAATTTATTTATTTCATCAAGTTAATATTCATACAATTTACAAATGTCCATAATTTCTAATGAACCACAGAGACGAAATTTGTAATTTACCCTATAAATTAAAGCTATATATAGATCGAAAAAAACTACCTTAATAGCTTCGACAAATACGCTCCACCAATCAAGGTAGTCCTTCCATATATATATAATTGCAAGTGTTCCTATAATAATATACAATAAATAATAAAAATTAACAACATATGTGTATTTTTCTCTCTATACACGCGCGCGCGCACACACACACACACACACACACACACACACACATATATATATATATATATATATATATATATATATATATATATATATATATATATATATATATATAGAGGGGGGTTCAATGGAAAACCAACATGCATCGGAAAACCTTGGAAAACCTCCATTCATCACTACAAATGCATCACAATTCCCGCGTGATGCATCGAATTCCCGCGTGATGCACCGTCTTTCCGCATAATGCACCTGAAAATTTGTGAAAACCGCACTGCACCACCACAAATGCATCAAATTTCCCGCATGATGCATCAAAATCCCGCGTGATCCATCAAATTTCCCGCGTGATGCAGCAAAATCCCGCGTGATGCATCACTTTATTTACGATCATGCCACCACGTTTTTCATGAAATGCATCACATCGGACGGTATGCGTAGGTTTCCACAGTTTTCCGGTGCATAGTGGTTTTCCATCGAACCCACCCCTATATATATATATATATATATATATATATATATATATATATATATATATATATATATATATATATATATATATATATATATATATATATGTTTGCACGTATGTGTGTTGTACACACACATTAAAAGTATATTTAGACAAAAATACATTAATATATAAATACACAAACACATTAAAATTTAAAATATCAAACAAAATTACCTTCAATGAAATGATGAATTAATTATGAAGATTTAATGGAGAATAATAATTTTTGGATGAGATGTATCAATGAAGAAGAGAATGTATTAATGGAGGAGAATAATAATTTTTGAAGATTTAATGAAAATGAAAGTGAAAAAGAAAGATATTAAAATTGAAAACCATTAAGCCTTTTAAAAAGAAAAAAAGAGCATAATATACCCCGGTTGGTTTTTACCAAACCGGGGTCCATTTGTTTAAAAAGGATGCCTTTTGAATTAGTCTTAGGCGTAATATACCCCGGTTGGTTCAAACCAAACCGGGGTCCATTTGTTTAATTTGTATCCGTTTAATTAGCCTAATATACCCCGGTTGGTTTTTACCAAACCGGGGTCCATTTGTTTATATGCCGTTTGAATTAGTCTTGGCGTAATATACCCCGGTTGCTTTCACCAAACCGGGGTCCATTTGTTTAATTTGTAGCCATTGAATTAGCCTAATATACCCCGGTTTGGTTACAAACAACCGGGGTGTATAATAAAAAGTAAAGGACCCCGGTCATTTTGTTAAACAACCGGGGTGTATCAGCCCTCATTACAACAACTAAATGAATCCCGTTTTTTCAGGTTTTTTTCTATGAACCGGGGTAAATATGGGGGTCCATTATGCATTTCGTAGTAGTGTATGGTACATCACGATTGGTAATACTAGTGGCCGTGATTAGGATCTCTTGATTTAATCCAATTTTTATAAATTGAGAAGTTTCTACTTATCTTCTTAATTGATTCCATTTTTCTACCAAAAATGAATTTTATAATTAGCTTTTGATGAAAAAAAAAAGTCTGTATATCGTAAAATTTGAATTTTACTTTATCTTTTTCAGCTATTTGTTTAGTAGTTTAAGCATGGAGAACTTGTATAACCATAAAATGGTTAACGAAGGAAAATTTGTGACCATCATGTCATAGGGTCCGTTTGGTTTGTGAAATAAAAATGAAAGGAATCAAATATTAAATTCTAATCAGTTTAGTTTGTTTGGACCTTTTGATTACAATGAGGAGAAACCTATTTTTATTTGTTATTCATAATTATTTGTAATGAAACTTAGATTATGATATTTCACAAATCGTATTACTGACAAACATTAAACATGTCCTAATCCTTCTTGCCAAAAACACTAATTATTGTAATTTAAATCTCGATTCCTTTATTACTTGATTCCATAAGTCAAATTAATTTCTTAAAAAAGTTGTATATTAATTATATACAGTACACATCAATGGTTAGGAACTTGGAATTACATGCATACGTAAAAGAATTTATGAAATGGGCCCAAAATCCTAACATTCTGAAAAAAATGGTCCAAAACGAAGGACCATAGTTCAATTCTATGAACTAACTCTCTTGTAGAGTTGTAGGAACAACAATGATCTACTTTTGGGTTTAACGAAAGGGTCCCTATACCCCATTAAAAAACTAGAAACATGGATCATCATATGATTTGTGGAAATTACATAGCAGATCAACGTTCTAAATGAGTAACTTTTAAAGTTCAAAAATATCCAAAAAATAAAGAAACCTTGTTAAAGACACCGGTCCAATTGGTGGCGTCATCGCTTCTCATCGGTTATGGAGGTGCTTGAATATGTTGAAGTAATCAGAAAAGATATTGCTAGCCGAAATCAAGCATTTGCTCTTCAGGTATATTTCAAGTCATTTGACTTTGTGTTTTTTATGCATTTGATGTTGTATGTTTTATCACAAACTCTTTAAAAGAAAGATCAAGATATCTTGAATGCAGTTGCGATGGTGAAATCAACCAAACGACTTTACAAATGTTTAGAGCTAATGGGTTTAATTCAATTTTGGAGAAAGTCACTTGTTTTTGTAAAAAATATGATCTTGAAATGGTGAATATGAAGGATAATTATGTTAATCCAAAAAATTGAAGACAAATGACCAACATCTCGTATCACCATTGTTACAAATTTGCTTGTTTTAACACAATTGTGGATTTAAAAAGTCAAGAATTTGGTAATCGTTTTGATGCGGCAAGTTCGGAATTATTAATGTGCATGGGGACTTTCAATTCGTATGATTCTTTTTTGGACTTTGATGCATCATAGTTATTAAGGTTGGCGGAGATGTATCCGAATGATTTTAATTATGGGTAGCAGGTTAATTTTCTGCATCAACTTGAATACTTTACTGAAAATGTGGAAGACGATTCAAGATTTTCTAACTTGAATGGAGTTGGCGAGATTGCTAAATTAATGGTGGAAACTAGAAAGTATCTTTCGTATCATTTGGTTTAACGATTGTTGAAGTTAACATTGGTTTTGTTCATCGCAACCGTGACAGTTAATAGATGTTTTTTAGCAACGAAGTTGGTCAAGTCTGAATTGCACAATTCAATTGGTGTTGAATTTATGAACACTTGTTGCAATTGTTGTTTTGAGAAGGAATTACTTGTCAGTGTTTCGAATGAAGATGTGATGACAAGATTTCAAAAGATGAAGACTCGAAGACAATAATTGTAGAACTTTAAGACTTACGGTACTTATTCATTTTATGGTTTAATGATATTGTATTGTGTATTTTTTTATTAGAGAAATTTGTTTTGTATTGGCAACCAATTTCAGTTACCAGATCCATTTTAGAAAATATTTTAAAAATCTAACTATTAAACTTACTCTAAAAAAGTGACACCAATAACAAAAAGTTCTGAATCCATTCCAGCAACCGTCTCATAACTAAAACACATGATATACTAAGAGCTATATTTGAAAGTATGTTACCAACTTGTTAGGAATATTCATACTAGCCCATTTTATACAAAGGAAGTAAAGGTGTTTTGGCCTCTTGTGAGGAATGATTTTTTCATTGTCTTTGAATCTTTTTTGGTCTTTTGAGTTCACTTGAGACAAACTTTATAAAGTGGTGGGAATGTCGCCAACGGATACATGTTTTGCTTTTATTTTCTTCATATTTTTTTTTCTCAACACAATTGAAGATGATGCACATAAAACACAACTTCACATGAGTTGTTAAAAGAAGAGGAAGGGGGGACCAAAATACAAACAAAAGTGTATGTAATGTCTAAGTCATAATTTGTTCTCTTATCTTTGAATGATTTTAGAATTGAATTGGCATATATCACATTTGAAATAATTGACATTTATAAATAATAACTAGATTTTTCTGTGCATTGTCTAAAAATACATCATACTAAAAAGTGTAAATTATATTATATAACAAAATATAATATAAAACTATATACAATAAATGAAAACATTTATTACCACATGTGACCTTCACATTTTATATAAAATTAAATAAAAATTATTATTTTTAATTAGAATAAAATATAAATACTACTTTTTGTTTTCAAAATCTATAAATATTAAAAATAATAACTTATTCTATCAACACATACCTAATATAATAATGAGGTTGAGAATATCCAAATGACACATAACATCACCACCATCTTTCTCGGGAAAATAACTCTTTATTATTTTTAAAATATAATATAATTACATTTCATTATTTTTAAAATCTATAAATATTTAATAAATAGTTAAGAACACCTGTTCTTTGATATTATCTAACAATGTTATTTGTCATCATTATCTGTTTGACATTTATTAGTTTATTAACTATTCTAAATCCTAACTTAAAAAAAATCTTCAATTATATAATCTATCTATAAACTTTATTTATAAAAAAATTCTTAAATTATATCAAGTAAAAATATATAATAAAGTTCATAAGAAAAATAGGGATAATTGTGCAAAAAACCACTAACTTGGCAGTTTTTCGTGATTAAAACCTCAAACCATTTTTAGTTGCATTGAAAACCCTGAACTAACTAAAAATCAGTAAATCAAGGTTTTATCAATGGGTAACCGGTTGAAACCGGTTATGAATCTTACATGGACCAGTATATAACCTACTGGAATGAATTTTAATTGTTGAAATCGGTTGCCAAGTAATACACATCATTTAAACCCCCGTTGATAATTTTTAATTGTAATTTTTTAAACGGGATTACATCATCAACGGGGGTTTAAATGATGTGTAATACTTAGAAACCGGTTTCAACAATTAAAATTTATTTCACGTAGGTTATTTACCAGTCCACGTAGGATTAATAACCGGTTTCAACCGGTTACCCATTGATAAAAATTTGATTTACTGATTTTCAGTTAGTTCGGGGTTTTCTATACAACGAAAAATGGTTTGAGGTTTAAATCATAAAAAACTGACAAGTTGAAGGTTTTTTGCGCAATTCTCCCAAAAATATATTCAGTGTTATAAATATAATTAAAATAAATACGAACTGTACAAACAATATGTCAAGTATTAATTATAGAGGTGAAAACGACTTATAATAGAAGCTCAAGGACTAATCATGTAATTAGGTGAAAGTTTAGATGTTAGTTCTTGGAATTTTCCTTAAGGTTTTAGAAGCCTCTCATTTTCATGTATGTGTTCTTAAAGTTGTATTTTGAGCGGATTATTTAATTCAATGGAAGATTCATCAAAATTAAGTATGATTCACCTAGATCTTGATCTAACAAATGGTATCAGAGCCTAAAATGGTGAATCTAACAAAAAATATTGCAAGAAATTTGAAAAAAAATCAATCAAAAAAGTCAAAGTTTGAGATGTAACGTTCTGGTTATGATATGAAGATCATCAAGATGAAGCTGCTGTAAAAATTTCAAGTTCTAATTCGTCATATTCAGGGAGTAATCGAATTTTGAAATTCTTTCAATTTTTTACGTTCTTGAATGTGTGAACTTTTTAGGGGGAGAGAAGTTTATACCTTGTTTGTTGTATGAGAGAGAAATACACTTTGTAGGGGAAAGTGAATTTCTGATGTAATTTTTTTTAGGGGGAGTGACTTTTGTTCTAAGATAAATGTAATTTTTTCTGAATATGTATTTCTTTAAAAGGAGAGACTTTGTAGGGGGAGAGTGAATTTCTGATATAATTTTTTTTTTGTTTGAGAGGAATTGATTTTTTTTTTCTGAAGTTGAATGTAATATTTTTTTCCTTTTGAGTTTGATTGTACTTTTATTCTACTTAAAGTTGTATTGTTGTCTCTAAAATTCTTATGCATGATGATCTTCATCTATATGATCATCATGAGAGGAAGAAATGATTATTTTCAGACACACGATATTCAAGTTAACTAGTTTATTAAATCAATTGAAGAGAAGATTAGAGAAGAACAAATAGAATCATTTCAAAGATACTAAAGAGTTAGCTGAGACAGTATTTGTAGCTGAGTTTGCTGATTCATAAAATCAAGGGGAAGAATACATAGAATTCGTGTTTCGAGGGGGAGTGTATTCTTATCAGAGAAGATAAGATCAAAAGATGAAGAGAATTAAATAAAGTTCATGATTCAAGGGGGGAGTCTTTTAACTAAGAAGGAAAGATCAAAGAAGACGAGATATGAAGATCAGAGAGATAGAGATAATGCTCAGAGAGAAGAAAAGACTAAAGGTAATTGAAGATCACATTTTTGAAGACATTGTAGAGTCCTTGTTTTTTGTCTTGTGTCTGTAAGTTGTTTTTCACCTCTAAGGGGGAGATTGTTAGGTATTAATTATAGAGGTGAAAACATGTTAGAATCAATATGTCTAGGGTATATTTTGTAATTAATGCATAGTTAACTTTTGCATATAATTAGAATATTCCTTTTGTAAATAAGTTAGTTCTAACATTCTTGATTTTGCACGGAAACAATTGAAGATTAGGGCTACAGTGACTCATACGATATTGTTTGTATTGAATATTTGATTGCATTGAATAATCATTTGGTGCAATAATCATTCGGTTAGTGTCTGGATTTTGTTCTTTATTGTTTGTATTGAATATTTGATTAATTAATCTGGAATATCAATTGGTATCAGAGCACAGAAATGGATTTTTAATTGATATTCTGAAAAAAAAAATTCACTGTTTCATCGTTTTTTTGGATAATTTGAAAAACCGTGGGGTTTTTGATTCGGTGAGTGATTGTTTGTGACATTTGGATTGAAGGTAGAGGATTGAAAAACGAACAGATTGATTATAATTTTAATCTGTAATTCAAAACACACAATGGATTTGATTGAATTTTTAGATTTTGTGAAAACCGATTGTTCTTCACTGTTCTTGTGAAAAACAAGGAGTTTGATATGAAATTAACCAAACTGCTTTCATTAAAAGTGTTTGTGAGTGAAAAACTAACATTCGATTTCATTTTGGAGTCATTTTATGCAATTTCAGTGAAAATATTGAAATCTAGACTTGAATTTTCTTAAAAATCATAAAACTCAAGTGTAGTTATGTTCATATGTTAATCGAGTTGAAAAGATTCTTTGATCGAGTTGAAAAGATAGTTTAATCGAGTTGGAAGAAGTTCCAATCGAGTTGGACATTCGCGTTGAACCTTATTCCTATCGAGTTGGACATAATTCCAATCGAGTTGGAAGGTAATTTCAATCGAGTTGATAATCATATTCATTCGAGTTGAAATCGGTTTATTTCGAGTTGAATTAATCATTAATTCGAGTTTGATTAAACAAAAAGTCAAGTGAAATTCAATTTAATTCGAGTTTAATCAATCATAAATCAAGTTCATTCGAGTTTCTTGACACTTACTTCGAGTTAGGCAACTCTTCATTCGAGTTTTACAGAAGTGTCATTCGAGTTGCATTACTAATCAGTTCATTGATTCTTTCAGTATTCGAGTTTCATTCTTTACAATTCGAGTTGATTCACTTCTTTGTTCGAGTTTTATCATTCTTTGATTGAGATTGATCCCATTCATATCGAGTTTCATACTACTTTCATTCGAGTTTGATCAATTTTTTATTTCAATCAATATCCATTTAAAAGATCTTGGAAGATTCCTATTAACCAGTCAAAATATCAAAAGATGCACTAGCCATGGGGTCGGAAACAAAACCTCCAATTCCGTACAGAGGTGAATACGTTCAATGGAGGGAAAGATTCCTTGAATTCATCAGTTTCCATGACCTGTCTGATGAAATGTTGAAATCACTAAATCAGGGACCAGCTGTTTTCCTTGAAACCATACTCGATGTACCAAACGGCAACCCTCCTATCCCAGAAAGAATAGTTGAGGTCACATATCTTACTGAAGCACTAACACGAAGAAAACTGGGTGATAAGACTGTCAGGAAGCTCTTGTTGATATCAATTCCCAATGACATATATATAAGTCCAACCAATACAAAACCAGTCAAATCCATCTGGGATGAGGTATGTAAATTAATGAGAGGTTCAGACAAAGCAACAACAAACAGAGCTCGAAACAGTCTAATGACCTTTGAAAACTTCAGAGCACGAGAAGGAGAATTGTTGGAGAGTACATATCTGAGGTTCGTCAATCTGGTCAGTGAGATGAAAAGGAATGGTGTGACAAAGTAAAATTTTGACATTAATGTCAAATTCCTGAATGTGCTGAATCTGGAGTGGGATAAGTACACAATGAGAATTCAGCAGACTAAAGAGATTGACGACATGGACTTTGACATGGTTTTTGAAAACCTTAACAACTACCAAGAAGTTGTCTTAAGGAAAATGTCAGGGAAGAAAAAGGCTGAAAAGGAAACCGTTGATCCTTTAGCTCTATTGACTTACAAGAAGTATAAATACAAGCTAAAGAGGAGAAACGGGTTGTAGTGAGCAGCAGTTCACCAGATTCAGATTTATCTGATTCCTCAACTGATTCTGAAATTGAAGAGATGAAGAAACAAATGGCCTTACTGATGAAGGCATTTCAGATGAATTTCTACCACCAACCAACCAACAATAAGATGAGGTACAAGACAGGCTCACGGAAGTATGAGAAGAAGGACAGATATGATAAATCAGGAGAGAGCAGTGGCAAGAAAGCTCATAAATATGAGAAATCTGATAAGCCTGCCAAGAAGATTCTGAGTATAAATGCGCTAATTGTGGCAAGCCAGGCCACTTTTCCAGAGAATGCAGATTTCCTGTAGTTAAGAATTCAGAATACTACACTCGCAAGGCACTGCTGGCAAAGAAAATATTGTTACTGATAGGATTAGTCACATTGATAATTCTGTCTGTAATAATTTTACTGATAAACGTTGTACTAACTACTCTCGAACTGATTTACTTGCTTTAAATTCTGCTCATTGTCATGTGTTGCATGCTAAATATGTACATAAATCTGATAAGCTTGTTTGGATACCAAAGAAAAAGGTCCCTATTTTAAACATGAAAAGGTTCCAAAGAAACGAATTTCAAAATCAGTTCCACACCAAACTGTACAAAAATGGATACCTAAACAAACTGTTAAAAACTGGGTTCCTAAGTCAAAGACATTAACAAATGAGAAGTCTAAAGAGAATCCACATGATTTACCAAAATCCAAAGTACCCAACTATAAGTGGGTACCTCACGTCTTTTTTCGTCTTATAGGTAAATCATGTGTGGTACCTTGACTCCGGGTGCTCAAAGCATATGACCGGACAGAGAGAAACCCTCACAAACATTGTTGATAAATTCTGAGGGACAGTTCGATTTGGAAATGATCAATTATGTCCGATCAAAGGGTATGGGAGTCTTGAGTACGACAAGGTTACAATTCAAAAAGTCTTCTACGTTGATGGTTTAGGTCATAATCTATTCAGTATTGGGCAACTGTGAGACAAAGGATTATAAGTGAACTTTAAAGCTAATCGGTGTAGCATTAGATCTGGGGAAGGGAAGGAGATACTTGCAGAAAATAGAAAAACAAATTTGTACTCTATAGATCTAGCCTCCATAAATCTGAAGAAAGATGTTTGCTTATTATCCAAAGCAACATCTAAAGTATCTTGGCTATGGCATCGCCATCTTTCACATTTGAACTTCAAAGAATTAACCAACCTTGCCAAAGGTGGGTTAGTCAAAGGGCTTCTAACTCTCAGATTTCAGAAGGAGCAGTTGTGTGCAGCCTGTGAAAAAGGGAAGATGGTACGAGCGTCTCACAGGTCACATGTTGAACACTCTTCAACAAGAGCCTTAGAACTCCTACATATGGACTTGTGTGGGCCTATGCGAGTACAGAGCATTAACAAAAAGAGATATGTGTTGGTAATAGTTGACGACTATTTGAGATAGGCATGAATATTCTTCCTACAATCCAAGTCTGATGCTACCGAGATCATAATCGACTTCATTCGCAAAATTCAAGTCAAGTTGCAACTATCAGTTCAAACCATTAGATCTGATAATGGGACAAAATTCAAGAACAAGTCAGTCGAGACGTTTCTAATTTCTGTTGGAATAACTCATCAATACTCAGCAGCTCGTACTCCACAACAGAATGGTGTAATCAAACTACGAAATCGCACCCTAGTGGAATCTGCAAGGACGATGTTGGCTTATTCAAACCTCCCGTTATTCCTTTGGGCTGAAGCTGTAGCAACGACTTGTTTTACTCAGAACAGGTCAATAATTATTAAGAGATTCACAAAGACTCTGTATGAACTGATAAATAAATGAGTCCCTAATGTGAAATTTTTTTATGTCTTTGGATGCAGGTGCTTTATCCAAAACGACAAAGACAATTTGGGAAAGTTTAATCAAAGGCCGAATGCCTTTGTGCTCTTTCTAATGCTAATGTCTTATTCCTTAATTCATTTTTTATGAAGGCATCTTCATTGGCTATTCTAAAGAGTCTGTAGCCTTCCGAGTCTACAACAAAATGACAAAGACTATTAACAAGAGCGTCAATGTTAAATTCGATGAAGGCGTTGTAATGGCTTCTGAACACACCAGTTCAAGACCCGATCTTAAACAGTCGTCTTCTATTAAGTCATCAGAATAAAATGCTGAAACGAATGATCTAAATAAATTGTATGAGAATTTTTATGAACACTACTTTGAAAGGCCAAACCTAATGTTTTAAATTTGGTTCCTGACAGGATTACTGAAGATCCAGTCGTAGTCTCAGATCATTCGCACCAACCAATTTCAAAAGATACTGGAGATGTTTCAACGACAGATGTACATTTACCCGTTTACAGTGTACAACCAATTCAAGCTCCAGAATCTTTTAAAACCCCCTTGAATTCTGAAACACAGAAACCCCCATACTAGTTGATATCCCATCAACTTCTGAAGTAAATCCCCGAATTCCCTACCTGGACTTGAACCCCAATCAAGACCAACTTCAACCTTACCCACATACATTCAAATGGACAAGGAGTCACCCACCTGAAAATATAATTGGTGATCCTTCTGCCTCGGTTAAAACCAGAAGAGCTACAATGAACAAATGTCTTTTCTCAAACTTTTTGAGTAAAATTGAGCCAAAGAATGTGAAAGAAGCTCTACTGGATGCTGACTGGATAGTGGCTATGCAAGAAGAGTTAAATCAATTTGAAAGGTTGAAGGTCTGGTGATTGGTGGAGCGACCAAAAGACAAATCCATCATTGGCACGAAGTGAATCTTCAAGAATGAGAAACATGAACACGGTGTCATCATTCGAAACAAAGCTCGCCTCATATCCAAAGGATATAGCTAGCAAGAGGGAATTGATTACGACGAAACATTTGCTCCAGTTCTAGGATTGAGCTATTCAGATGTTTTTAGCATTTGCTGCCCCCCAAAAACGTATATACTGGATGTGAAAACTGCTTTTTAAATGGGGATTGCCTACGAAGTTATATACATATCAGCCCGAAGGGTCTACCGATTCTTCGAAACCTGACCATGTATATATTTTGTAAAAAATCACTGTATGGCCTTAAACAACCACCTCATGCTTGGTATGATGTACTTTCAAATTATCTTTTGAAATGTAGATTTAACAAAGGTGCAGTAGATACAACCCTGTTTATAAAACGTCTGGGTCCGGATATCATAGTTATTCAAATATATGTAGATGATATAATATTTGGGTCTACAAATCCTGAGTTTTGCAAGAAATTTGCATTTTTAATGTCTCAAAAATTTGAAATGAGCATGTTGGGAGAAATTATTTTTTCCTTGGGTTTACAAATAAAACAACTGACTGATGACATTTTTATCAATCAGTCCAAATATATTCAAGACATGTTCAAGAAATTTAACATGGTAAATAGTACTCCCATGAAAACTCCTATGGCTCCTGATTCTAAATCAAAACTCGATGAAGACATTTCAGGGAAACCTGTAGATGTAACTCATTATCGAGGCATTATTGGGTCATTAATGTATTTAAATGCCAGTAGACTGGATATTATGTTTGCTACGTGTGTTTGTGCTAGATATTAGGCACATCCTAAAGAATCACATTTGGCTGTTACCAAACGTATTTTAAGATATCTGAAGGGAACACCAAACGTAGGTTTGTGGTATCCTAGCGAATCCTCATTTACATTAACTGCCAAAACCAGTGAAATCAGCCTCCGTTACCCGACCTTCGCCTTCATCACCCATCCCAGATACTCACCTCGTCCAAACTAAATATTTCCTACCGTTTCGTGATAATAACCACAGACTTGACCCAAAAATCATCAAAGTCAGTCATCCAATTATTGTGGACATCCTTAAAGGACATCCTCTAGGCTACCTTTTGCAGTACAAACCTTCTATCCCCCAAGTCTACTTGCAACAGTTCTGGCATACGATAAAGTTCGTACCAGCTGATGGAAATCATCACTTCAAAGTTACCATAGACCACTTTAAGCCAAAGATCACACTTGCCAGGCTTCGACATAACCCTACCGCGCAGAACAGATACAATCAACTTTCCGGAACTAGCAGATTACAAAGACTTTGTATCAGATGAAGAGCTTGTTCATGACTTAATATGCTTAGGTTTTTTTAAACCTCTATCGAAAAGCTCAAAGTGTCATATGAATGGTCTAAACGGGGAATGGTATACGTTATTTGGCATAGTCAACAGATGCATGACGTCTAAACATACTAGAATTGACAGATGCAACATACATTGTTTGAGAATCTTTCACGGGATCGCCTTCAATAAACATTACCACTATGCACAATGTATTTGGTAGGATTTAAAAGAAGTTATTTTTGGCAAAGACAACTAATCGAGCAAGGAAATTTGTACCACTTCAACGATTCATTCAAGTTTTGATAAGGGGAATCTTGAGGGCTAATGAAAAAATCCCGAAGAGGTCAAATGCTCAGATGTGCCCAGATTATGTAATGATGAGTCTACATGGGATACAAGATACACCAGACGCTAATGTGACGCCTATTCCTGAAGCCCTGTTAAAATATGCGGATCAAGAGGGTGAGCATGTTAAGTTATGCAGAATAGATCACGCTCTTATAGAAAGCCAGGAACCCAGTTTTCTTATCCCAGAAGCTTTAGGTGAGTAGGAACATCAGCAAGGGGCTGATGTTCAGGGAAGCCAACCTGAGAGTGAGGGAGTAGAGGAGCAGGTAAGGGGAGGTGAGAGAAGCTCAGATTCTGAAAGGACGGTATCAAATATTGCTAAAGGAGCTGATGAAGGGAATGATGATGATGATGATGGTAATGATGCAAATGAGGGTGGTGCTGGAATGGTTGAATTTTCTCTAGCTGAAAGAATTCCGGAGATTAATGTTATTGAGATTGCTAGGGAGAGTGTGAGGGAGTTCCCAAGCCCAAACAGCCAGGATCAAGCCACATCTGCTGTTGGCTCCTGAATGGGAGTTAACATTGAATCAGTCAGTATCCCACTGACGACTGCACACCCCCAGCCACTCATTTTCCTCTCAACAGGAAGATGTTTCACTTTCTCATCGAGATCAAGCACATGATCCATCTTTAAATCCTTTGGATTTTACGGATATTGAAACTAGTACAAAACTGCCCGGGTATACAACTTCTGTTCTTGCACATGAAATAGATCCTATACACATTAGGACACTAGAGTCGACTTCATTTGTTGAAGTAAATGCAGTTGAACTGAGTGTTCCTGCCAGAACAACCTTAGTGCCGGAAACATCTGTTGCTCTGTCACTTGAAGAGGTTGGAAGATCAGTCAGAGACACACCATTGCCAACTCTGAGCACTGGCCACACAGACGTTCTTTTTACAAGTTCGACTGTTGTGTCAACTGGAAGTCTTAGTGACTTAGTGGTTAGACTTTCACCCTTTGTGACCGAAGAAAAGTTGAATGAAGCATTGAATAAATCAGTTGCTGGAGTCTCCAATCAGATGACATATCAATTTTCTGAGACGATGGACCAGATGGCAAATATTCACAAACTTTTGAAGGGAAATAATGTGGCTGAAGAGGTGAAACCAAGAGATACAAATCAAGCGATTGACGAGTTAAGAGATTTTGTATATGATCAATTTGACGAGTTGCGAGAAAGGATGATTGGGTTGGAGAGCACTGTGATATCAACATTAAGAGATATGTATGAGAGGATATCTACTATGGATCGAACTTGTAAAGCACAAACTTCTGCTCCAAAACGAAAACCTGATGAGCACGATGATGACTCCGATGATGCTCCTCATGAGGGAGAGAAGAGGAGGAAGCTTGGTGAACAAGGATCTGGTCTTTTAATGATAACATATCCAGAAAAGGATAAACAGACTAAAGGACAGGAGACTAGTGAAGTAGGGAGTTCCAAAGAAAAGCCTGTTGATGCTCAAAGTGAGCTGGAATTGATTCTTCATAAAGATGTTCCAGTTCCTTTAAGTATTTAATCAGGAATTTATAATTTTGAAGAGTATGAAGACTCAGATGATGAAGCTCAAGGACAGACTTTATTGATTGAGGGAGTGGAGAAAGAAGTGGAGATTGAATTGTCTGATGATGACGATATGTTTGATCTGAATGATATATCTTTGAGAGTTGATAGAATTGGAGAGGAAGAAGATCTGGTTCAGGAGATAATGAAAGATGATATACCAACACCGAAGTTGAAAAGCCTGAGGTTACGATTAATGTTAAAGAAGAGGTAGTAGATACATTTCCAGTAGAGAATGTTATGCCACAAGTAGTTAAGGAGCTGAATGAGGTTGAAGTCATGGACAGATTTTTCAATGAATATATCTTAGCTGATGAGTCACAGAGACAACATCGATTGAGGTTTGAAGCTCAGCAGATAGTGCCGAAAGAAATTAGAGATATGCTAACATTGCTGAATGAAGATGAAATTTGTAAGAAAAAGGTAAAAGTGTTAGACTTATCTGCTAAACAAACTGCTGATTATATCAGAAAGAGGAACAAACTTCCAGATCTTGAAGATCACTTTGAATGAGAAAGATAAACATTACTGCGCCAAATCGTTTAATCAAATTTATGGAAAATCTGAAAGAATTTCAAGTCGTCATGGCCAAGCATCCTGTAGCAATCTACAAAATTAAAGATCAAAAGCTAAGGGCTATGCGGAGCATTCAATTGAATAAGTTCTGTGATGGAACACTGCAAAAGGTGATGAATGGTTTGAAAGGAAAGCTGACAGCTAACAAGAAAAGAAAAACAAAGAAGGGAGCATTGAGTGTGAATGACAGAAAGCTCATGGTCGAATTCACATCAAAGATTAATTGGAGACTGTCAAACAGACTAAGTATCAGACGTTTTGAAATGAAGCTGGATCTATCAAACTGAAGATTTATTATAATTCATCAAAGGGGGAGAATATTAGAATAAACTTTAGATTAATGAATTAAATATGTGTAGGGTATATTTTGTAATTAATGCATAGTTGACTTTTGCATATAATTTGAATATTCCTTTTTTAAATAAGTTAGTTCTGACATTCTTGATTTTGCACGAACAATTGAAGATTAGGGCTACAGTGACTCATACGATTTCATCATCTCTGTAATCATCTTTTGGTGAAATATTCATTCAGTTAGTGTTTGGATTTTGTTCTTAATTGTTTGTATTGAATATTTGATTGATTAATCAGGAATATCAAAACAAGTAACAATAGAAGTTCAATGACTAATCATGTAATTAGGTGAAAGCTTAGATGTTAGGTATTTGGAAATTTCCTTAAGATTTTAGAACTCTTTCATTTTTGTATTGTGTGCTTAAAGTTGTATTTTGAGAGGATTTTCAATTAAATGCAAGATTGGTTCCAATTGTCTATGATTCACCTAAATCCAGATCTAACAAAATATTAAATATTTAAAATACAAAAATATAAAACAACACTAATAAATTTTAATCACAAAATTTTATTTGTTGTAATAGAATATAGATTAAAATTATGTTTTACGTAAATTTAAAACAAAAATTTCAAATTATATTGGTTAAATATATACAGATTTAGAAATTAAAAAAATTTTATAACATGTTAAACAAATAACTACTATTCAATTATATTTAAAACGATAGATACATAATATCTATGATAAGTAACAACATTATTTTTGTATTTTTTTATAATAATTAATATTTATATGTTTTAATTTTAAGTTTTAATTCATTTATGTAACCAGATATTTATTAATAATTATCTACGTAATACGTGGGTTCATAAACTAATATTATATAATATAAGAAAATATATCAATATATTATAAATAACTAGGTTTTTATAAATAAAAAGTGTATATTATATTATAATATACTCCTTCACACCACAAAAGAGTCCATGTTTCTTTTCTAGTCCGTCTCAGAATAAATATTCATATGCATCAAGAGAGATACTTTACTTGATACCTACTATGTTCTTAATTATGTGTTGTAAAAAATTATTTTTTTTAAAAATAATGACTAATTAAGGATAAATTTGTAATTTTATTACTTATATGTTGTAATCATTCTGTTTTATTAGAACTGTGTGTTTTTGCCTATTAACATTTATTTTGGGATGAAATGAGCAATATATTAAATGATATAAGAAAATATACGTGAATTCAAGATCTTAATGAATTAATATATTAAACACAAATCTTGCTTTGATTAATGATTAACTATTACAACGTGGAAAACACATACACTTTATGAGAGTTCTATGAAATTCCTTTTATGCTCCTCCTAACTAGATTTCCTTACATGACATGTTTAGTCCTTGCGTTTTCACAATATTGTTTTTCACCTCTATAATTTTGTACACAGCAATCTCCCCCTTAGAGATGAAAAATAATTTACAATTGAAGTGCATTGCAAGTACTTTACTCTTCTATTCTTCTCTGATCTTAAGAAACAATCTTTATAGAACTTTTTCTCTTCTATTCTTCTCAGATCTTTTAGTCTTCAAATAAAAATTTTCTTCAGATAGAGAGTGTCTATCTGATCTTTAAATCTCTTATTCTCTGATCTTCTCTTTTCTATTTTCTATTAAACAATACTCTCCTCTGTGAATCATCATCTTTATTCTCCCCCTCATCAATCAAAACAACATATCATCTTTCAACTTTAATTCTTCTGCGGTTATCACAATTGTCTTTAAACTATTCAGAAGTTGTCTTTGAAATTCAACTTTTCACCCCCTCATGATGATCATAAAAGTTATGAACATCATGCAAATCCTCAGAGAGGCAGATGCAGTGAAATTACAATTCCATACCTGAATACATGCAGAAATATAACAATAGAATAATATTTCTCTCCCTCAGAGATACAACAAACATTACAAACAAAAGAATTATTACAAACTATATCTCTCCCCCTAAAAAAAAACATCTCTAACACATATTCTCTCCCCCCATTCTAAAGAAAACAATCACTCCCCCTCAAATTGATACTTACTCCTTACAGAAACAAACAAACAAATTCAAAGCTTTGCAACTTGACTTAGGAAAAATAAAACACATTCATTTGTAAATTAACTAGTCTAGGTCCACATAGGATTCCTGTTTGCACAATAGAAAAAAAAATCTATGTGACCTACATTCAGTGCTGACGTGATGTTATTATTGGTAGGGTTTCCAAATAGTTTATCGTGAAATCCTTTATCATGAAAGAATCACTCTTATTTGTGCTGGCTGAGTCACATTGGACAAGCAGTTTATAGTCACACAAACTATTACACTCGATGTGTCCTAAAAATGTATATAATCAGTTCTAGACATAATGTGCATCAAATGAAGTCGGAGATTGGACTGAGGTCTTTCTTATTTCAATATCAATAATATCCAAAAGATATATCGATAGAAATGTGCTATAATCTCCATGATATATGAAACAGAAAACTTTTGAAAGATAACTGAGTAGTTGGTGGGCTTAAGTGCATGCATTACTGGGTCCATGACGTCTTTTTCAATATCACGTTGCCTAGGGCTTTATAGATTATGTGGGTTACCTAGCCGACATTGAAAAATGAAAGTCAAACCTAAAAAGTTAAAGTCAAACTTGGTCAAAGTCAACGAAAGTTAAACTTGGTCAACTAAATCAAACTTTGTCAAAACAGGTCAAACTTAATGAAAGTAAGTCAACTTAGGGCAAACTAAATCAAGAATGGAAGAAAAATCACAAAAAAAAGTAAACAAAATGAAAAATAAAATGTGAACAAAAGTGTCACTAAAAGTGCTACTAACCCCAAGCAATGGTGTGAATTTCGATTATCATGAGTTGAATTTCGATTGCAATTATCTGAATTTCGGTTGACATTAGCTGAATTTCGATTGATGTGGTGTGAATTTCGAATAAAGTGATATGAATTTCGATTAACATGCTCTAAATTTTGATGTATAAATCAATAATTTCGAATGTGTACGTGCCAATTTCGATTACTTAATGCTAAATTTCGAATTTGCCTTTGCCTTTGTCAATTTCGATTGATTCATGATGAATTTTGAATGACAGTAGCAAGCATCTCGATTAATAAGCAGCCACCATTTTTACTAAATTTCGATGAACAAAAGGCAGATTTCAATTAGAATGGGTGTGAAATTCGAGTGAAACACAGTCTGAACTTTGATCAACTAAGCCACTGTATTTGACTTTCACAAATTATGTTGACTTTGTTTTTTTGTTCCACTAGTACAAAAACATCCTTCAACCCCTTCAAATAGACCTAGGTTATATAGAAAACAACTCAAAAACCGGGGTCTATGGGTTCCACTTGTGATTTTTGAAGGAAGAACCCCGGGTTTTAATGTAAACAACCGGGGGTATATATTCCTGTGTTTTTTTTCTTAAAATCAAACCCGGTTAGTGATAAAAAACCGGGGTCTAAACTTAATTATATTGTCTTTTTTTCTCCCGCCTCATTCCCTTCCCAAATTTCATCTCCCGCTTACAAGCTTCCTAACCCTAAAAACAAAATGCAGACCACTTTTCTCCTCTCCCTCCTGCTCTCGTACCAGACCACATCCACCACCGTTCTTCATCTTCTTCCCCTTTTCTCCTCTCCCTCCTGCTCTCGTACCAGACCTCAACCACCACTGTTATTCATCTTCTTTCCCTTTTCTCCAGCGATGCCATCACCCAACACCTCATCAATTTCATCGTCTTCCTCTCTCTGGCTAACACCATCTGAGCACCAACACACATGTACGTGACCTCAACTGCTAACCTAAGCTAGAAGCCGGCCACGAACTGCTCCTCTTCTGATCTATTCAATCTGCTCGATCCCTTCAGTACCTGATTTCATGTATCTGGAAATCAAACCCATCGATTTATGAAATGTCCTTTCGAAGTCTCCAAGGTAACAATAACATTTTAGTTTAGTTTTTTAATTTTCTGATTTGCCTTTCATCTTGAAATATTAGCCAGTAGTATGTTCATATAGGGTTTTAAGGGTTTTTTTTACCTTTTCCGTCTCTTCTTTTGACATAAGGGTTTTTCTTTTTGCTCTGTTCGTTTAAAACTCAAATTTATTTATGTGTTTCGTTTTGCCCTAAATCGATCTCTTTGGTTTGTAGTTTGAGATGTATTTAGGCTTAAGGTTGGTTTCTCCAGCACACAGGAGGTGGTGATATTTGTTAAGTGTAAGGTTGTTTTGGTTTAAAACTTCATGGAACCTGATGTTTTTCCTTGTTATATGTTCTTCCTTGTTACTGTAGTCATTATGGAGGGATTTTTAATGGTTAATGGATCAGATGAATTAGTTTCCTACTTATAGCAACCATTTTTTAAGGAAAACGAGACAAACTTGTTCATATTTGTTTAGAATTCGTATGCTAACTCTTTGATGACAGCCCCACTGTGTATATTTGTGCAATGCTTTAAAAACTTGACCCTTTCATAAGTTGTGTGTAGATGTGAATCATGAATAGTTCTAATAGACTAGTTGTGTAATGGGCTAATGGCTGCAAAGTACTAACTCACCCACCTGCACAAATGCTTTTTTATTCTCTTTAGTCTTTATATACAGATTGTGAAATCAGCTATGCATTTGGTGAATTTGTTCATAGCTCATCAAGTATGATTACAGCTTCTGAATTTTCAATTTGCTTACAGTTGCTGAATTTTCAATTGTATCACTATGTTTTTTTATTAACTGGTGACTTTATATATCTCACATGACAAATTTTTTTTTTTTGTTTTAGTTTCAGGTTGAAGACACATTCCAAAACTTTTCATAAACCTCATCGCCCTCTCTGCACAACACCCTTCGGTGATCCCACTCTCATCTTCTGTACATAAACCGAAGGTAATCCTCTGCAAAATGAACAACTCAAATTTAAATAATTTATGAGATAAGTTGGTTTAAATTTTGACTTGTTCATTTCTTGTAAATTGTGTTCTCTTGTTTGTTCATAATTTAAGAATGATTACTATATCACTATTTAATTTGATACTTTAAATAAAAAAAATATCAACTTAAATTGGTCCCTGGTTTCAATTTTTTTCAGTCCATAACTTATGGCCAAGAAGGCCTTGGCCTTCGGCCAATGTTCTAGGATTAATAGAGTATTGTTGTTTGAGCCTTAGGCATATAATACACAACTAATCCTTCTTAATTTGCTGCATATAACAGGTAAAACACAAAGTGAATGTGTTTGTATGTGTGCAGTCCGAAACTCTGTTTTGGAGATGATTCTATTTTTAAGTTGCTGTCATGTGAGTGTGTGTTTGTGACATCAAAATAGGAAGTAGATCAATAGTATATAGCAGCCCTCAAGTGTCTGAAAATTGGATTCAAGTGTGTGTTTGAAAAATGCAGCCTCACTATTTTGTTTCTGCACAGTCACCAGTGATTCTTGTATGTTTTCGGGGTCAATTGCATTGTTAATTTGTGTCCTAAACTCCCTTAGGTGCTGCTGCGTTTTTCTTTTTGTTAATTTACAGCCATAACATATGTCTATAATGTACTATTAAGGGGTCTAAATGTCGAGTAAAGGTTCACGAAAATGCTTAATATCAATTTAAGATCAAGTGCATGTTGGATTCAATGAAGCACATTTGGCTACAGTTTTCAACAATCTGTTTAATTTGCTTTGACTTTTAACCTTTTTTGTTGTTTATTTATATATGCAGATAAGCTGAACTGCTATTTATTGGATTCAATGAAGCACATTTGGCTATAGTTTTGCTATCTTGAGGTGATTATGTGACATTGTTGGGAAATAGTTTAAGTATATTCAAGCTGTTAGTTAGACTTCTCAGACTGTTAGTAGTTTTTAAAATGTAAATACAAAGTTCATGCTGCTAGTTGAAGAAACTCGAGCTGCTAGTGTAAAAGTTCAAGCTGCCAGAGCAAAACAACTCAAGCTGCTCTGCTCATGCTGTCAAGAGATTCAAGCTGCTCAACAGTTTCAGAAACAGAAAGTGCTGATTTTCAGGAAACGATATCTACGTGAATATTCCAGCATATCTACTATCAGAGAAGTCATTATTCGTCAAGGAAACATATCAAGAAGCAATATAAATACATAGAATAGGTCTTTCTATTATATAGGTTTTCCTGCATATTTTGAGTCTGTAATTGCTTTGTTGATTAAGTTTTCATAAGCCTCTAAGGTTGTAAAACCCTAAGAACAGTCTGTGTTCTTCGTCTAATCAAACAGATTAGAGGTGATTGTAATCATTGAATCCAGCAATACAAACAGTCTTGATTAATTCTTGTGTGTTTATTCATTATTGATTCTGAAAGTTTTTGATAAAATAATTAAGTGTTATTCCGCAAACTTCTTGATTAAACTTTGATTCAAAGCAAGATTATTGATTTATACTCTGATAAATTCAAATCAGTTAGTCATGGTAATTCATATTTTAGATCCTGACAAGTGGTATCAGAGCCAGGTTTGTCAAACCAGGTTGTTCAAATCAGGTTTTTCAAACCAAGGTTACTCTTTGTTTTTCAAAGTCAAAAACTTTCTTTTAAATTTTTAATTGTTTTGCAATGGAATTTGAAAATAGCAGCAGTGGATCTGGGCAAGGACTCAAAGTGCCTATGCTCAAGCCCACTGAGTTTGAGATGTGGAAACTCAGGATTCAACAACATATTCAATTCATTGATTATGCCATATGGGAAGCTGTTGAATTTCCTCCTGTAGTTGATCCAGAACTTGATGATGAGGGAAAACCAGTCAAAACTCCTCCAAAAACTGAACTTGAAAGGAAGGCTAGAATGAATGAAGTGAAAGCACTTACACTTTTACAAATAGCCATTCCTAATGCTTATCAACATCAGTTAAAAAAGTTTTATACTGCTCATTCTCTTTGGAATGCCTTAGAGAAGAGGTTTGCTGGTAATGCCAGTACCAAGAGAAACCAAAAGGACCTCTTGAAACAGCAGTATGAAAACTTTTCTTGTGGCAAGAATGAAACCTTACTCAAATCTTTGACAGGTTCAACAAACTGATAAGTGAACTGGAAAGTGCAAAGGTCAATCTGGATCAAGATGAAGTAAACAGAAAGTTTCTCAGATCTCTTGGAGAAGAATGGACAGTCTATGCTGCACAATGGAGAACAAAAGACACTCTTGATGAGATAGAATTGGATGATCTGTATAACAGTTTAAGAGTGTTTGAGACTGAGATTGATGCTAAAAAGAAATCCTTTTCTTATAATCACAATACTGCTCTTCTGTCTTCTGAAAAATCTAATAACTCTGATCTTTCTCAGGTGGTGATGGCAACTCTGCTGAAACTCACTATGAGGCTTTTGTTGCCAATGATGGATTATTTGCTCTAAATGTTGAAGACTTGGAACAAATTCATCCAGATGATCTTGAAGAGATGGATTTAAAGTGGCAGCATGCAATGTTGACCATGAGGGCCAAAAGATTTCTGAAAAAAACTGGTAGGACCAACTTTCAAGCCAAGACAGAAGGCAAACCATCTTTTGATAAATCAAAAGTGGAATGTTATAAATGCCATAAGCTTGGTCACTTTGCTAGAGAATGTAGATCTCAAGGTCAACAACCATCAAGGACTTCACAACCCATTCTAACATCATCATCAACAGCACTTGTCTCTCAAGAAGACAATGTGTTTGACTGGAGTGATCAGACAGAGGAAGAATTTCAAAATCAAGCACTTATGGCAGAAACATCAAATGTCTCCTCCACTGAACTGCCCTCTGAGGTAAATTCTAAACTCTGCTCTCAATCATGCAAAAATATGGTTAAAAAGTACAGAGATCATAATGAGAGCATGTGCAAAACTCTAGCTAAGATGGAAGAAAGGAGATATGAATACATGCAAGCCATAGAAGATCTGGAAAAACAGATCAATGATTATAAGGATAATGAGATTCAAATGGGGTATGATAGAACCTATCATGAGTGGGAGAAAAAGGAGCTAAATAAGAAAATAGAATCTCTGAATAAAAAGGTAGAAGAGACTGAACAAAAGGTGTCTGGGGCTAATAAGAAACTAGAATCTGTTAACATAGATCTAGGAAACTTCAAGTTAGCAAATCAAAAGCTGGAACACCTAATGGAAGTCCAATTTAAAGATAGAGTGAAATCTCAGGTCAATCCCAAAGAAGGAATAGGATACAGAGCTACTCCACCTCCATACAATAACAAGTACATTCATCCAATGAGTGAGGTTGCTGATAGACTTGTCAATGAACCACTAGATGAGTCTATGACTATTGTAGATCCTATCCTTGATAACAGTCCTGAATTAAAGGAAGATAAGAGTCAAAATAGAGACCGTGACACAATGAGTGCACCCATAGAGGTCCAAGCCCCCAGTAAGAAAGGAAAAGAGAAGATGAGTGTATGCAATGCTACTCCACAAGTTTCTGTACATTGTAACTGTAACACTGCATCTTCATCAAAAGGAAATAAAAGAGGTAAAACTGTTTCTGTCTGCACATGTCAAAAGCATGGTGTTCAAAAGTTTCCTAAATAATAGCAGGTAAGAGGAAATCAGAGAAACAAGAACCAGAAATTGGCAGAAAAGTCTGGTTTTCCAATTCAAACTGTCAAAAGATGTTTTCACTGTGGAAGGAAGAATCACTTAGCCAAAGATTGTTTTTTCAAACCAGCTGTTGCAAAACAGACTGTGCATCACACAAAATCAACTCTTATTCAGGCAAAGCACTCAAAAGTGAAACCTTCCACAGCAGTTTCAAAGAAAACAGTTGATCACAGGTTTTCCAAAGTTAATAAAAAACAGTCCACACATCAAAAACAAGTTTTGGCAAAGCCTAAATCAAGTTTTAAGGTGTGTCAAGGACAAATCTGATGCTCAAACTGCTAATGCAAAAGATCAGACTGCTAAGTCAAAATCTGATGCTGTTAGTGCAAAAACTGAAACTGTTAGCACTACAAACACAACTCAAACTGCTGAGCATCAATCTGGAGCTGCTAGTGAACCATCTGAGACTGTTAGAAGAAAAGATGATCAAAATAGTTGGATACCTCATATAATCACCAAATACTCTCCAAAGACTCCATCAGTAGATCTCACTAAATATAAGAAGTCAAAAACAGTATTTAGTTATGTCAATGTACAAGGCCAACCAAAAACCAATTTGGTTTGGGTTTACTCCACTACTAACTAAGCTGTTATTTGTGCAGGGCAACCACAGGTCTCCTCATAGAACAAGATGGCATCTGGACAGTGGATGCTCTAGGCACATGACAGGCAACTCTGAATGCTTGTCAAATTTCAAAGGTTTTGATGGAGGTTTTGTTGCATTTGGAGGCAACTCAAAAGGAGGTAAGGTTACAGGTAAAGGTACTGTTAATGCAGGCAACATGACATTCCATGATGTTTTGTATGTTGAATAGCTTAAGTACAATTTATTAAGTGTCTCTCAAATCTGTGACAAACAAAACATTGTTCTGTTCACAGATTCTGAGTGCATTGTTCTTTCGAAAGATTTCAAAGTTCCTGAAAATCTTGTTTTACTAAGAACACCAAGAAAGGACAATGTTTACTGCCTGGACACAGATCTCTTATCTAAATCAAATACTTTAAGCTGTTTAATATCCAAAGCATCATCAAATGAGTCTGCTCTTTGGCATAGAAGGATGTGTCACATGAACTTCAAGTGCATGAATGCTTTAGTTAAAAAGAATCTGGTAAGAGGCTTACCACAAAAGGAGTTCATTTGTGATGATCATTGTGTAGCATGCCTTAAAGGTAAGCAACACAAAACTTCTCATAAGACCAAAGATGTAAATTCAATCTCATCTGTCCTTCAGTTGCTACATATAAATCTATTTGGTCCAACATCTGTTTTGAGTTTGAATAAAAGGGCATACTGTTTAGTCATTGTTGATGATTTCACCAGATTTACTTGGGTTTACTTTCTTAGGTCCAAAGATGAAACTGCTGAGCTAGTTAAGTCTTTTATCCTTAAGATAGAAAACCAATCAAATTCCAAAGTTAAGGTGTTAAGATCAGACAATGGAACTGAATTTAAAAATCACATTCTAAACAATTTCTGTGAGTCCAAAGGCATTGCTAGACAATATAGTGCACCAAGAACACCACAACAAAACGGTGTAGCTGAAAGAAAGAACAGAACATTAATTGAGGCTGCTAGAACAATGTTAGCTGATTCAAATCTGCCAATGACTTTCTGGGCAGAAGCTGTTAATACAGCCTGTTATGTTCTAAATAGGGTTCAAGTTGTTCAATCACAAGGGAAAACTCCCTATGAGTTATTCTATAACAGAAGTCCCCTAATTGCTTTCTTCAAGCCTTTTGGATGCCCATGTACTATTCTTCACACTAAGACTCACTTAGGAAAGTTTGAAAGTAAAGCTGAAGAATGATTCTTTGTAGGATACTCAACTCAAAGCAAAGCCTATAGAGTATACAACAGTGTGTCTAAAACAATTGAAGAAAGTGCCAATGTTGTATTTAATGAAAATACTGCTAATATCAAAGGCACTGGTCCTTATTGGTTGTTTGATTTAGATTCACTAACACATTCTCTGAGCTTTGTTGAGTATACTGCAGAAGCTGGTGCATACAGGGTTGAAGATGCTAACACAAATTCTCATGCTGCCAATACAATTTCTCAAGCTGTTGGCACAAAATTTCAGACTGTTGCAGATTCAACAAGTTGGGATGATTACACCACTCTACCACTTCTGTCATGTGATCCTCCAGGGGTCCTGAATGCCCAACATGATGCACATCCAGATACTGAAGTGCCACTCCCAAGTCCTGAGAGAACAGCTCCAACACAAAGGGACACAGTCCCAGATTCAAGTCAAGCTGTTCCTGAAGCTGATCGTTTTACTAGTTCTGATGGAGATGATACAAATCTTGGAACTTCTTTTCAAACAGAGAGAGAGCCCACACTAAGGGTTCACAAGTATCACCCTCTCAATCAAATACTGGGTGATCCAAGCACTCCTGTTCAAACAAGGAAAATGGTTCACAATGAGACTGCTGCTGCTGAACAAGCAGTTCCTGAATTCAGTCTAGCTGCTTTTGAACATGCCTGTTTCATTTCTCAACTAGAACCCAAAAAGGCATCAGAAGCATTAAAAGATTCATCCTGGATTGAAGCTATGCAAGAAGAGCTTTTACAGTTCAAAATTCAGAATGTATGGACTCTGGTGGATCTTCCTAAAGGTAAGAGAGCAATTGGTACAAGATGGGTGTTCAGAAACAAGAAGGATGAGAGAGGGATAGTCATCAAGAACAAAGCAAGACTAGTAGCACAAGGGTACACTCAAGAAGAAGGCATTGATTATGATGATGTATTTGCTCCAGTAGCAAGAATTGAAGCCATCAGACTATTTCTAGCCTATGCAAGCTTCAAAGGATTTAAAGTGTATCAAATGGATGTCAAGTCTGCTTTCCTGTATGGGACAATTGAAGAGGAAGTATATGTGTGTCAACCTCCTGGTTTTGAAGACTACAAGTATCTAGACAGGGTGTACAAGCTAGACAAGGCTCTCTATGGTCTTCACCAAGCCCCCAGAGCATGGTATGACACTCTGTCATCATATCTTCTACAAAATGAATTCAAGAGAGGCACTCTGGACAAAACACTATTCACTAAATCCATCAAAGCTGAGATTTTACTTGTCCAAATCTATGTGGATGATATCATCTTTGGCTCAACAAATGATTGTTTGTGCAAAGAATTTGAGAACCTAATGCACAAAAAGTTTCAAATGAGTTCAATGGGGGAACTCACATTCTTTCTAGGGCTGCAGGTTAAACAGAAGCCTACTGGTCTATTCATAAGTCAATCAAAGTATGTCAAAGACATACTGGAAAAGTTTGGCTATCAAGACACAAAGGTTGCAAGCACTCCAATGGATCCTCATAAACAGCTCCATACAGACAAAGATGGCATAGATGTGGACATTCATCTATACAGATCCCTTATAGGATCTCTCATGTATCTAACATCTTCCAGACCGGATATAATGTTTGCTGTCTGTGTGTGTGCTAGGTTTCAATGCTCTCCAAAGGACTCTCACTTGGTTGCTGTTAAGAGAATCTTTAGATACCTTAAAGGCCAACCACACTTAGGCCTATGGTATCCTAAAGACTCTCCCCTTGTACTAACTGCTTATACTGACAGTGACTATGGTGGATGCAACATTGACAGGAAATCCACAACTGGTGGATGTCAATATTTAGGAGCAAGATTGGTCTCTTGGCAATGCAAAAAGCAAACAACTGTCTCCACATCATCCACTGAAGCAGAATACGTAGCAGCTGCAAGCTGCTGCTCCCAGGTAATGTGGATTCAAAATCAACTAAGAGACTATGGTATGAATTTCTTATCCACTCCTATTTATATTGACAATTCAAGTGCAATCAGCATTGTGCAAAACCCAGTGAAATTCCCAAAAACCAAGCATATAGAAATCAGATTTCACTTCATCAGAGACTGTAATGAAAAGAAGTTAATCCAAGTTACCAAAATACATACAGATGATCAGTTAGCTGATCTATTTACAAAACCTTTTGATGTGGGAAGGTTCACTTTCCTAGTATCAAATATTGGTATGGTAAACATGGATTAGTTGGTTTTCATTATTATCTACTCAGTATGCTTATTTAAGGGGGAGACACTGTTTCATTGAAAAGTTGCCTAATTTTAAACTAACAGCATGAGAATTGTCTCATGCTGCTAGTTCATTTTCTCGGACTGCTAGTTATTTTCACTTGATCTGTCAAAGTGTGCAGGGTATTTGGGTAATTTTTTTTTCAAATGTGTGCGCGGGACCCAACCTTTCGAAACCTTTAAAGGTCCCGGTTTCGTTCAGTTGTAACTACCAGTTACATATTCTTCTTCCACGGCCTCTTGCTTTCTCTCTGAACGAATCACACATTCTCCTTTCAAACCCTAAACCGTCGTTTCTTCATCAATGGAGTTTGTAAAAGAACACAACTGCCTTCCATACACCCTAAAACACTCTGAACTTCAACCGTTTCATGCAATGATGGATTTCCTCAGGCACTCCCATATCCATTATGCCTTATTCATAAACCCTACTATATACATCTCCCATATTGAACAGTTTTGGAATCATGCATCTGTTCAAACCATCAATGGAGTGCCTACCCTCATATCCAAGATTGATGGAAATGTCATCAATATCACTGAGGAATCCATCAGACATCACTTGCATCTTCAAGATGCCTCAGGTATGACCGACCTATCCCTTCAAGATTTACATTTTGGTCTTCAAAATATTGGTTATAGGGGTCCTGCTAATTCTTTTACTTTTCTTAAGGCACATTTTTCTCCTAAATGGAAATACCTTGTGCATATTATTCAGCAATGTTTAAGCCCCAAAAGAACTGGTTGGTCTGAGTTTTCTTCAAATATTGCCACTGCCTTAGTGTGCTTTTCTACTGGCCAACAGTTCAATTTTTCAAATATGATTTTTCAGGGGATGTTAAGGCATCATTCCCTAAAGAATGGGAAATTTCTGATGTATCCTAGGTTTTTGGCAGAAATTATTGCACACACCTGCACAACTCCACATTTACATAAACGGATACATGTTTCCCATAGGCACTCACTGTCTTCAATCAAAAGGCTGTTAAAGCCAAGTGCCAATTTTGTAAGTATAGATGTTCCATTGCCCTCTGCAATGATGAACATCATTCCAGGAAAAAGAGGAGAGGGTCCTGAGCAGACACACCCCAACATTCCTGCTTCACCCCGAGGACCCCAACCCACTCCTCATGATACAAATATCCCATCTGATCCTTTTGTACAGCCAAAACGCCCACTAAAATACTTATATAAAAGGAAAAGGGGACCAGGAGCTCCTTGCTCCTCCTCCCTTAGACAAGAGCCATATATCCCTGTGCAGGAGGATACTTCTGCACAGAATATCCAAAGGGAACCAGTTGAGGAAACTCCCATCCTCTCTCAGGAGGTGAACATCTCTTCAGAGATGGTTCATATGGGTTCTGTGGCTGGCACTACTGATGTCTCTGCACAAGAGGCACATGACAGGGCCAACATAGCTAAGACCACGCTCATGGCAACAGCAAGTGTGCAAACACAAGCTGGAAGTCCCCAGAACCAAGAAAAGAGGGGCCCAGAAGTTTCTACTTCTGGTCTTAATGTCAGTGATAGATCACAAGCACCCCAGGTGTTTTCTGATCTTGAGACAAGTCTGCAATTCATGCTTTTGACGGATCCCAAGCTGAAACCTGTTGTAGCCATGTTGGAATATCAAATGTCCATCATTGCTGCACAGGGGGCTCAAATTTTTGAACTCAAACAGGCAGAGGTTGCTCAGAATAAGCGAATGGATTATCTTCACAAAGGGTTCACCCTCTGTGGAAATAAAATTATGAAATTAGAGCAGATGATTCAAACCCAAGGGGCAAAGGTTGTAGGTCCTTCTGACGAAACCAATGCTTCCAAAAAGGGGGAGAATCAGGAGGTTCCCAAGTCAGTTCAAGCAGCTCCAACAACAACAGTCCAAGCAGCATCAACAGTTCCAGTTTCTAGGCTAGCAGTCCCAACAGCTTCTCAAGCTGTTAGCCTAGAAACTCAAGCTGCTCCTTCAAAAGCTACTGGAGTTGTGATCAGGGAAGGCATTCAAGCTCCATCAAGCACAGTCCAAGCTACAACATCTGCTGCAAAAGACAAGGGCAAGGGCATTCTTATTGAGTCTCCAAAGCATAAATTTTCTTCCAAAGAAGCCCAAATTGCCTTTGATGCTGAAATTGCCAAAAGAATAGCAGAAGAACAGGACAAGGAATTAGATCAGCAAGCCCAAACCCCAATGGATGATGATGAGACTTTAGGTGATTACTTAAAGGGGTTTGTGGTTAAGCAAGGAGCAATGAAGAGAAAAATGCCAACAGGGCACACCAAGGCTGAGCACAGAAGATTCTTAATCAATTTTGCCTTTGCAGCAGGTATTCCAAAGAAAATGGGTCAGTCCATGACTACTGAAAAGCTGCAGGACATACATGATAAAGAAATGGAGAAAAGAAAGAAAACAAAAGCCTCCCCAGAAGTTCATCCTTCCCAAGAAGTCCAACCAGTCCAAACTGAAGCTGCTGCCAGTGCACCTGTTCCCACTGATCAAGCTGCTCTTTCTATTCCTTCATCAGTTAAAAGGGTGCTATTTGATCAGCAACTGCAAAAGGATATGGAGATAGAGAAGCTGATTGATCAGCATGATTTCACAAAGCCTCAAATCAACTACTGGTTTGCTAAGTCACTGGATGACCGTGACTTGAGAATCAAATTTGTAATCAGAAGAGAGTCTGGTCCTGAAGAAGAGTATGATACTTTTTGGCAAATAGTTCAGAAGCTGACCAGAGATGAACTGATAAAGATGTACAACATAGGGTCTGTTACACAAGTGAGATCTGCTCTTCCACAAGTGAAGCAACTCATCAGAGATCTAAGTACAGTGGTTGACCCTGAATTTGCAAGACAAGAGATAGAAGATGCTGAGAAGAAAGGGAAAAAGATCAAGCAAATTGATCTGTTTGTCAAGTCAAAGACATACAGAATCAAATTCACAGATGGGTCTGGTATCTTCTTCAATCTTGAGTTTTACAATTTTTCAAAAGATATGTTGCTGCAAATAAAATCAGCTAGAATATCTTGTGATAAAGAAGAGATGAAGAGAGAATTTTTGAAGGCTATAGATCATAAACTTGCACAGCTGTATGTTTTGTAAGCCTTGGTTTGTAAATAACAGCTTACTTATTCATTTCCATTTTTTGTATAGAACTTACAGTCTTGTGTAAAGAATTTAAGTTAGGGGGAGATTGTTGGGAAATAGTTTAAGTATATTCAAGCTGTTAGTTAGACTTCTCAGACTGTTAGTAGTTTTTAAAATGTAAATACAAAGTTCATGCTGCTAGTTGAAGAAACTCGAGCTGCTAGTGTAAAAGTTCAAGCTGTCAGAGCAAAACAACTCATGCTGCTCTGCTCATGCTGTCAAAAGATTCAAGCTGCTCAACAGTTTCAGAAACAGAAAGTGCTGATTTTCAGGAAACGATATCTACGTGAAGATTCCAGCATATCTACTATCAGAGAAGTCATTATTCGTCAAGGAAACATATCAAGAAGCAATATAAATACATAGAATAGGTCTTTCTATTATATAGGTTTTCCTGCATATTTTGAGTCTGTAATTGCTTTGTTGATTAAGTTTTCATAAGCCTCTAAGGTTGTAAAACCCTAAGAACAGTCTGTGTTCTTCGTCTAATCAAACAGATTAGAGGTGATTGTAATCATTGAATCCAGTAATACAAACAGTCTTGATTAATTCTTGTGTGTTTATTCATTATTGATTCTGAAAGTTTTTGATAAAATAATTAAGTGTTATTCCGCAAACTTCTTGATTAAACTTTGATTCAAAGCAAGATTATTGATTTATACTCTGATAAATTCAAATCAGTTAGTCTTGGTAATTCATATTTTAGATCCTGACAGACATGCTACTTTTGAAGGTTATAATTGTTTTATACCATCAGTTTTCTGATCTTCAAATTCATCTACTTAATTTTCTGTGAAGACCACCCCTTACGGGGCAGTCCTCAAAGTCTAGGTCCCACATCATGCAACACGATATCAATCATAACTAAGATAGAGTAATTAAGTTGTGGAATTATAAATTACAGGTACAAACATATTAGGATTTAAGTTTAATACAGATTATAGTTTTTAAATTAAACTTATAAAGGGCACAAATCTAATCTAATTCATGTTATCATACAATCAAGATAAATCTACCCAGACCACCACATTATCCTCTTCCAATCAGTACCAAAAAGGTTTGCTGAGTAGAGGTCTCTGAGAACTCCTGTCTTGATCTTGTAAGACCTAAGTACTAGGTCCAACAGACTTCCCTTTATCTTTTCCTGTAAAAATGGTAGGTAGCAACTGTAAGCAATGCTTAGTGAGTAAATAGATTTTCAAATTAATATGATTAAGCGGATCATAAGTTCTAGCATGGGGATAAATCGTGGGGATCCGCCACATACTGGGCTAGCTACCAGTAAATCAACATGGCGGAACATCGGAGGGTCATTACCAAGTTCAATAGAACTGGTGAAATAGCCAGGTCTAGAACAATAGACTGACAAGGCTAATCAAGCTGAATCAATATGTCAAAGTATATGCAATGATGAAGCATACGTAATCAAAGTCATGATAGCAGTAATCTCATACAATATCAGAAATGAATAGTAAATCTCAAAGTCATATGAAGTGATAAATCAAATTGCCATCATGATCTACTGGGCAACACCGAACCATAGTGTGCACAGGTCACAATCCTGCTGATAATATGAGTGCCAAATTAATCTAACGTCAACAATATGTCTCAACCGGAAATCTATCATGTTAAATCTGAATATCTATAACTCACAGTTTGGGGTCTTTATCAAGCAGATGTAAAATCCACCACCTTAGTTATCTCAGGATTTATCTTTAAATCTTTTGTCAATCTGATATTCTGTCAATTCTTTTCAAATGTTTGACCCGCTTTTAAATCTTTATATCAATGTTCAGAAATTAACTGAACCTGTCCAGAATCATATCAATCATCAGCTTTTAGCTTTAAAATCCTTATTTTATTTGATTCTGATACTGACAACTCATCTATCTTTCTTTCGTTCATATTCTTTGTTAATTTATGCGTTGTCCATGTGTTTTATTCAATATTTTCGAATTTAGGGAGGGGGGTTTGAATTTGTGTATTAAATTCGAACATATATAACCAAATTTGAATTCATGGCTTCGAACATAGTGCTAAATTCGAATTCATAGATTCGAACTTAGGGTCAAAATCGAACCCTTGGTTTGATTTTAGCTATAATCGAGTTTGTTCTTGGCATTTTGATTTTGTTCGTGTTTTGCAGCTTTTAATCTTGTATTTCTAATTCTAGAATCATGAATATGCTAAGTAATAAGCCTAGGTTCGATTCTATTATACATAATCTAACAGACTCGAGTTAATACTCAAGCAAAATAGCCTTAAATCGAATCAATAGATGAGACTATAAACTTTTCTTCAAAACCAAAAGTAAGGAAATCAGAAAACGACGATTCTTACCTCAAATTCGTACTAAATCACACATGCAACAGTAGATTCTTGTAGTACCCTTCGAGACCTTTCCAATGACGTATAGAACTCGATATTTTGCCGGTCGGTTTGGGAGAAAAGCTAGAGATAAGGTCGGTTTTAGAGAGAGAGTAGAGAGAGAGAGTCAAGTTTCTTAAATGGTGATTAATGGCCATTATTATGGTTAATATACTTCATTTTATCTATTTGTGGAATTAACCCACTTCCACTTTTGTATTTTATTTCTCTTTTATTTGATCAACAAAATAATTAATAACATATATATATATTTATATAATTTAATTAAATATTTCATAACTTAATTAATTTTACAAGTCAAATAATGTAATTAAATTATATTATTGGATCCTTTACAGAAATTTTAAGGTTCAGATAAAAGCTGGGTTGTTACGAAATGGGCTCCACCACGCACAAACTTCGTCCCCGAAGTTAGCTATGTTCGAACAGACTGGGATAAGTAGCTTTCATAACATCTTCAGATTCCCAAGACTGATGCGAACCCTTGTGGTGTTTCCACTGGACGAGCACCATCTGTATATCTTTATTTCTAAGCTTCTTGGTCTTCGAGTCCAGAATACATTCTGGCTCTTCAACCACTCGAAGCTTTTCATCAACTTGTAAATTAACATGTGGTATCTGCACTTCTCTTTCATCGGCTAAGCTCTTTCTCAAATGACTAACATGGAATACAGGATGTATTCCAGATAAGTCCGTTAGCAGTTCAAGGCGATAAGATTGATTTCCTATCTTTTCAACAATCTTGAACGGACCGATGAATCTGGGAGCTAGCTTGTTCCTCTTTATAAATCGTACCACATTCTTCATTGGAGATACTTTCAGCATCACCCAATCATTAACTGCCAAACTGATAGATCTGTGTCGATTATCATAATATGACTTCTGCCTGCTCTGAGCTTCAAGGATATTCCTTCTGACAAGTTGAATCTTTTCATGAGTCAACTGTAGAAGGGTAGGACCCGCTATAGGCGATTCACCTGTTTCACGCCAACAGGTGGGACATCTGGACTTTCTTCTGTACACATCTTCAAAAGGAGCCATCTTGATCGTTGAATGATAACTGTTATTATATGAGAATTCGACCAAAGGCAAGTGGTCATCCCAGTTACCAACTAGATCAAGAACACAGGCACGAAGCATATCTTCAAGAGTTAGGATAGTGCATTCACTTTGGCCATCTGCACTTGGGTGATAAGCTGTACTCATTGAGATTCGAGTACCCATCCCTTCTTGCAGCGCTTTCCAGAATCTCGAAGTGAAACGACTATCACGATCAGAGACTATAGACTTTGGCACACCGTGACGAGATATGACTTCAGTGATGTACATCTGTGTCAATCTATCCAGAGAGTATATCTCTTTCATCGGTATGAAATGAGCTGATTTCGTTAATCGGTCCACGACTACCCAGATGGAGTCGTGCTGTCTCTTGGTCTTTGGTAGTTTCGTGACAAAATCCATTGTTATATGTTCCCACTTCCACTCAGGAACTGGCAGTGGTTGCATATCCTAAAAGGGTTTCTGGTGTTGTGCCTTAACCATTTGACATACTCTGCAGCTTTCAACATATAGACCGATATCTTTCTTCATTCCTGGCCACCAGTAATCAGCTTTCAGATCGAAATACATCTTTGAGCTGCTAGGATGAATAGATAATTTGGACTTGTGGGCTTCAGATAGAAGAGTGTTGTGGATAGAACCATATTTTGGAATCCAGATTCGGTTTCCTTTGAGACATTGAAGTCCCAAATGGTTCAGAGATAAGAATTGTAATTGCCCCTTGAGGTTTTCAGAACAGAGGTTCTCTTCTTTCAGTGCTTCAACTTGAGCAGATTTGATGTCTTCGATAAGATAAGAAGAGAATACAACAGGAGTCAGGGCATAGCAACACTTTTCGGGATATATCTTTCTACTCAAAGCATCCGCGACCACATTGGCTTTGCCGGGATGATACGGGATTTCGCAATCATAGTCCTTGATAAGCTCCAAGGACCGACGCTGTTTCATGTTCAGATCCTTTTGAGTGAATAGATGCTTGAGACTTTTATGATCGGTGTAAAGCTGACACCGAGTCTCATAAAGATAGTGATGCCAGATCTTCAGTGCAAAGGTAACAGCAGCCAACTCAAGATCATGATTTGGTGCACTTTTCTCGTAGTCTTTCAATTGCCTTGAAGCGTAGGCAATAACTTTTCCCCTTTGCATGAGAACACATCCTAAGCCAGTACCAGATGCGTCGCTGTAAACGACAAAGTCATCATTGCCTTCTGGTAAGGCTAGGATCGGCGCTTGAATTAACTTCTGTTTCAAAGTTTCAAATGCCTCTTGCTGTTTATCCTCCCATACGAAAGGTGTATTCTTTCGTGTTAGCATCGTGAGTGGCACAGCAATCTTCGAGAAGTCCTTAATGAATCGTCGATAGTAACCGGCCAATCCAAGGAAACTTCTGATTTCGGAGGCATTGCGAGGTGTTTGCCATTTCTGAACAACCTCGAAAGGAATTACGAGAAATTTGTAATGACCGTATCTTGTTCGGAAGGCTGTCTTTGGAATATCCTCATCTCTTACTTTCAGCTGATGATACCCAGAACGAAGATCAATTTTAGAGAAGTAGCTGGCTCCTTGTAGCTGATCGAATAAATCATCGATTCTGGGCAGAGGATATTTATTTTTGATAGTGACTTTGTTCAAGTCGCGATAATCGATGCACATTCGAAGAATTCCGTCTTTCTTCTTAACGAACAAGACAGGTGCACCCCACGGAGATGAACTAGGTCGGATAAAACCTTTCTTTAACAGATCTTGCAACTGTTTTGACATTTCCTGCATCTCTGTAGGCGCAAGTCGGTAGGGAGCTTTTGCGATAGGAGCCGCACCAGGAACTAAGTCAATGCCGAATTCGACTTGACGTTCCGGTGGCACTCCAGAAATATCATCCGGGAATACGTCTGGAAACTCACAGACGACAGGAAAATCAGATAAGGATTTCTCTTTGACTTCAGAGTTAGATTCAGACGAGACATAGCATATGTAAGACTCAATACCCTTAGGCAGATACTTGTGAGCTTTTTCAACAGTTATAAAGCAGTGCGCACCTTTCCGCTTCTCGCCTTTGATTTCCAATACTCGACCGTCTGAAGACTTAATTCTGATGATTCGGCGGTTGCATACGATCGTAGCTTCGTTATTCGTTAACCAGTCCATGCCGATGATGACATCAAATTCTTTTAACGGTATCGAAATAAGGTTGAGATTGAATAATATATTAGCAACAAGCAGAGTACAGTTTTGATAAACAGAATCAGCCATAACATAATTGTTACTGGCTGTCTCAATATCAAGTATCACAGGGAGTTTTGATGGAGTTTTGGACAGTCTTCGAGCAAAAGCAGCAGATATAAAGGAATGACTAGCACCGGAATCGAATAGTACGCGAGCAGGGATTGAGTTAAGCATGAACGTACCGGTTACCACATCAGGGGTTTCCTTTGCTTCCTCGGCCGTTATCTGAAAAGCTCGAGTCTTTGCGGTTGGAGTTGCAGCTGAACTTTTCATTGTAGACCCTCCAGCTGACGACTGTGACCGAACTCGTTTTCCGCTGCGACACTGATACATGGAGTGTCCTCGTTTTCCACATATCGCACACCCAAGTCCTCGCTGGGGACACTCTTCGCTACTGTGACCAATTCTGTTACATGCAAAGCAGGTGACGTCGTCTAGATTGCACAATCCCATGTGTGATTTTTTGCATCTTTTACAAAATCGTCATTCGTTCGTAAGAGAATAAGCTTGAACTTTTTGTGGCGAGCTGTATTGCTGAGATTGCTGGGGTTGTGATTTATTTGGCTTGAAGAATCTGCCAAATCTTTGCTTCTTTGGAGGAGAAGGACATGTCGGATTAGCTGATGGAGCATAGAGCTGATCGCCATACTCTAGGTATCCTCTCTCGATCTGTCTTGTTGCTTCTACCATTTCTAGATAACTCTTATACTTTATCGCACTCATTGGGTGTCGGTATCTCGGGTTAAGCCCTCCGCGAAATCGATTCATCTTTCTTTCTTCAGTAGCTACTTGATACGAGGAGTAGCCGCAGAGTCGCGAGAATTCATGTTCATATTCGTCAACAGTCTTGGTTCCTTGAGTCAGCTGCATCAGTTGAACTTCCATCTTGTCTCGCTGATCAATAGGGCAGTACTTCGCATTGAACATGTCTAAGAACTGTTCCCACTCTAAAGTCTGTATTACTTCCTCGCCATAAATACTTCTCTGGGTTTTCCACCAGGCACGGGCAACACCGACTAACAATACAGAAGCGTAACTCACTTTCTTGGATTCTAAACAGTCAGAGATTCTAAAGATCTCTTCAGCATGACTGATCCAATCCATCGCCTGGCATCAGGGTAGAGTTATCAGAATCAGATTCATTATTCTGGACTTGTTTATCTTTTCTCTTATTCTTTTATCATCACGTCTCTTAGCTTCGGCCTCATCTCTGGCCTGAAACTGTTCTTGCATAATCTTATTTTGTTGTTCAGAGTGTTGGGCTAATAGCTGTTGCATCATTTCAAACATTTGTTGGGGGGTCATGTTGTTGGGAATGTCACCTGATCCTGACATTTTTTTTCTGAAATTAAAATCATTTAACTATCATTTTATAGACTTAGATCTATGTACCCTTTTTCCCATCCTAATAGTCTGTACATCCTATCTCAGTTCAAACCACCTAAATGATTGATACATATGTATTGCTTCAGTTTGAGACCAAGTATTAGTCACGTAATACTTGATTCACGCAAACTATGGGCTCTGATACCATCCTGTGAAGACCACCCCTTACGGGGCAGTCCTCAGAGTCTAGGTCCCACATCATGCAACACGATATCAATCATAACTAAGATAGAGTAATTAAGTTGTGGAATTATAAATTACAGGTACAAACATATTAGGATTTAAGTTTAATACAGATTACAGTTTTTAAATTAAACTTATAAAGGACACAAATCTAATCTAATTCATGTTATCATACAATCAAGATAAATATACCTAGACCACCACATTATCATCCTCCAATTAGTACCAAAAAGGTTTGCTGAGTAGAGGTCTATAACAACTCCTGTCTTGATCTTGTAAGACCTAAGTACTAGGTCCAACAGACTTCCCTTTATCTTTTCCTGTAAAAATGGTAGGTAGCAACTGTAAGCAATGCTTAGTGAGTAAATATATTTTCAAATTAACATGCATTATCAAGCGGATCATATCGTGATATGTCTTGACTGCCGCTACAGCCACTCATGATTGAGACATAGTGGTTATAGAGTCGGATGATGTTCAAGCCACACTCACGCTTAAATCGTGGGGATCAGCCACATACTGGGCTAGCTACCAGTAAATCAACATGGTGGAACATCGGAGGGTCATTACGAAGTTCAATAGAACTGGTGAAATAGCCAGGTATAGAACAATAGACCGACAAGGCTAATCAAGCTGAATCAATATGTCAAAGTATATGCAATGATGAAGCATACGTAATCAAAGTCATGATAGAAGTAATCTCATATAATATCAGAAATGAATAGTATATCTCAAAGTCATATGAAGTGATAAATCAAATAGCTATCATGATCTACTGGGCAACACCGAACCATAGTGTGCACAGGTCACAATCCTGCTGATAATATGAGTGTCAAATTAATCTAACATCAACAATATGTCTCAACCGGAGATCTAGCATGTTAAATCTGAATATCTATAACTCACAGTTTGGGGTCTTTATCAAGCAGATGTAAAATCCACCACCTAAGTTACTTCAGGATTTATCTTTAAATCTTTTGTCAATCTGATCTTCTGTTAATTCTTTTCAAATCTTTGACCCGCTTTTAAATCTTTAAATCAATGTTCAGAAATTAACTGAACCTGTCTAGAATCATATCAATCATTAGCTTTTAGCTTTAAAATCCTTATTTTATCTGATTCTGATACTGACAACTCATCTATCTTTCTTTCGTTCATATTCTTTGTTAATTTATGCGTTGTCCATGTGTTTTATTCAATATTTTCGAATTTAGGGAGGGGGGTTCGAATTTATGTATTAATATTGAACATATATAACCAAATTCGAATTCATGGCTTCGAACATAGTGCTAAATTCGAATTCATAGATTTGAACTTACGGTCAAATTCGAACCCTTGGTTCGATTTTAGCTATAATCGAGTTTGTTCTTGGCATTTTGAATTTGTTCGTGTTTTGCAGCTTTTAATCATGTATTTCTAATTCTAGAATCATGAATATGCTAAGTAATAAGCCTAGGTTTGATTCTATTATACATAATCTAACAGACTCGAGTTAATACTCAAGCAAAATAGCCTTAAATCGAATCAATAGATGAGAGTATGAACTTTTCTTCAAAACCAAAAGTAAGGAAATCAGAAAACGACGATTCTTTCCTCAAATTCGTACTAAATCACACATGCAACAGTAGATTCTTGTAGTACCCTTCGAGACCTTTCCAATGACGTATAGAACTTGGTATTTTGCCGGTCGGTTTGGGAGAAAAGCTAGAGATAAGGTCGGTTTTAGAGAGAGAGTAGAGAGAGAGAGTCAAGTTTCTTAAATGGTGATTAATGGCCATTATTTTGGTTAATATACTTCATTTTATCTATTTGTGGAATTAACCCACTTCCACTTTTGTATTTTATTTCTCTTTTATTTGATCAACAAAATAATTAATAACATATATATATATATATATATATATATATATATATATATATATATATATATATATATATATATATATAATTTAATTAAATATTTCATAACTTAATTAATTTTACAAGTCAAATAATGTAATTAAATTATATTATTGGATCCTTTACAGAAATTTTAAGGTTCAGATAAAAGCTGGGTTGTTACATTTTCAGGGTTTTGATCTCCTTAGTGACTTTTGGGTAACTTTTTAATGTCTAACTTCATTTTGTTATTGTGAGAGTATAGTCTCAGACAGTAGTTACTGATTTACTTTTGTATGTTTTAGTTCATTTGTGATGATGTACAAGAAATGGAGTAATTGTTTTATTAAAAAAAATGACATTTGGTCCCGGTTATTTATTTTTAGTGACTGCTGGAAATGATCGTTGTATTAATCAGTATGTGATGTTAACATTTTATTATAATTTACGTATCTATTTTAGTGACTGCTGGAAACAGATTAAAAAAGAAAAATTATTTTTTTTTAAAAAAATGTAAGATTTAACCCCGGTTCTTTATTAATAAACCGGGGTCTATGTTACTTAATATTACAAAACTGAAGACATTCAACACCGGTTTATTAATATAGAACCGGGGTCAAAAACGTTTTTAACCCCGGTTATAAAACCAGGGTCCATGACATGTATCAACAACCCCATCACCTTTAACCCCGGCTCAAACACCGGAGTCTATTTGAAAAATAACCAGGGTTAAATGGCTTTTCTCTACTAGTGTTCAAAAGATCTCAACGATCCAAATTGCCTGCAAAAAATCAACATAAACATGTTTATAATTGAATTTTTCATTTGAAACAGATCAAACAAATCAGTTATCGCACAAATCATACACCAACTGATTTTTAGTCAAAAGCCGAAACCAACATATCTTCATTAAAGCAAATCATCAAGAATTCATCAAAAAAACACACACTGTGAAAAAGTTTCTGAAATTTAATGATTTTTCACTCAATTCTTGGAATTAAAATCTGAAAATTTAGGACAACAAACATGTTATATACATGCACAACATATTAAATTTCAGCTCAAACGGATAAACACACAATTTTCTATGATTTTCAAAGATTCAAGTCTGTTTCGGTTACAGAAACGTACTCAGCAACTTCGAAATCAAATTACCCTAAACGTATTTGGAATTAGGCTTTGAAATATTCAGGAAATGTTTGAAATATAAACCCCAAACTCGTTCAAGTTTGTAGCCTCTAACTCCAATCCAATAAAAGATTTTAAAAAGCAAACTCAAAAACGTAACCGAGAAATTTAGAAAATAAAAAATTCGATTCTCGCTGCTCGTGATGACTTAGAGCTTGAAATTTTTATTGAAGCTTCTTGGCATCATAGTGAACATCATATGCAAAATTCAGCTCAAACGGACATCAGATGATTTTTCTATAATGTTTTGAAAATCACAGGTCATCTCTGTTGATTTTTTTTTTTTGTTGAAATTTTGATCTTCTAGCAAGAATTCTTGATTTTGATTCACCAGCTAGGCTTTGATACCAATCGTGAATTCAAGAATTAGGATTCATTACATTGAACACAAATTTTGATTTGATTGAATGATTAACTCTCAATTACACATTAGAAAATACATACACTTTACGAGAGTTCTAAAATTTATTAAGGGTAATTCCCTTGGAATTTTTTTTAATACAACTCCTAAGTAGATTTTCCTACATGACATGTTTAGTCTTTGCACTTTCACTATATTGACTTTCAGCTCTATAATTTTGTACCCAACAATATAATAAAATATTATATTAAAATATTATTATTTAAAAAATATTTTTAGAAAATTCATAGATGGTTCTATTTTCTTTATTATTAAAAACTAGTTTATTAACCAGTGCTTTGCACGGCCAACTTTAGTAAATATATTTTTCATAAAAGTTATATAAACTAAAAATTATATATATTGAAATTTTTACACTTGTGATATTTAACATTTTTTATTACAATTAAATTTAAGTATAAGTTAATTAAATGTAAAAGATAGTAAATAATAACATTTTAAGTTTGTTGTTATCATGTAATTATTTAATAGTTTTTTAAATGTTGATGTTTTAATTATATAAATATATTGCCGATAGAGTAGAAAGAAAAAAATTATGATGTGTCATCATCTCGACCGTCGAAATTCTCTCAACCTTTAATATCAACCGTTAAAAATGCTAAGGGTGTTAAGGTCTTAAGGATGACCTTAAGGTTGAGGGTTCAATATCTATTGGGGACAAAAATATATATTTAAAAATAGGATTAGATGTATGTGTTGTTGATGCTAATCGTTTTCATAATTTTTGATTTTCAGTTACCTAAATACAACGTTTGTTAAAATAACTTGATCTTAATATCAGCAAATATAATATTTTATTTTTTTACTTAATGCTATAAGTTATTACATCATTAAAATGTTACAAAAAGTTTAATATTATTTTTTTTAGTTTTATATTTCAATTAACTAAATATTTTATTTTTCAGTTATATCACAAAAATTAAATATTACTCTATAGTAACTTATGTTTCTGGTAGGGTCATGTTTGAAATTTAAATATTTTTTTGAATTAAATAATTAATTTTGGATATACTACTTTGACAATTATGTTGACTAATTACCAGTTATATTAGTTAAAAAATCAATGTATTGCATAAACGATTTTAAAACAACTTATGATGATTAAACATCTTAATTAATTATTTTATCATTAATATATTAAATATTGAGTATTTGTTTTAACTAAATCAACGATATAGTTTATTGTTTTGTGTTATTAATATTATTACTTCAATAATGTCAAATAATTATAAATGAAAAAAATCATAACAATAAGAAATTCATCTTTAACATTATATCAATAAGCAATAAAATTCATCTATTTGTAATAACTATGACAAATTTTTATAAACAATTAAAATGTATTAAAAATAAAAATAGATGAAACCAAAATATTAATTATTAATCGTTAGTTTTAGAATAATGACTACAATTATTGATTTTTTTTAATTTTTTTTAAATATAATTAGATCTTTACACCATGATAAATGCAATATATACGCAATGATCAAAATAATCATTTAGATGGTTTAATTATCAAATTTGATTAAACTAATAAATTATTACTATCTAGTGTTTTCTTTGGAGAGCAAATGTGACTGATCTCAGCCGTCGGGTCATGAGTCCATAACAAAAATAACAACAAAAAAATTATAAAGTTTTTATAAATATACAAAAATACATTATATTATTATAACTAGCTACAAAAAAATAATATAGTTTTTTAAACGGAACAACCACAGCAATGCACATTGCACAGGTAAAATAATAGTTTTAATAGATCCCTAAGAATATGAACATTTTTAAGAATTTAAAAGTAATGTTTATATTCTAAAAATATAAATGTCAATTGGATATGAACATAGTTACGATTTTGTTCCCTCAAAGTATTTTTTACACCAACAGTTAACACTATTGGTCCCTGTGACTAACGACCATCCATTTCTCCGTTTGTGACTAAAAAAAGCATAATTGTCATTTCTAGATCTCGTGTACATCAAAATTAATAATCGGTTTACATTTCTCACATTTGCAATGATGATCCCTATCAGATAGTTTCTTCTACCTCGCTTCCCTCCATTTTCATTTTCTTGCTGGGAAACCCTAAAACAAAGAAACCAAGCGGCGTTCATAATAATTACATAGGTGATCGATGTAACATTCGTCTTTTGGACCTGATACGTGGATTTATTTTAATGATAAATATTTAATTAATATTGGGTTGGTCCAATTATATCCCGTTTCGTGGATTGGTACGTGTCGGGATTGTGATTACGTGTCTCCGGGTTATAATTTTAGCGGATTAATTATATATTTGGGACCGCGGGATTAAATGGGTTAAATATTGAAAAAGTGATACCGGGTTCAGGTTAATGGGTTCGGGGCCGGTTAAATAAAAGACGTACATATATGCTTATCCTCTTCTCTCTTCCATCATTTGAAAGAAACCCCTATAGGTGTTGTGTGTGTGATTTTGTGAGCTCTGGCTGAAAGAAACCATCTCCAACTCCAGATTTGATTGTGAAATTATGGATTCAACTCCATCATCTTCTTGTGTGTGGAGTTCTTGAGATAGAAGGTAAGAATCCTTACTCTTCTCTTATGTAGTTTGAGTTAATTATTGTGAAATTGTGTAAGATAGCTCCCAAGTGGTAAGGTACCCTTATATGCTGATTTATGTGGTTAGTTGGAGCTGGAATCGAGTTGGGAGGAATTGGAACCTCCAGGGCAAACAAAAAAATCACAGGTCAGGGGTGAGTTCAGCCTCGCTATCGCGACGCAACCTACAGGGGGCCCGCGGCGCGACCCGGGCCCTGCTGGAGAATTCCAGCTTGTGGCTCATAGGGAGGTTTTGGGTTGATATTGAGTCGGGTTCCTTCGGGATTGTTTGTAACATCCTCGAATTCAATTACTGTAATTCGGAATTAATTAGGCGGATAACTTATAATTAAGTTGAATTATGAGCAATTATTATGTATTTGGGATATTTAAAAGTTTGTTGCTATTTTAAGAAGTTACGAAGTTTGAGAATTAATAATTATTATTATGGAGTATTATGAATGATAAAAGTTAGTAATGATAAATTTAAGAATAAATCAGTATTTTATAGAACCGGTTAAGTTGAGGGGTGAAATGTGCAAAAATGATGAAAGTTGAATAAAAAGGCTAAAAGCTATTCATTTTCATTTCACTCTCTCTCTCTCTCTCTACTTTCTCTCTCTAGAAACGCTCTCTACTTCTCTCTAGATTATCTCACAAACCGACCGGCCGATTATCGAGATTTATACGTCATCAGAAAGATCTCGAGGAGTACTACAACAATCTACGGTTGGATTCTTGATTTCATACGAATTGAGGTAAGAATCAACCCTTTTAAGTTTATATATCTCGGTTTTGAAAACATGAAATTCGAATTTGACATTTCTTGCATGAATAAAGCCGATTTTGCTTGAGTTTTAGCTAGAATATGATCGAGTATGCATAATATAATCCAATCTAGGCTTGATACTTAACATATTCATGATTTTAGGCTTAGAAATGAAGGATTTAAGTTGTAGATATGAACAAACTCGAAAATGTCAAGAACACAGTCGAAATGCAAGAACAAACTTGATTTTTGAGCTAAATTCGAGTGTAAATTCGAATCTAACACTAAGGAATTCGAATTTTTAGGTCCTAAATTCGAATATGGTTCGAGTTTACCATATGGAGTTCGAGTTTAGTCCTCAAATTCGAAGGAAATTCGAATTTAACCCTTTAAATTCGAGTTTAATGCCTAAAAATTGAAAACCACTCTCTAAACTCGAATATTATGAATGAAACCCATAGACAATACATAAAATAACAAAAATTATTCAAAGGATAATGTTTGAACTTGAGTTGGGTTCAAACTTAGTTGTGGTTCGAATTTGGATATGGATCCAAAATGGGGAAAAATATTGCAGAACTTGTAAAACTTGGTTTTATGGATTTAAACAATTATTGACATGATGTGTTGTTACAAATGAATTACAAGTCCCTTGTGGTGTTGTTTAACCCACAGTGGGGTACTTTGTGATCCGGTTGAAAGCCCGAGGAGAAATAAAATTTGGAAAAAAGTTAATAACGCACCCACTGTGAGTACCTCTGATTTTAACATGTCTGCATCTGCTTTATGTTTGCTTCGCCTGCTGAGGCATGTTGTTTCACTTTCGTTTGACACTCTACTAACTTGCGTATATGTTGATGCACATTCATACTTGTTGCATGTCCGTTTCTTTGTTGTGCATCTTATTGATGGACCTGAGGGTCGCATCTGTACTCCGATGTTACTGTGCTATATGACCAAGAGTTGACACCTCTGTGGTCAGGATAGGCAGTAGGTCATCCCCGATCGTACGTTTGCCTCAGATGGATTATTTTTCTTATGCCGAGCGTCATCTCGAAGGAGTTGCGGCTCGGGTTTGCGTACTATGTGTACGTGTGGAGTATACGGTATGCGTTACCGGTGTTACTCGTGGGGGCATCATAAGGATTTGTGGAATGTGTAATATCATTGGTATTCACTAAGCATTCGCTTACCCCCCAGTTGTTGACGTTTTTATAGGAAAAATGGAAAACTGCTGCTGGACCTTCTAGCTAGGTCATCCGTTGAAGTAATTGAAGATATTTGCTACTCGCTCGGTATTTGGTTTATGTGATTATCGCTATGATATGTTTGGGATGATTGAAATAAACTTATGAGTATGTAGACTTAGATATGGTACCTTGTAGCACCGTAGGGTGTTTGACACTGTTGCGTTACTTTATTTATGTGCTTCCGCAATTAAACTAGGTTATCAGATCATTATTGTAATTGTGTTTGTTGATTTATCCTGGGTGTTTTGTAAATGGTGGTTGTTGTGGCAAGGGTGTCACGAGATGGTATCAAAGCAGTAGTTTGAGATTCAAGTGTCTGTGAGGTCTTAGTCTCAAACATTAAGTGATGATATGTAGTGGTTTAAGTAATGATCTGAACTAAGATAGGTTACAATCTAGTAATCATAGGAAAGTGAATTTCATACGGGACAACATGTGATGTAGTTAATTATGTAATGGGATCACTAAATAATTTATATATTTTATATATTTCAGAACATGTCTGGAGAAGGAATGACGCCATGAGAAACGAGAGAAATGGTGCTATCAATGATGGCAGAACAAAACCGAATGATTCAAGACCAATTTCGGGCGCGAGATGAGGCCAAAGCCAAAAGACAAGAAGACAAGAGAAAAGAAAAGAGGGAATATGAAAGGAATTATGTTGTGGATGACATAAACCTTAGGAATAAAGAGAAACGTAAAGACAAGGGCAAGGAAAAGATTGATTATGAAACCGGGATAGATGAGAATTACATGAAATATGTAATTAGATCATTCAAGGACTGGCAACCACCCACATTCTCTGGATCTCTGAGAATTGAGGAAGCAGAAATGTGGATTACAATTATGGAACAAATCTTTAAGGAGATGAATTGTAAGGATGAGTACAAGGTATTTTTGGCTAAGGATCAATTGATTGGACAAGCTAAGGAATGGTGGAACTGTTGGGAAAAAGAATTGGGATCCGAGTTGATTGTTTCCTTTAGTTGGGAACAATTCAAGTTGTTGTTTAGTAGGCAATATGGTGAGCCTGATATCGTACCACATGTTAATCATGTAGAAAGAGCTATTGAAAAGATTGTAAAGTCTGGAAAAGATGAACTAAATGGACTATACTTGAGGTCAAGAACAAATAAACGTGATAGAAGTAAGAGATGTTGCCATTGTAATCAATTTGAACATAAGGCTAACAAATGTCCAATGAAGGCCTATGCTTGTTATAATTGTGGAAAAGTGGGCAATTTTAGCAGAAATTGCAAATTTCGACCAAAGAATTAGAAAGTAATGATATTATATGATGGAACTATGAATGAAAGGTTCAACAAAGAGATGAGATCTCTAAGATTGTAGTTATAACTTTTGGACGTTAATCCATAGAGTTAGAAGTGTACTTTAAAGATTCCATATGTAATATTTCATCGAAGTTCTATGATGCTGAAGTTAACATGAAATCGAGTGATATAAAGTTTTATTACTAATATAAGTATAATCCTGTTTGTGAATGAGAATATTCAAGTATATAAATAGGCAGTAGATGAATAGCGAAGATGGACTTGGAAGCTTTGAATTGGAAAAGATGTCATAGACTTCTTGGAAATTTATGAATGGGTTTAGAAGTTGTAATAAAGTTTAAGTTTGACCATGATGGGTTAAAAGAATTGGAACTAATAGTATTAGTATCATATGTGATATGTTTGAGGGAATGATAACAACTTGTAGTGTTTATCATAAAACAAAATAGCATCAACTTGTATTAAAAGGAAACGGTAAGGTACATTGTATTGAATATTTTAAGCTTACAAAGGTTGTGGTTGAGAACGTATGACACGAACTGTTCATGAGAATTTGATGTAGTTGAAGTCAAAGAGGCTATTTCAATATTTGAAATATGTAAATTTTATAACAGAAAGGAAAATAATTCAAGCATTTCTGAGAAAGCGAACGAAGGTATGAGAATAAGTGACTTGTGTTAATATTGAATGGGATTTGGAATATGAAATGTGAAGTGTAAAGTAAGAGATACATGCGAAGTATAATTGATCGGAAGAGGGATATAATACTTAATGAAATGGAGATTTGATTAAACATAAAAAGTTTAAAGAGACTTTGTGTTAGATTTATTATTTCGATCCTAGGAGTTATTTTGTAATATTTATTTTCATTGTAATTTGTCTTGTATTTATTTTTATGTATTTCATGTCTATGTAAAAGTGTAGGGGCCATTGTTGCCAAGTGTTGTAACTTAATTAAAGGAGCCTATAAAAAGGCTCCTAGGGTTACTTTTGAGAATCACACGGTTGACCTTCAATTTGAATATTCATTACAGCCGCCACTGTTCCATCAAGAGTCTTCAAACATTCATCTTGTCTTCTTCTTTATTAAACACATTTATTGAGCATGGTTTCTTCATGTGTTTGATGAGAAAAACGTTAAGGTGCTGAATACATTCGGGATTTCATATTTACAATTGGTATCAGAGCTCAGAGGGGTGGATTTCAACTGATTACTTACGGGTTCTGCTGGGTTGTTCATGTTCTTCGAGTTCTTCAATATTCAACCGGTTAGATCTTCATTTTCCATGGTTTTTCGAGTTTCTTGTGTTATAATGGTTCTATAAACATCACATTATCATTATATACTGATTTTAAACTCATTTACTTCCATATCTTTGTTAAAATCATCAAGAATCGACCATTTTGAAGCTTGAAAATATGGGTTTTTTAAGTGGGTTTTTCATGTGTTCATGCTAATTTTAAGTGTTTTCTAGGTTGTTTTAAATCACCAAAAGTGTTTAAAATAGTTTATAAATCATTTAGAACTGTTTTTAGGCATTAAAACTGATAAAAATCGAATTCTGTCTTTTCTGCCTTAGAAAAACGTAAAAACCTGCTGTATTTCGGATTACATACTGTAGCATTTCGGACCACATAGGCACCGAATTCGGACCTCACACTCATCCTAATTCGGACCACACTTAGGTGAATTTCGGACCCCCATAAGCCAATTTCGGACCATAATTCGGTCACATCCGAATTTCGGACCATCCGAAGTTCTGGAAAGGCTTTCCATTTTTCACTTATTAGGACTTGTTCTAAAATTTTTTTTTTTCAAATTCGGACCACACCATTTCGGACCATCCGAATTCGGTCCTCTGTCCCTATTTCGGAACCATCATATTTCGGCCACTTCACTGTTCATCCGAATTCGGTTCATCCGAATTCGGTCCATAGGTCCATCCGAACTTAGGTCATCCGACTTTGATTCCCCCAAGTACAACTGTTCATCCGAATTAGGACACTCATCCGAATTAGGACCTTCATCCGGATTACTATTCATCCGAAATTGGCACATCCGAAGTCTAGTCATCCAAAATCAACCCATCCGACCCACTATTCATCCGAAATCACTTCATCCGAATTCGATCCATCCAAATACGGTTCCTCCATCCGAATCACTGTTCATCCGAACTCAAGCATCCGAATTCAGAACACTCTGGTTTCAGTCCAACCCATCCGTGTTCAGTTTCCACCTCTAAGATCTCCATATTCTTAACCAGCACCAATACTCATAATGTCTCGTGAAGCTCTTGTACTCGGATCTGAGAACAGACCACCTGTTCTCTATCCTGATGAGTACGAACAATGAAAAGCCCGGTTCCTGAAATTCGTTGGAATGCAACCTCTCGGGAATCTGATGCTTCAATCAATATCCGAAGGACCCGTCATCTACTATAGAGAGATTGCTGCCAGACCCGAGGCTGATCCTCCTGTCCTAGCCTCAAAACTTGAAAGAGAGCCGGCAAATGAAGCCGAGAGGGATCGCCAGCACGCTGATAAGAGGGCAGAATATCTGATTTATCAAGCCCTCCCCACTGATATTTTGGTAGGTGTACACAGTAAAATGTCTGCAAAAGAAATGTGGGACGAGCTGGAAATCCAAATGCTGGGGGCAGATCTTGATGATCGTGCCAAAATTGAAGAGGCGAAGGCAAAGTTTTCAGAATTTCGCGCCAAAGACGGGGAATCTCTGCAATCCACGTTTACCAGGTTTTGTGCAGTCCTTAACGAATTGAATAAACTGCACATCAAGAAGGATCGGGATGACATAAACATCCAATTCTTTGCCGCCTTAGCCCCCGAGTGGCAGCTTGCATGTAGGGCAACAAAAAGAGTTCTGAACATTCCTGAGGTACCCATAAATGTCGTCTTTAAGGAGCTTAAGAAATATCAAGGGGATGTGGATCAACAGAAGCTGATGGCAAATCAATTGGCCTCTCTACTGCTATCAGCCAACACAGGGTTGAAACCAAATGATTCCCTAGCCTTGATCACCAACACGCAGATTCCAACACCATCTTTTGCTCCTGGTTCTTCATCATCTCAGTACAGGTATACTTCTCCTCCTCGTGAGGTCTATGATGAGGAGGAAGCCACGATCCAAGAACAGATTGCCTTGTGGACCAACCGTCTCCAACAACGACGGTTCTCCAACAAGACCAACAACCAACTCCGATATGACACTGGTCCTCGGAGGTACTCAGATGACAGGAGGGATGACCGCCGCGATGACTATCGCAGAGATGACTACCGCAGGGATGACAGGGATGATCGCCGGTATGATGACAGACGCGACTATCGCGATGATCGCCGTTATGAAAGGCGTGACGAAAGGCGAGATGACAGGAGAGATGACAGGAGAGATGACAGGCGGGACGATCGAAGGGATGATCGTCGGGATGACCGCCGGGACAGAAGGCGTGATGATAGCCGTGAGCACCGCCGGGCCGACAAAAGGCCGGCGGAAAGAAGAGAGGAGAAGCCAAGAGCAGACGAGCCAAAGGCCACTGATGAACGTCTCTGCTACAAATGTGGCAAACCGGGCCACTTTGCTAGGGAATGCAAGAACAATTTTGAGAGAGACGTTGCGTATTACGAAAGAAAGCTCGAGGCTGCAAAGAAGAAATCGGATGCGTTGGCCCTCGTCGCCCAGGAGGACTACTGGGATGCTGAAGATTCAGAAGACGAGGATGAAAAGGGCAAGAATTGCTATATGGTTGATCGTCAGGGGTTGGAGATTTGTACTGATGTCACTGCTGCAATTTCAGACACTGCTGCTGAGGGGGAGACAATGAAACATCCACCAGCATGTCTGATGGCTACAACCGACGATCCCGAATGCTCCACATCCGGTTCAGAGTCCAGTGAGGTATATTCCTATTACATTCCTGCACATGTAAATAAATTATTTGTAGATAATGAATGTACACTACACACACAAATACTTGATCTACAAGATAGATTAAAAGCTGAAACTGCAAAGTGTGTACAGGCTGAACATCAAGCTCATATTTTGAAAGAATCATCTGAATTATATCATGTAAAATGGTTAACTAATCATAATGTTATAAAACAGATGTTGATAGAAAAAGTAGATGTTCAGGATAGGAATATATACCTTGAATCTTGCATGGAAACGCTTTCAAAAGAAAAACTCTCTTTAAAAGAAGAAATTTCTGTTCTTACAAAACAATTAGATGTGGTAATTATGGAAAATATAGACAGTTTAGAAAAATACAAAATGATTGAAGAAGAAAGGATAAGTTTGTACGCAAGAATAAAGACCCTTGACGATGCATTTTTGAAAAGGGGTCAAACAGAACAAACTATCCATTTAAATCAGCCCAAAGAAACTAGGTTTTACCATTCTAAACAGGGAATTGGTTTTAAAAATCCTAAATATTTGGAAAAAGCACAAAATGTCTTGCCTGTATTTTATGACATGAATTATATGGGAGCCGGTATTAAATCTTTCTTTTTTGAGTAATCAAAAAAAGTTTTAAACCAAGAAAATGAGAAACGTGTTGCGCGTAAAGATAAAGAAATTTCTTTTCATTATGAAGAACTTAACGAGAGTTATTCTTCTAGAGTACCCACTTTAGAGGAAGATCTCTCGTCAACTTATTCAGAAACTGAATTGAACACTGAAACTGAAAAATCAACTCCTCAACTTTATATTCCTGCAAAAGTTCTTCAACAACAAATCATTGTTTTAGAAAAGGAATTGAAGTCATCTCAAGAGAAAGCACTTGATCTTCAAGATGCTCTTCTTAAGAGAGAAGAAGAATTGATAAATCAATCTTTTCAACAAACTGTGGAAGTCATTGTCTACAGAGAAAATTTTGAAATAGTTTCACAACAATTGAAAGATCTTTCAAAACAACAAACACTTTCTCATTCTCTAAAAATTCCATGTATGTCATCAGATAAAGGTAAGGCTACAGCTGAAACTTCTTCTATCTTTGTCAAAGGTGAGTGCTCAAATGCTTTCAAGAATGAAGTTTCTAAAAAGACTCAGATGAAATCCAAGTCTTTTAAGAAACCCTCTCACCACCAAAAAGAAAAGTCTGTCAAGTCTAAATCTTCCATGCTTACTGACTCAAATCGTTTAGTTCCTACAGATCATATAAGGAGAGTCACAAAAACCACCATGCAGGATTTTACAAGTTTTTTTGTGAAGAAGGCTTTAATGCCAAGTGATTTTGTTACTAGAGATAGGATGTCTGTAATCTCTAAAGACAATTTGTGTAACAAAGCGTGTGACAATGTTTGTAATGATGTACCGAATTCTACTATTCCGTTAAAGTACTCTTTCAAGGATTTGTTTAATCTATGTCCAACTAAATATAGACGACAGGTTCCTGAAATGAATGCTTTTGTGCCTTATCCTGTTAAACGTATTCGGAAAAAGAAAACTAAAAATAGTGCATCATCGGCCACAAACAAAGTTGAGACATGTCCGTTGCCAAGGCCCAAAACCAAAGCAACGGTCAAGAAGGTCTCAACAAGACAAAAACCGAAGGCAATTTCAGCGCCTAAGGTTCCAAAACCCAATAAATCCAATCTTCAATGGATTCCAAAGGGTTGTGCATCTGGACCACACACAAATGCTAGTTGGGTTTCTAAATCTGTACACGTGCCATATAAATCTGGAAATTCTAACAAAAAGGGACCCATATTGAGGTGGGTACCCAAGGTTGTGTGATCTTAATGCAGATGGTTCTTGGTTACTTCTGATCAAGACCCGTGCTTCAAAGAAATGGCTTCTAGTTACCTTAGACTAGGACCCGTTCTTTTGCTTGTCGGTTGTGCTTAAACCGACACGTTTGGCTTCTGTGCACACAGCCCAGGACCCGGTCTTAACTCATCATGTTTTCTGAACATCTCGGTTCAGAACACGGTTTGATTGTGAATTAAAAATGGATGTGTTTGAATGCATATAGTTTTTCATTATATGAATTTATGTGTTTTTCAGGCTAAGTCCATTTGGTATATGGATTCGGGTTGCTCCAAGCACATGACAGGAAGAAGAGAATTGCTGTCCAACGTTGTTGAACAGTATTGCGGAACTGTGAAATTCGGGAACAACCATCAGGCTCAAATAAAAGGATACGGGGACTTAGTTCTAAATAATCTGGTCATCAAGGACGTTGACTATGTTGAGGGGTTATCTCATAATCTTTTTAGCATAGGACAGCTCTGTGACAAAGGACTAGAAGTAACATTTAGGGCTAAGAACTGCAGTGTTAAGAACATGGATGGAAAAGAAATCTTGACTGGTTCCCGAAAATCTAACCTTTACACCATTGACGTATCTAAGCTTGTAGTAAAGGATAACATTTGTCTACTATCAAAAGCCTCGTCAAAAGACTCTTGGTTGTGGCATCGAAGATTATCCCATTTGAATTTTGATAACATCAACAAGCTGGCTGCGAAGCAATTGGTCAAAGGACTTCCTGAGTTACGCTATGAAAAGGACCATCTGTGTGGAGCATGTGAGAAAGGAAAAATGAAACGATCATCTCACAAACCAAAGCCCGAACCATCAACAAAAAGAGTTTTGGAGTTACTTCATATGGATTTATGCGGACCGATGAGAACACAAAGCATAAATGGAAAACGATATGTGTTGGTTATCGTTGATGATTATTCTCGATATACCTGGGTAAGGTTCTTGCGTTCCAAGGACGAGACAGCTCAAGAAATCATTGATTTTATCAAGAGTGTCGAGACCCAACAGCAGCTGTCAGTACAATCAATCAGATCAGATAACGGCACGGAGTTCAAGAACTCGGTAGTGGAGGGCTTCCTTCGATCCAAGGGGATTCAGCATCAATACTCTGCTGCTCGAACACCTCAACAAAATGGGATCGTGGAAAGGCGTAACCGTACGCTAGTAGAAGCCGCTCGTACAATGCTCACATACTCAAAGCTACCTCCGTTCTTGTGGGCCGAAGCCGTATCAACAGCATGCTATACACAGAATCGCTCCATCATTCATAAGCGCTTTAACAAAACTCCTTACCAACTCTTTTTGAATAAAGTACCATTTATCAAGTACTTACGTGTATTTGGTTGCAGGTGCTATGTGCTGAATGACAGAGACAACCTCGGGAAATTTAACGAAAAGGCGGATGAAGCGATCTTCATTGGATACTCATCCAACTCGAAGGCGTATCGCGCATTCAATACCCGAACCAGAACAGTCAATGAAAGTGTGCATGTCACATTTGATGAGTTGGCTGAACTGGCACCCGAAGTTGATCAATCAGGACCACGCATTACTCAAATGCCTGGAGACTCTTCGAATAATCCCACTTCTTTTTCTTCTTCTGATTTGGTTAATTTATTTGATCCTTTTTATGTTGAATTTTTCGGTCCTAACGCTAGTGTGTCTAATGTTGTTAATAATGTAGGCAATCCTTCCAGTTCAACTGCGCCGCAAAGTTTCTCCACTCCATCTTCATCAACATATCCTCATCCATCCACATCATCCACCGACACATCCGCAGTTGAATCTACTCCTATAATACCCTCACATATAATACCAACGATTCTTCCTTCACCCGAACACTCGGAAATGGAACCAGAACCTGTGGTACCATCATTTGAAACCATTGACCATGAATCCTCATCCATTCCCATATTAACCACAGAGGTTCCATCCCGAGCACCCCTTCCACACGAAATCAAATGGACCCGCAGTCATCCAACAGAACAAATCATTGGTGACGTATCAATAGGAGTCCAAACTCGTAGAGCATCTGCTAATGAATGTCTCTACGCATCATTCTTGAGTATGATAGAGCCCGCTCGTGTGGATGAAGCCCTGACAGATCCGGATTGGATAGTTGCAATGCAAGAGGAACTCAACCAGTTTGAACAGCTAAGAGTATGGCGGTTAGTTCCCAAGCCAAAAGACCGTACAGTCATCGGAACAAAGTGGATCTTTAAGAACAAACGAGATGAAAACGGCGTTGTGATAAGGAACAAAGCAAGACTTGTTGCCAAAGGCTACCGACAACAAGAAGGGATAGATTATGACGAGACCTTTGCTCCAGTTGCACGGATCGAAGCTATCAGAATCTTCTTGGCGTATGCGGCACACAAAGACTTCAAAGTGTACCAAATGGACGTCAAGACTGCCTTTCTAAACGGTGAACTTAACGAGGAAGTGTATGTTGAACAACCACAAGGCTTTGTTGATGCACATAAACCTGACCATGTTTATGTGCTAGATAAGGCCCTCTATGGTTTAAAACAAGCACCTCGAGCATGGTATGATAGTCTTTCGAATTTCCTTATTTCTGCCGGTTTCTATAAAGGTGTGGTGGACACAACTCTGTTCACTAAAAGGGAAGGCCCACATATAATGCTAGTACAGATTTATGTTGACGATATTATATTTGGATCTACTGACAGTAATTTTTGTAAGGATTTTTCAGCCCTAATGGAGTCTCGGTTTGAGATGAGTATGATGGGGGAAATGAACTTTTTCCTCGGATTACAAGTCAAACAACTTGAGGATGGGATTTTTGTGAACCAGTCGAAATATACTCTTGACATTCTCAAGAAGTATAAGTTAGACTCTTGCACGAGTATCGCAACTCCCATGGCCTCCAACTGTAAGTTAGACACCGATCCTTCCGGGAAAAGTGTCGATAATACAACTTACAGAGGGATGATAGGATCCTTACTGTACTTGACTGCCAGTAGACCGGATATAGTGTTTTCAACATGTCTTTGTGCTAGATTTCAGGCCGACCCAAAATAATCACACCTAACTGCGGTAAAACGCATTTTTCGTTATCTTAAGGGTACACCCGAACTTGGTCTATGGTATCCAAAGGGAACCGATTTCGATCTTACCGCGTTTTCAGATGCTGATTTTGCAGGTTGTAGAGTGGACGGAAAAAGCACATCGGGAGGAATACAGTTCTTAGGCGATAGACCGGTGAGTTGGTCTTCCAAAAAGCAGAATTGTGTATCCACATCCACAGCTGAGGCTGAGTATGTAGCAGCTGCAAGCTGTTGCTCTCAAGTGCTGTGGATGAGAACACAATTACGTGATTATGGGTTCTCACTCACCAATATCCCTATGTACTATGATTCTTGAAGTGCAATTGCCATCTCCTGCAATCCCGTGCAGCACTGTCGAACAAAACATATAGATATCAGGTATCATTTTATTAAAGATCACGTTGAAAAAGGGAACCATTGAGTTATATTTTGTTGGCACGGAATACCAACTAGCGGATATATTTACTAAAGCTTTAGACGAACCTCGTTTTCGGTTTTTAGTATCTCATATCGGCATGTTGAATCCACCTTCCAATTAAATATCAGATATTGTCTTAAATAATTCTATTTCAATCTATCATGATTGAAATTCCTTTATTTTAGAAAATAACTGTTATTTAAATTTAAGGAGTATGTCACAAGATTGAAAATCAATCTTTCCTTATCTGCGTATATTTTTAATAATTAATGATCCTGATAAATTGCTGTGTGAATTGTTCATCATGGAGTGGGATGCAAACAATATCCAGGTTTGTCGGTATTAGTAATGCTTAATAAGGGTTGTCGTGATTTAAATCTGAAAAGAAAAAGGAAAAAGGATCGGTATTTATTTGAGGGGGAGTAGAGTTAGGATTTTAAATTTTATAATTCTGTGTTTCTTTTTATTTCTTTTATAGTTAAATTTTTGAATTTTAGGTTAGTCTTAATTTTAATTTTTAATTTTTAAGGTTTAATTTAATAGGTCAGAAAATCACAAAAAGATTTTAATTGTTCAAATTTATCAAAAAGACAAAAACATTTTAGTTTATTTTAACTTATTTTTTTTCTTAAATTAAATGATCCAAGAAAATACCAAAAATATTTCATGTTGTTGTTTCAAAGAAAATCTCAAAAAAAAAAAGATGCAATAAAAAAAAAAAAAAAATTGGGCCAAAATTTTAATTTTGTTTTGATTAATTTCAGGCCCACTTTATTTTTAATTTTTGTGTGTGATTGTTGAAATCTGGCGGACCATTTTTCTTGTTTTCACGCGGATCCTTGACCCGGTACCCGACCCATGCGCCTTTAAATAGGGTCGGTCAACCGGTCAAACATCCTTACTTCATCTTCAAGCTTCCTACTCCCTTCTTCTTCCCTACCGACGATACCACCGCCCACTTCCACCATTACCGTCGATTTCAAGCTTTTGCACCATCATTTTCTTCGGTTTTTCTTGCATTTTCCATCATCTGCATCACAAGGTAACTCTTTTCTACCTTTATTTCAGTATTTTACTTCATATATTGTGTGTTTGATTTTCAAAATTTATTTCCTTTTTCATTTCGGTTTTTACTCTTTTTAGGTAGTTTAATGTGTTATATTTTCTTAGTTGTAGTTAGATAAAATTTTCCTTAGGTTGTTTTAGTTTAGGATCTGTAATTTCATGCATTTTCAGTAAGATTCCAACTGTTCACGTTTATTTTTTGCATGAACATTAACTGCACTCATGCAGTTTCGGATGTCCAAATTCGGACCACCACCCGAATTCGGATGTCCGACTTAGACTTGTTTCAAAAATTTTCCAAGTACAAAACTCATTTCGGACCACTGTTGATCCGAATTCGGTTCACTGTTGATCCGAATTCGGACCATCACATCAGGGTAAAAATTTTCAAAATTGTCTAAGTCTGTTCACCACTGTGCATCCGAATTCGGATGATACCCGGATTCGGTCCTCATCCGAATTCCAGGTACCATCCGAAATTAGGACATATCCATATCATTTCAAGCATTTTCACAAGTCACCATCCGAATTCGGACCATGTTCACACCACATCCGAATTCGGACCATATTCAATCATTTCATGATTCAACTTCGGACCATCATCCGAATTCGGTCCCCATTTACCACCATCCGAATTCGGTCCCACTCACTTCATTCATGCATCATTCCATTTCGGACTGATCCGAATTCGATGACACTGTTCATCCGAATTCGGACCATCCGAAATCCAACACTTAGGATTTTTTAAAATTTTCATTTTTCATGTTTTCCATTTCTGCATTTTCATAAAAATTAAAAAAAAAATTTAAAAAAAAAATCACAAAAATAGTTCCATCCAAGTGCCTCATTGATTAGAGTAAGGATCAGTGTTTGAGTGAAACAGTCTCATCTAACATCGGTCTCTTAACGATTGACTTTGGACTTTGTTAGTAGAATTTTATTCTACTAATAAAAACCCGATGTTAAACAGATCAGACAATTTCTATTTCACACTCATCTAGACTTCACATCAATGCTTTATCATATCAAGTCTTATGATTCTAACTTTGTTGCACTTTGCAGGAAAATGGATCCCGCAATTGTTCTTACCATTCCCCACCCTCCTATCCCAAATAATAACGCTCAGTTACCCGAGGAAGCCATCCTGCCGAGCGCCGAGTTTGTCGAGTTTATCCCCCACAACTGGCAACTCGACGTCTCTATCCTTCCGAAAGAATCCCAAACCCTTGCCTTTGACATTCTCACCCGCCATCCCATATACTATGCCCTTTCAACAGCCATAGCCGTTCCCCATATTTACCTACAACAATTCTGGAACAGGCTACAATTCATAACCGACCCTGAACCTCACTTCACCTCCACCATTGACTGCGTTCCAGTCAAAGTCACAACCACAGCCATCCGTCACATCCTTCGTCTTCCCATCCAAGACTATATTCCCTCCATTGACTCGTTCGATCCAAACCCATCCGTCTCAGAAGCCCTATCTGAAATTCAAACCCTAGGGTATGACGGACCCCTTACCAAACCATCCGACTTTCGCACCAAAAACCTTCAGTCCCACTGGAGGATTCTCTTCGATGTGCTCAACAAGTGCCTAACAGCCAAACATTCTGGTCATGACTCAGCATCGGCCCAGGTTTTAGCCATGTTCACTGGCTTTGCCTTCGACCGACACGTGGACTATGCGGCTTTCATCTTTGAAGAATTAAGAAGAGTCCACGTGGAAAGGAGCACAAAGAAAGGTCGCAAGTATGTCCCCTATCAGCGGTTCCTTCAACTCATCATACAATACGCCATGGATCAGGACGAAGACATTCATGAGCGTCCAGAAGCTGATGTCTATCCAACCGTCGCTATCCAGAAACTGACTTTGCCAAAGGGGGCCCCGACGGTACAGGTAATGAAGATTCCATTATCGACTCTGACAAGGTCGAGGGGTACAGATCGGGTAAGGGAATATATGAGAGAAAATTATCCGGATGAGTCTCAGTCTGAATCGACTGAGACTAACCAGTCCGAAGGTGAGCAGCAAGATAGTGAGAACGAGGGAGAAAGGATGGATGTACAACAATCACTGGGTTATGGTGAGAGGGAGGCTGAGAGTGTAAGGGAGGGAGTCGTAGGTGAAACGGCAGAGACGGCGGATTCTGAACGAACCGTCTCTGTCGTAAGGCCGAGGGATATATTATCTGAGGGTGAGCCAAGCCCTATCAGCCGGACACCACTTCATAAGACCGTTAGTCCAGCGGTCGCCACAACCCCAACCATCCACTTGGTTTCCCCTCAAAGGGAAACCACTTCATTCCACGGGGATCTTCCACATACGCCATCGCCCTCTCATTCGGAGAGTGGCGGTGTTGAAAGAGGTCACACTCCTCCCCACGTGACCGAACTTCCTTCGCCCACGATTCCATCCCCACAAACAGACACCGTGCACGATGCCTCTGTGGCATCCCCAAGAGCTGCCTCTGTGGCAGCTCCGGAAACTTCCAGATCTGAGCATCCCGTAGTGGAGCCAGAGATGACGGAAGGAAGACCGGGAGTGGCTCAATCTACGCCGTCCACTTCCGGCCATCTCCCCATCAACTTGGAGATGTTAACGGCAGCCTTACGTGCTGCCGGCGTTATCACCCGGGCTGACCTGGACGCTCAAAGGGAGGCAGCCGAGGAACGACACACCGCCCTTCTTTCTCTTATAAAGGGTAAGGGTGTCGCCTCCGAAGCCGGCCCCTCACCAGGATCCCACTCAGTCCAACTCCAAATGGCGGAGCTCTCTGACAAACTGGACGCACTCAATCGCCTAATCCTTCAGGTCCAGGAGCAGCTAAATTCAAGGATGGATCGCCTCGAGTCGGCAGTCATCGATCTTCAGTGCCGCACCCAAGCTGAGCCCCCTAAAAGAAAGCATGACGACCAGGACGACCCTGATCGTCATGAGGGGGAGAAACGACAGAAAGTCCATCATGAGGGATCGATGATCATCCTAGGGGGAGCAGAGGCTGAAACAACAGATATTCAAGGGTCTGGGTCTGGGGATCAAACTTATGAGGCCACGGAAGCACTGATGATAGAATATGAACCTCTACAGTTTGAGGACCCCGTCATGTATATAGGGGGAGCAGAGACAGCTGAGGGGTCAGAATATCAGGGGTCAAGGGAAAAGAGTAAGGAGCCTCAAGAATACCTCAGTATAGAAGACGAGCCCATGGTCGAGGGTCCAGCTCCACTGGATCCGATGACAGCTATGGTAGAATTCGAGGAGCCGCACGAGAAAGTTGAAATGATCTTGGTCTCCGATTCAGATTCCGATACCGAAGTCAACGAACCCTTATTAACCCCTAAGCCTGAACCTGAATCTCCAACGAACCCTCCTAGATCCCCAAATCCTCCTCCAGTCCAACAAACCCAACCCCCAGAGTATTCCCGAACAAAAAGGGTCGATTGTTTTGATGAAACTCCAGAAGGCCCTGGTATTTATAGAGAAGATGACTTATTCTGGGTAGACACCTATACAAAAGGCAAGGTTCGAACACTGCCACAGGAAGAAAAGGATCAAATGCGACAAGAACGGCGGGGGACTATTATAAAGCTTCTTGAAGCTAAAAAGGACGAAATCGAAGAACCCCCCGTTCAAGGCCTGAAAGAATTCCTGCAAAAATCCCCCCCGGAGCAGTTTCAGAACCCTTACCTTGAAGAAAGATTCAAAATGGTATTCAGAAAGAAGCCTGGATCCTTCAGCAGACGCCTACTCATGGAACTTACAAACGTTACCAAAGCTGAACAGGCAGAATACTACCAACTGATGCTCCGGGAAAGAAGGTCGAAAGTATCCAAATCGAAGATAAAGTCACTCATTTCTATCACCATGTGCAAAAGGGCAAAACTATACTACCCCGCTTTTCTAGTAGAAAGAGAAGACGTCACTATAAATGAGTTCTTCGAGAATGACTTAGATTTCATAAATGTGGACGATGTCGAATTTCTACACGAACGATTGAAAAATCGCATTAAAGGACTTATCTCGCATGACTGCTTTGGGTGCCCTGGTACGAAGCATGAACCGCCGCTCGATCATAATGTGCCTAAGAGACTTCCAAATGGCAATCGAGAGCGCGATGGTTAAGGTGGGTCTTCGGGCACCGGAACAGGATAGCTTCCTCCTAGCCCATCATCCGGCTTACAGAGTTATTTTCAGAGGAGGCCCAGGTGTCATTTTTGTCAATCAAAGGGGCTACAAAAGGTTCATGCGCTTTGAGGATCTTCCCTGTTACTCCGATGGTACACTCAGATTGGTTCGAGCTGCGCTCACACAGAAAGTTCATGACTTTGATGCTCAACCAGATCCACAACAAAGGTGTTCACCAAGAGAGATTCAGGACACCCTCAGCGGCATTGAACTCCTGAACGAACGGCTACATCTGAGGCAAGTAACCAGACGCTTCGACGTCATACTTGGTCTCCGAGAATCGACTGACCATGCCAGAGTTCCAGGACCTCCTAAGTGATCGAAAAGGGGGAGATTGTTAGATTTATTATTTCGATGTATTTCATGTCTATGTAAAAGTGTAGGGGCCATTGTTGCCAAGTGTTGTAACTTAATTAAAGGAGCCTATAAAAAGGCTCCTAGGGTTACTTTTGAGAAACACACGGTTGACCTTCAATTTGAATATTCATTACAGCCGCCACTGTTCCATCAAGAGTCTTCAAACATTCATCTTGTCTTCTTCTTTATTAAACACATTTATTGGGCATGGTTTCTTCATGTGTTTGATGAGAAAAACGTTAAGGTGCTGAATACATTCGGGATTTCATATTTACACTTTGGACACTAGGGAAATTGCTTATACAGCAAAGAAAAGTCTAGTACTACGATTCGGAATCTAAGGAAGATTCGGAGGTGATCATGAGTTCTGTTTGATTTTGGTGTCGATTAATTATTTGTATCTACTGTTTTTGCTCAACAAGTGTTAATACCTTGATCTAAGTTGTCTATTGTGATTGATGTTGAAATTGCTAAGTAATACGTTAGTTAGCGTAGATCATGTGTATCATGATTGTACTTTAGTGATTAAGGAGGTAGTACTCAATCCTGACTTGATTTCAATAAAGATCGGTGATTTGATACGATAATTAGAAAGAACTTATTAAATATATGTGACAAGACGCATGTAGTTTGAAATGAAGGAATAATAAAGATAAGTACGCCGAAAGGAGGCGAGAGAATTGTATATATGAGTATTGGAGAAGTGGGGATCAATGTCTAAAGTTGATTGTTAGGTCCCGAAAGCTGATTGCTTAGGGCTGTGTGTTTTGTTTGGTATATGTTATTGATACCAAGACTTGTCTGATGTGCCACTTGAAAGACAAGTGAAATTTTGTGTTTACTTGATCCCTGGAGTTTCTCCAATAGCTTGTTGTTCGTATCGATATGCATCTACTAAAAGGTAAGAGATGATGAAACAACTTTAGGAGTTATCAGATAAGGGCTTCGTTAAATTGAGTTCTTTGCCATGGGGAGCCTGATATTGTTTATGAAACAAAGGATGTCATAATGAGAATGTGTATAGATTAACATGATTTGAACAAATTGGCTATAACAAGTAAGTATTCGCTGCCAGGAATTGATGATTATTGATCAGTTGCAAGGGGTTGGTTATTATTCAAAGATTGATTTATGTTCAGGATATCACTAGTTGAAAGATTTGTAAGGATAAAATACTGAAAATGGATTTCAGGGATAGTTATGAGTTTTACGAGTATTTTGTTATGCCATTTGGGATAGCCAACACCCCAACTGTTTCATGGACATTATGCATAAAGATTTGTATATCAATGTTGGGGGAAAACTGTAATTGTAATTATCGATGATATGTTGGTATAAGTTTAAAGTTGAATACGTCAAATCGTGAGTTTTGATTATAATAGATTATATTTTGGGATATGTGATTTCTAGAAGTGGATCTCGGAGGATTCTGCTAAAAAGGGGAGTGATTGAGAATTTGAAAGTTGTCTCACAGTATTGCAAGAATTAAGAAGTTTTCTACGATTGGTAGATTGTAGACAACTTGATTAATTCGGTATATTATATATACGGACTCAAGAAGGTTATTGCTAGAAAGACTTGCACAGATGCGCATGAGTAAGGTTATCATTATTTCCATGGTATTCTAGAATTGATTATGTCTTATTAGAGGAGTTGTTTCATGTTCAACTTTTGGTTTGCTTTACAAGTAGGATTATGCACTCATATAGCTATGAGTACAGCTTACCGACCTCGACAAATGGTCAAAATGAATGAACTATTTTCATATTTGAATAAATGATGAGATCGTGTATTTTGGATTTAAGTATCAACAAAAAGGAACAAGTTAGCACTATGGTGTATTGGTTCATTTAGAATAACCGAAAAGTTAGGAATCTGTTATCTCATTTGGAATTATCTAAGGAAATATCGAAATAGCACTTGGTGTTTTATGTGGAAAGCTTTATGTAATCTTCACAACTGGTAATGAAGATTGGGATGATTATACCGAATTGGAATTCATGAAAGGTTAGTATATGTAAAGAAGTCGGAGTATATTACAGATATGAAATTAATGAAGATAAGAAACAAAGACATTAAATTGGTATTGATATGTTGGAAGCATAACAAAGAAGTAAATCACATTTGGGAGACAAAAGTCGATACGTTGAAAAAGTATAAGTATGTATTCGAATCCAAATAAACTTCAAGGACGAAGTTTGAGCGTGGTGGAGCCCATGTTGTAACATCCTCGAATTCAATTACTGTAATTCGGAATTAATTAGGCGGATAATTTATAATTAAGTTGAATTATGAGCAATTATTATGTATTTGGGATATTTAAAAGTTTGTTGCTATTTTAAGAAGTTACGAAGTTTGAGAATTAATAATTATTATTATGGAGTATTATGAATGATAAAAGTTAGTAATGATAAATTTAAGAATAAATCAGTATTTTATAGAACCGGTTAAGTTGAGGGGTGAAATGTGCAAAAATGATGAAAGTTGAATAAAAAGGCTAAAAGCTATTCATTTTCATTTCACCCTCTCTCTCTACTTTCTCTCTCTAAAAACGCTCTCTACTTCTCTCTAGATTATCTCACAAACCGACCGGCCGATTATCGAGATTTATACGTCATCGGAAAGATCTCGAGGAGTACTACAACAATCTACGGTTGGATTCTTGATTTCATACGAATTGAGGTAAGAATCGACCCTTTTAAGTTTATATATCTCGGTTTTGAAAACATGAAATTCGAATTTGACATTTCTTGCATGAATAAAGCCGATTTTGCTTGAGTTTTAGCTAGAATATGATCGAGTATGCATAATATAATCGAATCTAGGCTTGATACTTAACATATTCATGATTTTAGGCTTAGAAATGAAGGATTTAAGTTGTAGATATGAACAAACTCGAAAATGTCAAGAACACATTCGAAATGCAAGAACAAACTCGATTTTTGAGCTAAATTCGAGTGTAAATTCGAATCTAACACTAAGGAATTCGAATTTAGGTCCCTAAATTCGAATATGGTTTGAGTTTACCATATGGAGTTCGAGTTTAGTCCTCAAATTCGAAGGAAATTTGAATTTAACCCCTTAAATTCGAGTTTAATGCCTAAAAATTGAAACCCACTCTCTAAACTCGAATATTATGAATGAAACCCATAGACAATACTTAAAATAACAAAAGTTATTCAAAGGATAAGGTTTGAACTTGAGTTGGGTTCAAACTTAGTTGTGGTTCGAATTTGGATATGGATCCAAAATGGGGAAAAATATTGCAGAACTTGTAAAACTTGGTTTTATGGATTTAAACAATTATTGACATGATGTGTTGTTACAAATGAATTACAGGTCCCTTGTGGTGTTGTTTAACCCACAGTGGGGTACTTTGTGATCCGGTTGAAAGCCCGAGGAGAAATAAAATTTGGAAAAAAGTTAATAACGCACCCACTGTGAGTACCTCTGATTTTAACATGTCTGCATCTGCTTTATGTTTGCTTCGCCTGCTGAGGCATGTTGTTTCACTTTCGTTTGACACTCTACTAACTTGCGTATATGTTGATGCACATTCATACTTGTTGCATGTCCGTTTCTTTGTTGTGCATCTTATTGATGGACCTGAGGGTCGCATCTGTACTCCGATGTTACTGTGCTATATGACCAAGAGTTGACACCTCTGTGGTCAGGATAGGCAGTAGGTCATCCCCGATCGTACGTTTGCCTCAGATGGATTGTTTTTCTTATGTCGAGCGTCATCACGAAGGAGTTGCGGCTCGGGTTTGCGTACTATGTGTACGTGTGGAGTATACGGTATGCGTTACCGGTGTTACTCGTGGGGGCATCATAAGGATTTGTGGAATGTGTAAAATCATTTGTATTCACTAAGCATTCGCTTACCCCTCAGTTGTTGACGTTTTTACAGGAAAAATGGAAAACTGCTGCTGGACCTTCTAGCTAGGTCGTCCGTTGAAGTAATTGAAGATATTTGCTACTCGCTCGGTATTTGGTTTATGTGATTATCGCTATGATATGTTTGGGATGACTGAAATAAACTTATGAGTATGTAGACTTAGATATGGTACCTTGTAGCACCGTAGGGTGTTTGACACTGTTGCGTTACTTTATTTATATGCTTCCGCAATTAAACTAGGTTATCAGATCATTATTGTAATTGTGTTTGTTGATTTATCCTGGGTGTTTTGTAAATGGTGGTTGTTGTGGCAAGGGTGTCACATTGTTTTAGGTCAAGCTTTGTCTGAGTTCGAGGTCTCGTTGGGATTTGGGATCGGGCTTTGTTTGGGATTCGGGAATCGGTTGGGGTTTCGGGTCGAGTCTCAGTTGGGTTTCTGGTTCAATGGGGTCGTTTGGTCCGGGGTGATTACGGGTTTGTTGTGATATTGTTTTATGCGTCGGTCGGGGTTGCAATTAATATTTGGGATCCGTGTGTTTATAGGGACGAGCAAACAGCGGGGCTGAGTTTGAGTAGGGGATTCAGAGTTCGGGGAACCAATCAGGTGAGTACTCGAGTTCTTTTCCAAAACACGTGCTTTATTTCGAGTATTTAGCGGGGTTGCTATCATGTGTGCGTGTTATATGTATATATATATATATATATGTATATATATATGTATATATATATATATATGTATATATATATATATATATATATATATATATATATATATATATATATATATATATATTATATATATATATATATATATGTATATATATATATATATATGTGACAGGGACGTGAACCTCAAGTATAATCCTATCTTTTTATGTGCATTATATATGAGTTATGAGATCTATTCTAGGGGTCCGTGATGAGTTCCATACGGACAGTGGGTTGTGATAAGTGGTCGCGCGGGTTGACTGTCTTTAACAGTCCTTGGGGCGTATATATACGGCAGGGCCTGTAGCCGGGTCACTCCTGTGCTACATGGTATTTGCTAGTCACTACTGTGTGCGGTGGGTTAGCCGGGGAAGGGTCCCCACAGGGATAGTGCTAGTACTCAGATCTCGTACTTGTGTTACTATACCTGAGATGCGTGTTGGGCAATAGGGACAAGGGTTGTGTGTGCTACTTGTTATGTGTTAATGTGTAGTGTCTAACCCTCGCGTGCTCACGGGCTTTATAGCTCATGTTTTCGAGTCTAACTTGTTCAGGGAGTCAAAAGGGATCTCAGCAGCCGCCGCCAAGATAGAGCTGGGATTAACTTGAAGACCTGTAATTGTTCCGTGTTTTGTTTAGAACTACATGTGGTAGTGATTTTGGGACGATGTATCAGTTGTGTGTATGATAGTCAGGGTTGTTTTGGTTAGTTTAATCTGGGAGTGCGAATGTACTGAATTGCGTTTTACTTTGTGCATAAACTTTTAAATTGCCCATAATCTGCATTATCCTATGACATGTGTATCATAGATTGTCTGCGATATTGCCACTTATGATACTGTGTTGACGTGGCAAATCTGGGATCGGGAGGGGTGTTACATGATGGTATCAGAGCTTGCGGTTTGTAGCTTGAGCATCGTTAGTGGATGCTTGACTTAAACCTTGTTCCGATCAATGGGGGATCATTCTGCAATTAATATTAGTGGATTAATCGACCTGGCTTAGTGTATAACGCTGGGTGATTTATTCGTTGTATTTAATTGTTTCGCTTTGTGCAGATTTCTATGGCAGATTAGGGAGAGGGTTCCGGCGCGGGTAAGCCACTAGGTGACGAGTATATTCGCAAATTAGAGTTATTAGAGGTCCTTACAGAGTTTTATAGACAGCAGCGCGAAAAAGAGCAAGGTCAGGGTTTGGGACCGGTTGTTCATCCTACTGGGACTGAGTCAGGAGTTGGTGCTTCTTCATCTTCTCAGCAGGGCGGGTCCTTTAAGGACTTCATGACAGGGGCCCCACCACAGTTCCGGGGAGACGGTGAGCTGGGGGTGGCTATCGCCTGGGAGCGAGAGATCGAGGTTGCCTTCCGGGTAGCCCACGTGGATCCGAGAGACATGGTTGGGTATGCGGCATATCAGTTACGGGGAGGGGCGTCTCAGTACTGGAAATCGATCGTGTCTTCGATGACGCAGTCCGCCGCATATGCTATGACATGGGAACAGTTTCGAGCCGTTTTTGAGCTGCAGTATATTCTTCGGGATGAGCGTAGAGAGATGGAGCACCGATTCTTCCATTTGCAGCAGGGTAACATGACAGTCCAGCAGTACGTTGACCAATTTAACGAGTATTCACAGTTTGCGCCTCAGCACGTCGACACAGAGAGCCGAAAGGCTGATACATTTGTTGATGGTCTTCGGTCGGATATCCGTGAGTTCGTGGGACTGCATGATACCCCTACTTTCGCTAGAGCTCTTGAGATGGCCCGCATGAGGGAGCGAGAGATCATTAAGCAGAGGGAGCAGCCCTCTTCTCATAGACAGTGTATTGGGACATCCTAGCAGCCGACTAGTGTGTGGAGGTCCTCCGGGGACGCTCCTAATGATCAGCGTCCAGATCAGTGGCAGTTTTCGAGCCAGGGTTCAGGGCAGAGACGCACCAGAGATAGGGGCAAAGATCGGAGGTCGAAGAGACAGGGTCAGAGTCAGGGAACGGGGGCTCAGAGTCAGAGTAGTGTGGGACAGGGGTCCCAAGCATCCGGTAGTAGAGTTGAGAGTTCTTACGGGGATCGGGAGTGCCTGAAGTGTCACTGGTGCCATTCGGGGTAGTGTTTGTCAGATCAACCTCGTTGCTTTAGGTGTGGTCAGCGAGGGCATGTCGCGTCTGTGTGTACACTCCCCTAGCCATTGTGTTTCCGATGTGGGAGGCCGGGGCACCGTGTCAGGGAGTGTCCGGAACCGGGAACGGCAGTTCAGGGGGCCAGTTCGAGTGGGGCAAGAGCAGAGCCGTCGTCATCTAGTCGCCGGGATTCAGTTCCAAGAGGTCAAGGACGGGTATATCAGGCGACCGTAAAGGAGGCACGGGATGCCACGGATGTCGTTTCGGGTACATATATTCTTCACGGACTTCGAGCCCGTGTTTTGTTTGACTCCGGGGCGGATCGCACCTACGTATCTGTTTCATTTTGTGCATATTTAGTGTGTCTTCTTCTCCTTTATCTATTCCTTTGATTATCGAGAGGGTCGATGGGAGTACCATGTTAGTGAGTCGGGTGTATCGGGATTGATGAGTTTTAGAGATAGATCCCCATCGGTTTATTATAGATTTGCTGCGGATTGAGATCAGTAGCTTCGATGAGATTGTGGGTATGGACTGGTTGACCGCCAGAATAGGCTGATATTCTGTGTGCTAAGAAGATCATCCGTATACGCATTTCTGACTGTGAGAGTGTTACTGTGTACGGGGAGCGTCAGAAGGGCGAGATTGGGATTGTGTCTTTGGCCAGGGCTCAGAGATATGTGTCAAAGGGATGCGAGACCTTCCTAGCTTATGTGGTTGACACAAGGAAGGAAAAGAAGACCTTAGAGGATATTCCGGTGATTCGTGAGTTCCCTGAGGTATTCCAAGAGGAATTGTCTGGGTTACCGCCAGATCTTCAAATGCAGTTTTGCAAAGATCTTGTTCCTGGGGCGATGTCGATTGCTAAGACGCCTTATAGGCTGGCACCAACAGAGATGCAAGAGTTGATGTCTCAGTTGCAGGAGCTGTTAGATCGTGGATTCATCCGTCCGAGCTCGTCACCGGGGGAGCACCGATGTTGTTTGTGAAAAAGAAGGATGGTAGTATGCGAATGTGTATCGACTAGAGGGAGTTGAACAAAGTGACGGTGAGGAACCGTTTTCCGCTTCCACGTATCGATGATTTATTTGAACAGCTCCAGGGATCGCGCTTCTTCTCAAAGATAGACTTGCGATCTGGGTATCACCAGTTGAGGGTCAGAGACGAGGATGTGCCGAAGACAGCGTTTCGGACTCGTTATGGGCACTACGAGTTCCTTGTGATGCCAGTCGGTTTGTCTAACGCACCCGCGGCTTTCATGGATTTGATGAACAGGGTGTGTAAAGCTATGTTGGATAGATTCGTGATCGTGTTCATTGATGAAATCTTGATCTACTCAAGGAGCGCTGGGGACCACGAGAAGCACCTCCGAGAGCTTTTGACTGTGTTGCGCATGTAGAAATTGTATGTGAAGTTCTCTAAATGCGAGTTTTGGGTGCGTGAGGTACAGTTTTTGGGACATGTGGTTAGTGCCGAGGGTATTAAAGTGAACCCAGCCAAGATTGAGGCATTGATGAGTTGGGAGTCTCCGAAGTCAGTGCCAGAGATTCGCAGTTTTCTGGGTCTCGCTGGGTATTACCGACGCTTTATCCAGGACTTTTCGAGGATTGCCTTACCATTCACAAGATTGATACGGCAGTCCGTACGGTTTGAGTGGTCCGAGGATCAGGAGCGTGCGTTCATAGAGCTGAAGACCCGGTTATGTCAGACTCCAGTATTGGCCTTGCCAGAGGGTACCGATGACTTCGTAGTATATTGTGATGCTTCGTGATCTGGGTTGGGTTTTGTTCTGATGCAGCGAGGAAAGGTGATCGCTTATGCTTCTTGCCAGCTAAAGACCTACGAGGAGAACCATACTGTGCATGATTTAGAGTTAGACGCCATCGTTTTCGCGTTGAAGATATTGGTGGCATTATCTGTATGGATCTCGGTTTATTGTGTATACCGATCATAAGAGCCTCCAGTATTTGTTCAGCCAGAAGGATCTGAACATGCGGCAGCGGTATAGTCTTGAGTTGTTAAAGGACTACGATTGCAAGATTCAGTACCACCCGGGTCGGGCTAATGTGGTAGCTGATGCGCTGAGCCGTAGGGCATGTGGCCAGACTGTGATATCAAGAGCTTCAGGGCTTGAGATTACCTCGACATTGACGGACAGTCTAAGATTAGCGTCGCAGGAGGGCCTGCGAGGGGATAATGTGAAGCGGGAGCATCTGACTGGGCAGCTTGAGACGTTGATTAGGGATGATCGGGGGGTTGTATCTGTTCCATGATAGGGTTTTGGTTCCGAGGGTTGGGAATTTGCGGCAGTTGATTCTTGATGAGTCGTACAGATCGAGGCTATCTGTTCATCCGGGGAGTACTAAGATGTACCGTGACCTTGACTTCTACTGGTGGTCGGGGATGAAAAGGGAAGTGGGCCGATATGTAGAGCAGTGTATGACCTGTCTGAGAGTCAAGGCAGAGCACCAGAAGCCGCACGGTCATCTTCAGCCGTTTAAGATTCCCGAGTGGATGTGGTACCACATTACGATGGATTTCATTGTGAGACTTCCACGCTCGGTCCACGGGAACGACATGATCTGGGTAATAGTGGATCGACTAATGAAGAGTGCGCACTTCTTAGCCGTCTGGGGCACTATCACCATGGATCAGTTAGTGAGACTGTATATTAATGAGGTGGTATCACGACATGGGATTCCGACGTCGATTACTTCGGACAGAGATACGTGGTTTACGTCTTGATTCTGGCAGAGTTTTCATCAAGAATTGGGTACCAGGGTTCAGCTGAGCATGGCGTACAGACCGCAGACAGACGGGCAGACCGAGCGTACCAATCAGACCCTCGAGGATATGTTGTGAGCGTGCACTATCGACTTCAGTGGTAACTGGGACGTGCATTTGCCGTTGGTCAAGTTCGCGTATAATAATAGCTATCATGCCACGATCAAGATGGCTCCGCTTGAGGCACTGTATCGGCACAAGTGCCTGACCCCAGTGTGTTGGGGCGAGGTCGGTGAGCGACCTATTAGTGGGCGGAGCTGGTACAGGAGACTAGCGATAAGGTGGTCGTGATTAAGGAGCATATTAGGGTCGCCCAAAGCCGACAGAAGAGCTACGCCGATCTTCGTTTGAAAGAGTTAGAGTTTTGTGTTGGGGATCGGGTTCTGCTTAAGGTGTCACCGTGGAAAGGGGTCATCCGGTTCAGACATCGTGGGAAGCTGAGTCCATGGTATATTGGGCCATTCGAGATTGTTGACAGAGACCGGGATCAGGCCTATCGACTTAGATTGCCTCCAGAGTTAGCCGGTGTGCACGATACCTTTCACGTGAGTCATCTCCGGAAGTGTCTGGCTAAGGATGATCAGTTCGTGCCGTTATCCGAGATTATAGTTGGTGATCAGCTGTGATATGTGGAGCAGCCCGAGTCCATTACAGATAAGAAAATCAAGAAGCTGAGGAATAAAGAGATTGCCTTGGTACTCGTTCAGTGAAAACATCATAAGGGTACCAACGCCACCTGCGAGCCCGAGTCAGAGATGCGATCAAGATATCCTCAGTTGTTTCAGAGTTTGAGTTAGATTCCGGGACGGAATCTCTTTAAGAGGGGAGGATTTGTAACATCCGTCTTTTAGACCTGGTACGTGGATTTATTTTAGTGGATAAATATTTAATTAATATTGGGTTGGTCCAATTATAACGTGTTTCGTGGATTGATACGTGTCGGGATTGTGATTACGTTTCTCCGGGTTATAATTTTAGCGGATTAATTATATATTTAGGATCGCGGGATTAAATGGGTTAAATGGGTATAAATATTGAAAAAGTGATATCGGGTTCTGGTTAATGGGTTCGGGGCCGGTGTGGTTTGCGCTAAATTTTCTCGAGATGCTTCTATTTGATTTCTTGACCCTGAAACACAATTTGGGAGTAATAATATGGAAGTTACGAAGCATCAGTTCATATAATGAGCCTAAAACGACACCGAAAACGCATAAAATTATAGTCTTATCAGTACTGGGCTAGCTACCAGTACTTGTTGTGTGGGTATTATCAGATGGCTCCTTCTCTTGCTACTCTTTTTCTGTGCGTTCGTTATGTAAATCATGACATCATAAACTTAGACAATAATCCTAAAACTGAGCAATAGGTTTGGTGCTAAGCTTTAACAAACGAATGACTGCTCATAGTTCAAAAGATACAAGAATGAATGCTCAAATGCTCAATATACATGTATAATATCACGAAAATGTATTATACTGCTCAATATGATCAGAAAGCTAAATGGAAACAATGGATGGAACAAATCTCTCAAATTACATAACCTACAGTATAATTTAAAATCTACAACTCATATTACTATTTTATTGTGCTTCTTGGCTTTGTTTAGCTTTATTACATGACTTGTGCTTGGGCTGCGCTCTATTGCTTACAATCTATAGTGGGTTAGATCCACTACCTGACTTATGTCAAGGTCACTGATAGCTTGCCACTTTCTATGCCTTCACTTGTGCTCTTTTATACGTCTTTTAGCCCAATTCTGGATTCAGCCTTTCATCATATCATTTCTAACATTTTGAAGCTTTTGAGTCATTCATATCTTCAATTAAACATTCTGTTTTTTTTATCTTGTTGTAATGTAACTTATACATGTTTAATTGGACTTATTATTCATGCATTATAATGTTATTGTGTTGATGATTCAAGACTCACATGAAATGCACAACCGTATATGCACCTACACTTCTAAACTTTGCAACACACTTATGACACATACATGATTATTCATTATGATATCTATAAGTATCTATGTCTAAAACTTGTATAATTAACAATCACAATACACCAATATATGCATACACAAATATACTTTGTTGTATTCTTAAACTCAGACTTCAAATGATTTTAAACATTGAATGATGACGACCCCGAGACTAAGATAATAAACGAAAGGCCGAGAGAGTATGGCCAAGGGCCGAGAGGACGTAGGCCTAGGGCCGAGACCAAGGCCACACTACACCACCACTACCTCACCATTTTGTATTATACACCCCGAGACTATATGTCTTGGGGTCATCCACTTACACACCCACATTATGGCATGTTTCGATGATTATGAAAAAGAAGTTACAACTGAAGTGCTTTGCAAGGACTTTATAGAAGTAGAAACAAAATGAAAATTTACAAATCTTCATAAACTTTTCTCTTCTCTTCTTCTATGATCTTTGACTCTTCAAATAAAAATTCTTCTTTACTGTCTCTCTTATCTTCATATCTGTACTCTGATCTTCTCTTCTCTTTTGTAAACACTCTTCCCCTTGAATCATGAACTTTATTCTATTCTCCCCCTCGATCAATTAAAATTACATATCATCTTTCAGCTTTAACTCTTTTGCAGTTGTTATAATTGTCTTCAGCATCCCTTTTGATGCTCATAAGAGTTATGAACATCATGCAACATATTTAGAGATGGAGACACAGTTAAATTAAATTTGAAGAAATGAATACATGCAGAATTACAACTCAGAATTACAAACTCAAAAATAGTACAAACTATTATCTCCCCCTTAAAACAATATATTTTTTTACACATTTGTTCTCTCCCCTATGCTAAACAAATTTATCTCTCCCCTCAAATGGATACTCTCTCCTCACAGAAACCAACAAGGTCAAAGCTTTTCGACTTGAATTAATTAAGATGAAACACATTCATTTGTAAGTAACAAGTCCAGGTCCACATAGGATTCTTGTTTGCACAATAAATAAAATCTATGTGACCTATATTCAGTGCTGGCATGACGTACACTGGTAAGATTTCCAAATAGTAATCGTGAAATCCTTTATCATGAAAGAATCACTCTTATTTGTTCCGACTTATTCATTTTGGACTACTAGTTTATAGTCATGCAGCCTGTAAGACTTGATGTGTCCTACAAATGAATTGTTTAACAATTAGGCTCTAGATTCAATGTGCGTACAAAAAAAGTTAGAGACCAAAGCAAATGTCTTCCTTGTTTCAAGATGAATAATATTCAAATGATATATCGAAAGAAATATGTTATATCTCCATGATTATTGAAACAAAAATCTTTTAAGAGATAACTGAGTAGTTGGTGGGGTTAAGTGCATGTATCAGGGTCCACGATGTATTTTTCAATATCAAGTCACCTGGGGCTTGATAGATTATGTGGTATACCCAACCGACATAGTGTAGGTAGGATTATCTTTTCTTCAAATCCTTTCTCAACTCTCAGCTATCAACATTTTTCGACTAAGCTCACTACGGCTCACTTTTCAGAAATATTATTCAGTCCACTTCACAGTGAAAGCATGATCTGATGCACCACCATCTCCTGTTTACATACCTATCTTATTTACATTCTCTGGAATTTAAACTGACAAATCATCATGATCAGGTCTTGCATATTTTGTTTGAGAATTCTAAGCTTATTGAGAAGCTTAAACTATTTGAAAATATTTCTGAGAACTCTCAAATGATTGATCATGATATCATCTCAAAGTTAACATCTGATTTATACCTTAAACTTAAATATATTTTGAAGATAATCAGAGAAAAAGATAAAAACAGTAAAAAAAACTTTCGGTCAAGATTTACAATGGTAGATCTTCAAAATCGAAGTTTTTAGAAGTTTTTGAAAATACTAGTTATTCTTCTTAAATGATTTCTTCTAAGAAAAAGAATAAGTATTACCAAAATAGGCTACTACCGGAAAAATTTAGAAAGAAGAGTTTGTATTGTGAAGACCACCCCTTACGGGGCAGTCGTCAGAGTCAAGGTCCCACATCATGCAACACGATATCAATCATAACTAATATAGAGTAATTATATTGCGGAATTTCAAATTACAGTAAAAAATATTAGGATAAGTTTAATACAATTTTAGTACATGTTACAGTTTTCAAATTAAACTTATAAAGGGTACTAGACTAATCTAATTCATGTCATCATACAATCAAATCAAGTCTACCCTGACCACCACAATTATCATCTGCCAATCAGTACCGAAGGGTTTGTTGAGTAGTGGTCAATAGAAAACTTCAATCTTGATCTTGTAAGACCTAAGAACTAAGTCCAGCAGGTGACTTTCCTTTTTCTTTTCCTGTAAAAATTGTAAACAACATTTGTAGCAAAGCTTATTGAGAATATAGATTTTCAGATTACATGCATTAATCAAGTGGATCATCTGTCTAGCGTGATATATCTTGAATGCCGCTACAGCTACTCATGATTGAGACATAGTAGTCATATGATAGGATGATGTCCAAGCCACGCACACGCTTTTTAGTGGAAGCTACCCACTTATGCTGGGCTACCTACCAGCGGTCAACATGGGCGAACATCAGAGTGTCTATACCAAGTTCAATAGAACTGGTGAAGTAGCATGGTCTAGAACAATAGACCGTCAAAGCTAATCATGCTAAGCTGAATCAATATGTCAAAGATGCGAGCAATAGTGAATGCATAAGTCATCAAGGTCATGATAACAATAAACTCATAGCAAAATCTGAAATGAACTGTAAGTACAATGTCATGCGGAATGATAAGTCAAATAGCTATGATGATCCACAGGGCATCACCGAACCATGGTGTGCACAGGTCACAATCCAGCTGAGCAGATATGAATGTCAAATAAACTATCATCAACAATATGTCTCAATTGGAATCTAGCATGCAAAATTGAATATCTATAACTCACTGATTCGGTGGTCTTTATCAAGCAGATTTAGAACCACCACCTGAGTTATCTCAGGACTTTATCTTTAATCTTTGTCTATCTGATCTCTGGCTTTTCTTTTCAATTCTTTGACCACTTTCAATATCTTTAAATCTTTTGTTCTTTGGTCAGAATTTATCTGAACCTGTCAAAATTATATCATAGCAAGAACATCTTAGCTTTAAATCTTTATCTGATATGATTCTAATAACTGATAACTCATTAATCATTTATTTGTTCTTTTTTTTTGTTTCTTTGAAATCTCAAAAGATATATATATATATATATATATATATATATATATATATATATATATATATATATATATATATATATATATATATATATATATATATATATATTAATATATCTCATGTTGCTTTATTGATCTTTAGTCCTTATTTTAAAATATCAAAATAAGACATCAGAATTCGGACCATCCGAACCCAGCATCCGAATGCGGACCGAGCTGGATAATCCGAATTGGCATCCGAATTCTTGGAAACCGAATTGGACCATCCGAACTCGGGTCATCCGAGTTCGGACCAGTTTCTTATCCGAAATTACATCATCCGAACTGAGCATCACATCCGAATTCGGTCCCAACCGAATTCGGATCCCATGACTTGTAATTTTCCAGAATATGTTCTTGGTGTTCTAACCTTTGTTCATTCGGATTTTTACCAAAAATTCACTAAACTTATTTTCATTAACATCCAACTTAATATAATGTAATATTATCATATTTGGGTTGTTTTTATACATTTTTCCCTATCATAAACACATTAAATCGTCCAAGATTGTCTAAAAATCATACTTTTTGTCAAGAACACTTATTTTCACAAAAATTCAGATGTGTACTTATTTTGGACGATCCAACCACAAATTTTTGTTTCTTTAACAACTAATAACTTAAATACATGATCTCTAATCATTTCTACCAACATGCAACAACAAATTTCGTATTATAATCTTAGGTTTCGGTTTTTCTAAAAAACCAAACCAAACTTCTTTAAATTTCGTAATTTAAACCAAGTATTACCTCAAATCTTTGTAGATTATTGATGTTTGATGATTGTTGTAACTCCTCTTGTATTAAATCTTCAATCAATTGCAAGAGTTAATGAATTCTTGATGCTGAAAATGAAGTTGTCGTGAGTTTGATGAGAGAAGGAGAGAGAGTTTTGTTTGGTGATAAATGTGATTTAATGTCATATTAGTGTTTTATATTTCAACTTTGATAATTGTCTATTTAACCCATCGTACTTTTGCATTTTACCATCTAATAATTTGAAACAATTATATAATTTAATTAAATAATTTCATTACTTAATTAAATTACAAAACAAAAAATGTAATAAAATTACATTATTGAATCAAAATCAGAAATTAAAGTTGGGCCAAAAGCTAGGTTGTTACAAAATGGGCTCCACCACGCACAAACTTCGTCCTCGAAGTTAGCTTTGTTCGAACAGACTTAGATATGTTGCTTTCATGACATCTCTTGATTCCCAAGACTGATGTGAACCTTTGTGGTGTTTCCACTGGATGAGCACCATCTGCATCTCTTTATTTCGAAGCTTTTTGGTCTTCGAGTCCAGAATACATTCTGGCACTTCAACCACTCGAAGCTTTTCATCAATTTGCAGATTAATATGTGGTATAAGAACTTCTCTTTCATATGCTAGACTCTTTCGTAGATGACTAGCATGGAATACAGGATGTATTCCCGCTAGGTTTGTTGGCAATTCAAGACGGTAAGATTGGTTTCCTATCTTTTCAACAATCTTGAATGGGCTAATAAATCTCGGAGCTAGCTTGTCTCTCTTTATAAACTGTACCACATTCTTCATTGGGGATACCTTCAGCATCACCCAATCATTAACTGCAAAACTTATTGATCTATGACGATTGTCATAGTAGGATTTCTGCCTTCTTTGAGCTTCAAGGATATTTCTTCTGACAAGTTGAATCTTCTCATGAGTCAACTGTAGAAGGGCAGGACCCGCTATAGGTGATTCACCTGTTTCGCGCCAACAGGTGGGAGTTCTGCACTTTCTTCCATACAAAGCTTCAAAAGGAGCCATCTTGATCGTGGAATGATAACTGTTGTTTTATGAGAATTCGACCAAAGGCAAATGGTCATCCCAATTACCACCCAAATCAAGAACGCAGGCACGGAGCATATCTTCAAGAGTCAAGATAGTGTGTTCACTTTGGCCATCTGCATTAGGATGATAAGCAGTACTCATAGAGATTCGAGTACCCATCCTGTCTTGCAGCACTTTCCAGAATCTTGAAGTGAAACGACTATCACGATCAGAGACGATAGATTTCGGCAAACCATGACGAGAAATGACCTCGGTGATGTATATTTGTGCCAATCTATCAAGAGAATATGTCTCTTTCATCGGTATAAAATGAGCTGACTTCGTTAATAGATCCATGACTACCCAGATGGAGTCGTGCTGTCTCTTGGTTTTAGGAAATTTGGTGACAAAATCCATGGTTATATGCTCCCACTTCCACTCAGGAACTGGTAATGGTTGCATATCCCCGATGGGTTTCTAATGTTCTGCCTTAACCATTTGACAGACTCTGCAACTTTCAACAAACTGACCGATGTCTTTCTTCATTCCTGGCCACCGATAATCAGCTTTCAGATCGAAGTACATCTTTGAGCTGCCAGGATGAATAGATAACTTGGACTTATGGGCTTCCGATAAAAGAGTGTTGCGGATTGAACCATATTTAGAAATCCAGATTCGGTTTCCCTTGAGACATTGGAGTCCCAAATGATTCATAGATAAGAACTTTAGTTGCCCTTTGAGATTTTCAGAACATAGATTCTCTTCTTTCAGTGCTTCAACTTGGGCAGATTTGATGTCTTCGATAAGATCAGAAGAGAATATAACAAGATTTAGGGCATAGCAACACTTTTCAGGATAGACTTTTGTTCTCAAAGCATCCGCGACAACATTGGCTTTGCCGGGATGATATAGAATCTCGCAATCATAATCCTTGATAAGCTCCAAGGATCGACGTTGTTTCATGTTCAGATCCTTTTGAGTGAATAGATGCTTGAGACTTTTATGGTCGGTGTAAAGCTGACACCAAGTTTCATAGATATAGTGACGCCAGATTTTCAGTGCAAAGGTAACTGCAACCAACTCAAGATCATGAGTTGTCGCACTTTTATCATAATCTTTCAATTACCTTGAAGCATAGGCAATGACTTTTCTCCTTTGCATGAGGACAGAACCTAGACCTGTACCAGATGCATCGCAATAAACAACAAAATCATCATTGCCCTCTGGTAAGGCTAGGATTGGCCCTTGAATAAGATTCTGCTTCAAAGTTTCAAATGCCTCTTGCTGTTTATCAGCCCATACGAAAGGTGTATTTTTTCGTGTCAGCATCGTGAGTGGCACAGAAGTCTTCGAGAAGTCCTTAATGAATCGCCGGTAGTAACCAGCCAATCCAAGGAAGCTTCTGATTTCAGAGGCATTGCGAGGCGTTTGCTACTTTTGAACAACCTCGACTTTGGAAGGATCAACTGTAATACCTTCGCCAGATACAACATGGCCAAGGAATTGGATCTATAAAATAACAAGGGAGAATTTCAAGTTTTTATTCAATCAAAGAACGTTTAGGAAATAGCTCGATACAATATAAGATTATACCTGTCTGAGCCAGAATTCGCACTTGGAAAATTTTGCGTAGAGTCTTTCTTTTCTCAATAACTCTAGCAATTGACGCATATGAACGACATGATCAGCCTCCGTTTTGGAGTAAATCAGAATATCGTCTATGAATACGATAACTGACTTATCCAGCATTGGCCTGCACACGCGATTCATGAGATCCATGAATGCTACTGGTGCATTTGTTAAACCAAACGACATTACGAGAAATTCATAATGACCGTATCTTGTTCGGAAGGATGTCTTGGGAATATCCTCATCTTTAACTTTCAACTGATGATACCCAGAACGAAGATCAATTTCGGAGAAATAACTTGCTCCTTGTAGCTGATTAAATAAATCATCGATAACGGGCAGAGGATATTTGTTCTTGATAGTGGCTTTGTTCAACTCATGATAGTCGATGCACATACGGAGAGTTCTGTCTTTCTTCTTAACAAACAAGACAGGTGCACCCCACGGAGATGAACTAGGTCGGATAAATCCCTTCTCTAACAGATCTTGCAGTTGCTTTGATATTTCCTGCATTTCTACAGGCGCAAGTCTGTAGGGAGCTTTAGCGATTGGAGCCGCACCAAGAATTAAGTCAATTCCGAACTCAACTTGTCGTTCCGGTGGCACTCCAGAAATATCATCTGGGATTACGTCTGGGAACTCGCAGACGATCGGAATATCAGAAATGGATTTCTTGTTGGCTTTAGAAACAGTTCCAGATGAGACAAAACATAGATAGGATTCGTGACCCTTAGATAAATATTTACGCGCTTTCTCTACAGAAAATAAGCAGTGAGCACCTTTTCGCTTGTCGCCATTAATTTCTAATACACGACCTTCTGAAGACTTGATTCTGATGATTCTACGGTTGCAGACTACCGTACCTTCATTATTTGTTAGCCAATCCATGCCGATAATAACGTCGAACTCTTTTAACGGAATCGGAATACGATCGAGGTTGAATACGATGTTATTGACAAGTAAAGTGCAATTACGATACACAGAGTCAGCCATAGCGTAATTGTTACTGGCCGCCACAATATCAAGTATGACTGAAAGCTTCGAAGGAAACTTAGACAATCTTTGAGCAAAAGAAGTCAGGATGTATGAACGACTTGCACCGGAATCGAATAGTACGCGCGCAGGTATTGAATTTAGTAAGAACGTACCGGTGACCAGGTCAGGGATTTCTTTCGCTTCCTCCGCTGTAATCTGGAATGCACGGGTTCTTGCAGTTGGAGTTGCGACTGAACTTTTCATCGTAGAACCTCCAGCTGATGATTGCGATTGGCCTCGATGTCCACTATGACACTGATACATGAAGTGTCCACACTTTCTGCATTTAACACATCCAAGACCTTGTTGGGGGCACTCTTCCCTACTGTGGCCGATCCTGCTACATACATAGCACGTGACGTCGTCAGGATTACACAATCCCATATGCGATATTCTGCATCTCTTGCAGAATCGTGGTTCGTTCGTAAGAGAATAGGCTTGAGCTTTCTGAGGCGAACTGTCTTGTTGAGACTGCTGGGGTTTCTGGGATTGTGATTTGTTGGGCTTAAAGAATATGCCGAATCTCTGCTTCTTTGGGGGAGAATGACATGTCGGGTTCGTTTATGGAGCATAGAGCTGATCGCCATACTCTAGATATCCCCTCTCGACCTGTCTTGCTGCTTCTACCATCTCTAAGTAACTCTTATACTTTATCGCGCTCATCGGGTGTCTGTATCTCGGGTTAAGCCCTCCACGAAATTTGTTCATAATTCTTTCTTCAGTGGCTACTTGATATGAAGAATAGCCACAGACCCGCGAAAATTCATGCTCGTACTCATCTACAGTCTTAGTTCCTTGGGTTAATTGCATCAGTTGAACCTCCATTTTGTCTTGTTGGTCAACAGGACGATATTTCACATTAAACATATCGAGGAACTGGTCCCATTCTTGAGTCTGAATAACCTCTTCTCCGTATATACTTCTCTGAGTCTTCCACCAAGCACGGGCAGCACCAACGAACAAAGAAAATGCGTAACTCACTTTCTTTGAATCTAGGCAGTCAGACATCCTGAAGATTTCTTTAGTGTGGTTTATCCAATCCATCGCCGGAATTGGGTTGACTGTACCCTCGAAGTTAAGGGCACCGCTGGCTTTAAAATCTTTGAACTTACAGCCTTTCGGCTGTTCAATTTGGGCATTGGGGTTTGAGTTATCAGAATTAGATTCATCATTCTGGATTTGTTTATCTTTTCTCTTATTCTTTTTATCACCACGTCTTTTTGCTTTGGCCTCATCTCTAGCCTGAAGCTGTTCTTGCATATTCTTGTTTTGTTGTTCAGAGTGTTGGGCTAATAGTTGTTGTACCATTTCAAACATTTGCTGGGGGGTGATGTTGTTGGGAATATCACCTGATCCTGACATCTTTACTGAAAATTAAATCATTTAATTATCAGTTTATAGACTTAGATCTATGTACCCTTTTTCCCATCCTAACAGTCTGTACATCCTATCTCAGTTCAAACCATCCAAATGATTAATATATATGTATTGCTTCAGTTTGAGACCAAGTATTACTCACGTAACACTTGATTCACTCAAACTACGGGCTCTGATACCATCATGTGAAGACCACCCCTTACGGGGCAGTCGTCAGAGTCAAGGTCCCACATCATGCAACACGATATCAATCATAACTAAGATAGAGTAATTATATTGCGGAATTTCAAATTACAGTACAAAATATTAGGATAAGTTTAATACAATTTTAGTACATATTACAGTTTTCAAATTAAACTGATAAAGGGTACCAGACTAATCTAATTCATATCATCATACAATCAATTCAAGTCTACCCAGACCACCACAATTATCATCTGTCGATCAGTACCGAAGGGTTTATTCAGTAGTGGTCAATAGAAACTTCAATCTTGATCTTGTAAGACCTAAGAACTAGGTCCAGCAGGTGACTTTCCTTTTTCTTTTCCTATAAAAATTGTAAACAACATCTGTAAGCAAAGCTTAGTGAGAATATAGATTTTCAGATTACATGCATTAATCAAGCAGATCATGGGTCTAGCGTGATATATCTTGACTGCCGCTACAGCCACTCATGATTGAGACATAGTAGTCATAGGATAGGATGATGTCCATGCCACACACACGCTTTTTAGTAGAAGCTATCCACTTATGCTGGGCTAGCTACCAGCGGTCAACATGGAGGAACATCGGAGTGTCTATACCAAGTTAATCATGCTAGAACAATAGACCGTCAAAGCTAATCATGCTAAGCTGAATCAATATGTCAAAGATGAGAGCAATAATGAATGCATAAGTCATCAAGGTCATGATAGCAATAAACTGATAGCAAAATCTGAAATGAACTGTAAGTACAATGTCATGCGGAATGATAAGTCAAATAGTTATCATGATCCACAGGGCATCACCAAACCATGGTGTGCATACGTCACAATCCAGCTAAGCAGATATGAATGTCAAATAAACTATCATCAACAATATGTTTCAACCGGAATCTAGCATGCAAAACTGAATATCTATAACTCACTGGTTCTGTGGTCTTTATCAAGCAGATTTAAGTCCACCACCAGAGTTATCTCAGGATTTTATCTTTAATCTTTGTCTATCTGATCTCTGGCTTTTCTTTTCAATTCTTTGACCACTTTCTATATCTTTAAATCTTTTGTTCTTTGTTCAGAATTTATCTGAACCTGTCAAAATTATATCATAGCAAGAACATCTTAGCTTTAAATCTTTATCTGATCTGATTTTGATAACTGATAACTCATCAATCATTCATTTGTTCATTTTCTTGGTTTCTTTGAAATCTCAAAAGATATATATATATATATATATATATATATATATATATATACATCAAATAGCAGAATTCTTGGTTTCATTATGAAATGACTTCGACGAAGGCGATATAGCTACTGAGTCCATACGTCTTTTGCCCTGGCATTTAAAATATCAAAATAAGACATCAGAATTCGGGCCATCCGGATACAGACCATCCGAACCCACCATCCGAATTCGAACCGAGCTGCCTAATCCGAATTGGCATCCGAATTCTTGGCGACCGAAATGGACCATCCGAACTCGGGTCATTCGAGTTCGGACCACTTTCTCATCCGAATTTACATCATCCAAACTGAGCATCTCATCCGAATTCGGTCCCAACCGAATTCGCATCCGATGACTTGTAATTTTCCAGAATATGTTATTGGTGTTTTAACTTTTGTTCATTCGGATTTTTACCCAAAATTCACTAAACTTATTTTCATTAAAATGCAACTTAATCTAATGTTATATTATCATATTTGGGTTGTTTTTATACGATTTTCCCTATCATAAACACATTAAATCGTCCAAGATTGTCCAAAAATCATACTTTTTGTCAAGAACACTTATTTTCACAAAAATTCAGATTTGTACTTATTTTGGAAGATCCAACCACTGATTTTTGTTTCTTTAACAACTAATAACTTAAATACATGATTTCTAATCATTTCTACCAACATGCAACAACAAATTTCGTATTATAATCTTAGGTTTCGGTTTTTCTCAAAACCGAACCAAACTTCTTTAAATTTCGTAGTTTAAACCAAGTATTACCTCAAATCTTTGTAGATTAATGATGTTTAATGATTGTTGTAACTCCTCTTGAATTAAATCTTCAATCTATTGCAAGAATTAATGAATTCTCGATGTTGAAAATGAAGTTGCCGTGAGTTTGATGAGAGAAAGAGAGAGAGTTTTGTTTGGTGATAAATGTGATTTAGTGTCATATTAGTGTTTTATATTTCGACTTTGATAATTAGTCTATTTAACCTCTCGTATTTTTGCATTTGACCATCTAATAATTTGAAACAATTATATAATTTAATTAAATAATTTCATTACTTAATTAAATTACAATACAAATAGTGTAATAAAATTACATTATTGAATCAAAAACAGAAATTAAAGTTGGCCCAAAAGCTAGGTTGTTACATGTATAATTCTGTTCATTCAGATTCAAGTTTCTTTCATAAATCAGATATTCAATTTTCTCATACTAATAGGAATTTACTTTCTTGACTTTGAAAAAGAAAAAAAAATAATTTTTTTGAAAATGATACCTAAACTCGTAATGAAATGACTACCTAAATGTGCAACGAGCCCGGATCCAAAACAGTTTTGATACTGAATATACCTTGATTTTGCAGGAAAATGGTTTCTTGTTAATTCAGACTAGGACACGTTCTTTAAAGAAATAGTTTATGCACACCTCAGTGCAGAACCTATTCTTCATGCAAATGGTTTCCGGATCACTTCAGATTGGACCCGTGTAAAGTACAAAATGGCTTTTAGTTACTTCAAACAAAAACTCGAGCTTATGCAACAAAGGCTTCCAATCACTTCATATTAAAATCCGATTATGAAAGACCTGTGAATTTAACTTCAAGGATTATATTAACGAAGAGAGAATTTTATTTTTACAATTTTTTGCTCCTAGTTTGTTTTTTATAAGTAACTAACGTTTTGTGCTTATTTCTAGGAGGAGTTTCATGTGCACTATGAAGATTATATATTTTTAACAATGTTGTGTATGATTTTTACTGAAATATTTTTGTGCACATATAGAAGATTTGAGCTGAAAAGAACCAATTTTTTAAGGATGTTAAATTTAGATTCTCTGGTGATATCATTGAGATTAATTGCTCTAATAAATTTGATTTTCATAATCTCATTTCTTATGAGATTCTCTTCGTTTGTCTCCCATACCTTCTTAATTCTTCCAATTCGTTCATATATTATGCTTTCTTCCAAATTCTCCCATGAGCTTATTCTTTCATGAATTCTACTTAACTTCCCATTCCATAACATCTACTAATTCCTTGACTCCCCATTCCCTAATTCATTGTGATTAACTTCAATACCCCATAAGCTGAAAAGCTGAGCATCATTGTTATATCATTCTATAAGGTCACATTTGTCATGGATCTAATCTTGAAACCACGCCGTCCAACGAGTGCGGAATCCACGTTAGTGCCTTAACGGATCGATCACGCACGAAAATCGGAGACAAACACAACGATAGCTGATACAACGAACGACCCCACATGGTGTATTTCTCCAAAACAGACTCTCTAAAATGTTCTAGCTCGCACATGCACTTGCAAAAGCTCTGAAATTCATATTTCTCAAAAGTCTCTAAATAAAACGAATTAACATCTAATTATACTAATTATGTTCGAACTTAACTAATTAAGTTCGTTTAGGCCCAAGCACACAAACTTGTCCAATATCTTACGAACTTAGCTTCATTAAGTGCGTCTGGGTTTGGATAAGTTCAAACCTTATCCTAGAACTTATCTTAGAACTTATCGTAGAACTTATTCTAGAATTTATCCTAGAACTTATTCTAGACCTTATCCAAGAACTTATTGTAACACCCTACTTTTACGACTAATGCCACATAGGACTTACAGTCCACGTCATCAAATCATAGGCAATGTCATCAAGGGTTAAACAGCTAATTACTACTAAATATCAACATCGGACATAAAGTAACGCAGGACGGGAACCAACCCCCGTCAGTAACGTCCGGCAACCACAATATAAGTAAAGGTTACAGTCATCCAGAAGTCACTGGCTAATAAGCCGAACCACAAAACATCAAGACTACTTACGAAAGTAGTCACTAACTACAGTCCACGTGGCGGGTCTCGGCTACTGCCCGCTGTATCCCTAGCCTCAGTCCTCGAACCTGAGATCCACAGTTAAAACAACAGTCAGCGGAAAGCTGGTGAGTTACTATAAACAACGTTAAAACATTTTATAAAATAGTTAGCACAATATAACGACTAAGAATCAACGTGCGGCCGGCCTTAACTGCCTGACGCCTCATCGGGAGCGACCCGGCACAGCCTGCATAGCCCACTCCACAAAGTAGTGGGTTGTCAGGTCCACTGGGTTGGGAATGACCCAACAGGCCTCTCTACTCTGCGTATCGCAACAATACGCGCGATCCACGTGCTCTGCTCTGTGCTAACGAATGTCAACGTATAAAAGGATCCACATCGGACCCGGATAGTAAACAACAAATAAGTAACTCACCTGAAGCACGACTACAGTCCCGCTATCAACGACAGTCTCTACAAGTCCCAGGCTTAGCTACGAATTCCTGGCAACAATAAACACAACTACACTGTAACGACTAGCTACGAAACTCATAACGACTATACTACTAGCATTTACGGACTCGACATCAGCTATCGGACTCAGACCCACGAGCGCGGCCAGGAGCACGACCACGATCGCGGTCTCGGCCGCGGTCTGGGAGCGCGGGCGCGATCCCACCGCCAGCGATCACCCTTAGCCGCCTCATCCTGATCGCGGGCGCGACCAGGTGAGCGCGGCCGCGCTGCGGCGACGAACAGAGCAGTTCATGCTTTGTTTTCGGTTCAGCCATGGAGGTGATTCTCCAACCTTGATTCCACGACTTCCAGGGTTATAACTCAACCCCAGGCGCAACTACTTATTAATTACAACAGTTTCAACTCATTTTACATAATCACTCACCTCGATTCCCTTTTTCTTCTTTGAATTTGAGCTCCAATTTGAGGGTGGAACTAATTCTCTTATTTGGTTATCTCTGATTCCTCCTTTCACTCTCCTTCTCAATCTTCCTCTGAAATACACACATACACAATGACTGATTGTGATGAAATGAAGAAAAGAGTCATAAACGTACTATATATACGTTTTGGGTCCGACACCCAATTAAAACGGGTACGATACTCATTAATCACTAGGTAGACACCCGTTAACCCAATTAATCTCAAATTAACGACTTGGGTTTAGAATGCCAATTAACTTATTAAAACAACCCCAAATCTCCAATTACTACTAAACCGGTTATTATCTCAACCGATTAAAATTACACGTAATAGCAATCTATTTTACCAACTCATGTGCAATTAATCAATTAAAATTTACCAACTCATCGAGACAGCTCTTAAAGCCAATAAATAAATTACACGTACCTGTTGCTAGATTCCGGATGTTACAAATCCTCCCCTCTAGAACTGATCCCGTCCTCGGGATCTCAACTCAGGTGAATAGATGCGGGTAACGCTGTTGCATGTCCGCCTCGGGTTCCCAGGTTGCGCTGGAACCCTTATGATACCGCCACTGCACTAACACTAACGGGATTTCCTTCTTCCGCAACTTTTTCACCTTGCGGTCTAGAATCGACTCGGGATGCTCGACATACCTCAGCTGCTCGTCCACCTCGATCTCGGACATGGGAACTGTTTCCTTATGTGGGGCCAAACACCGCCGCAGGTAGCTAACATGGAAGGTAGGGTGTACCCCACGCAATTCTGGAGGCAACTCTAATCGATAGGCCTGCATGCCTACTCGCTCGACAATACAGAACGGTCCAATAAATCTCGGACTGAGCTTACCTCGCTTCCAGAATCGAATTACACCTTTCCACGGGGATACCTTCAATAGTACCCACTCACCCACATCAAACTCTAACTCTTTGGTCCTCTTATCAGCATAGCACTTCTGTCGACTCTGAGCTATCTGTAATCTTTCTCTAACCACTGTTATCTTCTCACTAGTTTGCTGGATGATCTCAGGACCTGTAATCTCTTTCTCTCCCACCTCGGTCCAACACACAGGGGTACGACACTTACGACCACATAAAGCTTCGAACGGTGGCATCTTAATGCTAGAGTGGTAGCTGTTGTTATACGCAAATTCAACTAACGGCAGATGCGAATCCCAACTACCACTGAAATCCACTACACAGGCTCGTAGCATATCTTCCATCGTCAGGATCGTACGCTCAGACTGGCCGTCGGACTGGGGATGATAAGCAGTACTCATCTGGACTCGAGTACCTAATGCCCGCTGTAGACTCTGCCAGAAAGTAGACGTAAATCGAGCATCTCTGTCGGAAACTATCGAGGCTGGAACTCCATGTCGGGAGACAATCTCATACAAATAAACTCGGGCGAGCTGCTCCAAAGTATAAATCTCCCAGATCGGCAGAAAATGCGCTGTCTTCGTAAGCCGATCTACTATCACCCATATCGCATCATACCCACGCGGAGTCCGTGGTAACTTCGTAACGAAGTCCATCATGATATGCTCCCAACTCCACTGAGGGATCTCTAATGGCTGTAAACGGCCATGGGGCTTCTGGTGCTCGGCCTTCACCTGCAGGCAAGTCAGACAACGCTCGACGAACTCAGCTATATCCCGTTTCATACCGGGCCACCAATATAATACACGGAGATCCTGATACATCTTCGTACTACCAGGATGAATAGCAAGGCGAGACTTATGAGAATCCTCCAAGATCAACTGTCGTGCATCACTGGCCCTAGGAACCCAAACTCGACCCTGTCTCACATATAACCCTCGAGAGTCGGTCTCGAACTCTTGTAACTGGCCCAAAATGTGCTCCCTCCGGTGGTTCTCTGCACGCATCCCAATAGCCTGAGCCTCTCGAAGCCTCTCTATCAGGGTAGACGTCACCTCGACTCTATAATTACGGGCTCGACTCGAAGATCCGTGCTCTTTTCGACTGAGCGCGTCTGCCACCACATTCGCCTTACCCGGGTGGTACTGAATGTCGCAATCATAATCCTTGATCAACTCTAGTCCCCGTCTCTGCCGCATATTCAGATCACGCTGGCTGAATAAATACTGGAGACTCCTATGATCAGTAAACAAGGTAAACGGTACCCCATACAGGTAATGGCGCCAAATCTTCAGTGCAAACACAATGGTTGTCAACTCTAAATCATGGGTCGAATAACTCTTCTCATAATCCTTCAACTGACGAGAAGCATACGCAATCACTCGGCCCCTCTGCATTAGTACACATCCCAAACCTGTTCCCGAAGCATCAGTATATACGACAAAATCACTGGTGCCTTCAGGCAGGGCTAATACTGGAGCCTGACACAATTGACGCTTCAGCTCCTCAAACACGAACTCCTGATCTTCAGTCCACTGAAACGGGACTGACTGACGAGTCAAGCGGGTCAACGGTACTGCGATCAGCGCAAAGTCCTGGATGAATCGACGATAATATCCTGCTAATCCCAGGAAACTGCGAATCTCTGCTACACTCTGCGGCCTCTCCCAGCTCATAACGGCCTCTATCTTAGCTGGGTCTACAGAAACGCCCTCGCCGCTAACGACATGGCCTAGGAACTGAACTTCTCGAAGCCAGAACTCACACTTCGAGAACTTCGCATACAGCTTCTCTCGCCGTAACACACTTAGAATCTCTCGCAGGTGCGCCGCATGCTCCTCTACTGATTGGGAATATATCAGGATGTCATCTATGAACACTATGACAAACTGATCAAGATACGGACGGCAGACCCTATTCATCAGGTCCATAAAGGCTGCTGGGGCATTGGTTAGCCCGAATGGCATAACCAGGAACTCATAATGGCCATATCGGGTCTTGAATGTTGTCTTCGCTGTATCCTGCTCATAAACCTTCAGCTGATGATATCCCGAGCGCAAGTCGATCTTCGAAAACATACTAGCCCCCTGCAACTGGTCGATCAAATCATCTATCCGCGGAAGAGGATAACGGTTCTTCACCGTCACCTTATTAAGCTCGCGATAGTCTATACACATCCTCATCGACCCATCCTTATTCTTCACAAAGAGAACCGGAGCACCCCATGGTGAAGTACTCGGTCGGATGAAACCACGGTCCAACAGCTCCTGCAACTGACTCATCAGCTCTCTCATCTCAGTAGGAGCCAAACGATAGGGTGCACGTGCAATAGGGGTAGCACCTGGCACCAACTCGATACGAAACTCTACCTGTTTGTCCGGCGGCAGACCAGGTAGCTCCTCAGGAAACACATCGGGGAACTCAGAAACAACATCGACGACATCTATACTCTGCTTCTCCTTCTTCGCATCAACTACATATGCTAGGAAGGAGGAACAACCCTTGGCTAAACAACGACTAGCCTGAATCGCAGATATGAGGCCAACAATGCCCCTACTGCGCTCTCCGTACACAGTAATAACATAATCCTCAGAAACCGGTAGCCGAATAATCTTCTTGGAACAAGCAATGTCAGCACGCTGAGAAGCTAACCAATCCATGCCTACTATAGCATCAAAACTACCGATCCCTATGGGCAACAAATCGACCCTAAATGGATAGCCGTCTATCTCTAATATACACTGGGCATAAACATGCCTAACAACAGAAGCACTGCCATCAGCAAGCTCTATAACTAATGGCTCTGGCAACTCAACAGGCAAAGCAGTAAAATATGCAGTAAAGGCAAGCGAGACAAAAGAACGGTTCGCTCCGGAATCAAATAACACTCGGGCACTATGACCATTTAGAATGAACGTACCCGAAACCACGTCAGCTGTATCTCGAGCCTCCTCTGCTGTCAGCTGGAAAACTCGGCCTCTGGCTGGCGGAACAGTCTCTCTACGAGCGGATGAACCAACAGAACTCTGACCCTGCGCGGGAGGCCTCGACTCTCCCTGCCGTGGAGCCGTACAATCTCTAGACTGGTGACCAGGCCGCCCGCAATTAAAGCGTAGCGGGTCCCTCGAAGTACATCCTGACTGGGTGTGGCCGGGCTGGCCACAACGGAAGCAACGCACATGGCGGGGATCACACTCCCCGGTGTGCCTCTGGCGGCATCTCCTGCAAAACCGCTCTCTATTAGCCGACCCTGAACTCGACGCTCCTCCCCTCTGCTCGGATCCTGCAAAACGACTGCCCCTATCATCGGGCCTGCGATCTGACCTCTGTGAAGACCTATCCCTCTGCCTATCGCCTCGCTCTGACTCAGTACGCCGACGGTCGTCACCCCTCGGCTGAAACTGGCCGGAGCGACTGTCTCTATCTCTGTCTCTGCCCCGGTCAGAACCTCCAACATGTCCAGCTGACTGGACCAATCGTGGCTGCTCCACTACTGGATCCCTACGCGATAGCTCACTCTCTCGTCTACGGGCCAACTCGACTGCCCTGGCATAGGTCGGAATGTAGCCGGTGTCAATAAACTCTCGGATCTCCTTACGCAATCCCATCAGAAACCGATTAATCTTCCGTGACTCCGTACTAATTTGGATAGGCGCAAACAAACTCAGGTCGATGAAAATCTTCTCGTACTCATCAACCGATCGCTGTCCCTGGAATAACGTTAGAAAATCAATCTCCAGCTGAGCTCTGCGGTCCTCAGGACAATACTGCTCCTCGAAACGAGCCCTAAACTGACTCCACGTCATCTCATATGCTGGTCCATCTCCCATCATATCTCTAATAGTCCGCCACCACTGCTGAGCACTAGTCCGCAACTGGGCACTAGCGAATGTCGTCATCTGATCCGGGTGGCATCCTGTGATACGGAAGGCCATCTCCATATCCTACAACCAGTACATGGCCTTTACGGCCCCGGGCTCGCCATGATACTCTGGCGGGTGTGCTGCAAGGAACTCCTTATACTTACATCCCTTGCCTGCCCCTCGTGATGAACCAGCTCCTGAATCTCTGCCCCCACCTGTACTCTGGGTCTGGGACTGGATACCCTCAGCACGGCCTTTCTCATAGGCCTCCTGTAATCGCCGAGCAAACTCTTCGTCAGACACTCGTCCCCCGGTGGGACCCTCGGGTCTCTGCTCATCTGCCATAAGGTCTCTGCATAATACAAACAATATTACTATAACGACAATAATATGATTCTACAATTTCTTAGACCTACTCATCAAAGATCAAGCCCAAGGATCTAGACACTAGTTTAAGCCTAAGAATCACTAATGATACTTAAACCTTAAACTAATGCTCTGATACCAAGTTGTAACACCCTACTTTTACGACTAATGCCACATAGGACTTAAAGTCCACGTCATCAAATCATAGGCAATGTCATCAAGGGTTAAACAGCTAATTACTACTAAATATCAACATCGGACATAAAGTAACCCAGGACGGGAACCAACCCCCGTCAGTAACGTCCGGCAACCACAGTATACGTAAAGGTTACAGTCATCCAGAAGTCACTGGCTAATAAGCCGAACCACAAAACATCAAGACTACTTACGAAAGTAGTCACTAACTACTGTCCACGTGGCGGGTCTCGGCTACTGCCCGCTGTATCCCTAGCCTCAGTCCTCGAACCTGAGATCCACAGTTAAAACAACAGTCAGCGGAAAGCTGGTGAGTTACTATAAACAACGTTAAAACATTTTATAAAATAGTTAGCACAATATAACGACTAAGAGTCAACGTGCGGCCGGCCTCAACTGCCTGACACCTCATCGGGAGCGACCCGGCACAGCCTGCATAGCCCACTCCACAAAGTAGTGGGTTGTCAGGTCCACTGGGTTGGGAATGACCCAACAGGCCTCTCTACTCTGCGTATAGCAACAATACGCGCGATCCACGTGCTCTGCTCTGTGCTAACGAATGTCAACGTATAAAAGGATCCACATCGGACCCGGATAATAAACAAGAAATAAGTAACTCACCTGAAGCACGACTACAGTCCCGCTATCAACGAGGGTCTCTACAAGTCCCAAGCTTAGCTACGAATTCCTGGCAACAATAAACACAACTACACTGTAACGACTAGCTACGGAACTCATAACGACTATACTACTAGCATTTACGGACTCGACATCAGCTATCGGACTCAGACCCACGAGCGCGGCCAGGAACACGACCACGATCGCGGTCTCGGCCGTGGTCTGGGAGCGCGGGCGCGATCCCACCGCCAGCGATCACCCTTAGCCGCCTCATCCTGATCGCGGGCGCGACCAGGTGAGCGCGGCCGTGCTGTGGCGACGAACAGAGCAGTTCATGCTCTGTTTTCGGTTCAGCCATGGAGTTGATTCTCCAACCTTGATTCCACGACTTCCAGGGTTATAACTCAACCCTAGGCGCAACTACTTATTAATTACAACAGTTTCAACTCATTTACATAATCACTCACCTCGATTCCCTTTTTCTTCTTTGAATTTGAGATCCAATTTGAGGGTGGAACCAATTCTCTTATTTGGTTATCTCTGATTCCTCCTTTCACTCTCCTTCTCAATCTTCCTCTGAAATACACACATACACAATGACTGATTGTGATGAAATGAAGAAAAGAGTCATAAACGTACTATATATACGTTTTGGGTCCGACACCCAATTAAAACGGGTACGATACTCATTAATCACTAGGTAGACACCCGTTAACCCAATTAATCTCAAATTAACGACTTGGGTTTAGAATGCCAATTAACTTATTAAAACAACCCCAAATCTCCAATTACTACTAAACCGGTTATTATCTCAACCGATTAAAATTACACGTAATAGCAATCTATTTTACCAACTCATGTGCAATTAATCAATTAAAATTTACCAACTCATAGAGACAGCTCTTAAAGCCAATAAATAAATTACACGTACCTGTTGCTAGATTCCGGATGTTACACTTAATCTAGAACTTATCCTAGAACTTATCATGATAGTCTAGAACTTAAAATGCAAATGTAGACATCATACATAAATGTGAATTAACACACATAACTTGTATTGATAAAGCTTCATATTACAAATGACTATCTATTACATATCTAGACGGCTGTCGTCACATAGGGTTACCTAACACTCCCCCTTGACGATAGCTTCTAGTAAGATATTCATTAATCTATAGAACTAGGCTTATTCAAAACACTACCTGCATGAAGTCCCTGTTCAACACAAACCTTTACAACTTTCTGATACTTTCTGCCTTCAGATTTCAAATGCTTATCAAAAGAGATTTCCTGATCATGAAGCTTGAGCAGATCATCCTTAGACAAGTTGACTAGGTGCAAGGGATCATAAACTTTAAAAATCACCTTTTCTTCCTCATCTTCCATAACAGCTTCACACGTCTCACTGTCCACATACCACTAGTTAAGTTTACCTAAGACATCTTGTGGCATTGGTTTTAGAGGCACTTTCTTTAGGCATCTAACTGGGTTGTAATACATTTTCATCCAAGGTCTGCTAGTTAGAGAATCTATCCTTGTATGATCCATTACTCTCTTGCCTATTCTCGGATTGAGTCTTTCAAACTTCCTAGACCTTCTTTCCCTTCGAATGATCTTAGCAATGATTTTAGCATAGGGATCATCTCTGATGTTGACAAGCTCCTTCCAGGCTAAGGCCTTTATCTCACACTTGGGCAACGAGTTGAAGTCCTTTGGCCTTCTCCTCAGATATTGAAGCCCATCCTTTCTCTTAGTAATGAAAAGCTGCAGTTCTCGATCATAGAACCAGCTAAGTATGCTTCCAGACAGTATTCTAGGACTAGGCATTTTCATTTTTTCTTTCAACGTCAAAGCCTTCTTATTCTCTTCTATTCTAAATAACAACTTTCTATTTTCTTCATTTGTGAGCTCTCTATCAGGCACTTGAGATTCGTATTCAGCATCTAAGGCAGCTTTAAGCACTTCAATGTCAATCTTGCTCTGTTCTTCAGTTGTATATGCCTCTATGATAGGTTTCTTTTGTATAATGATCTCATTAACTTCGTCTTCTTCGTCTACCAACACTTCGTCATCTGATTTCCAATCTGGAACTTCTTCTGGAATAAACTCACCTTCCTCAAGATCTTCTAAATCGTCTTCAAAGTCAAAGTTCACATCCTCATCATCTAATTTATTGTTCAATGCGCTCTGATGCTTCTGGAGCCTTGTCTTTATCTGACCCTGAGCCTGATGATCTAGGCTCCCCCTGAACCTCAGCTTGCTGAGCAGTCTCATGTGGAAGATCTGCTAGCTCACTGTCTTTCTGTTGAGCATCGGGATCACCTCCTTCATTATCTCCATCTCTTCGGCTCCCCCTCAAATTATCAGCAGTGCAACTACTCTCCCCTTGAGCTACAAGATCTTTCAAATGTTGCTCCACTAGGGTCTGAAGAGTTAGAATCTGAGATTGCTGGGCAGTCATAGTTTCATGTTGGGCAGTCACTTTTTGTTGTAGCTGGACATTCTGCTGCTCCAATCGAGAGTTGTGCTGTTGTAGCTCATTCACTGCTGTTGATAGCTGAAATAGTTGGACTATTCGGAGATCATCTTTGGTTTTGAATTGATTGAAGGATTAAGGTCACCTTTGTCACGGATCTAATCTTGACACAACGCCGTCCAACGAGTGCGGAATCCTCGTTATTGGCTATAGTTGACTGATTGTCTATCATAATAGGAGTATGAGTATAACTCAAACCGTAATCCCGCAATTGTTGTTGAATCCACAGAACCTGTGAACAGCAACTACCCGCAGCTACATACTCGGCCTCGCACGTTGATACGGCTACCGAAGTTTGTTTCTTGCATTGCCATGATACTAGCCTCCCTCCAAGGAATTGACAACCTCCAGTCGTCGACTTTCTGTTCAAGCTACACCCTTCATAGTCTGAATCCGTGTAAGCCTCCAATTCCAGATTTCCATCAGCATGATACCAAAGTCCCAGCTTCGGTTTCGACTTCAGGTATCTTAAAATCCGCTTCACCGCTTTCATATGCATCTCCTTTGGATTAGCTTGAAACCTGGCACAAATACACACAACAAACATTATATCAGGAGTAAAGCAGTTAAATTCATAAGTGACCCGATCATGGCCCGATATAAATTCGGATCCCCATCAGTCCTTTATCTGTACCCGGTCCGAGATTATGATTCACTTGAATCGGAGTACTGTAATGCACGGTAAACTTTGTTCCTTCGAGGCCGAAATTGTTATAGACATACTTCTTTTGATGAATAAACATTCCATCTTTCCTTTGTTCAACTTGTAAACCGAGAAAGAAGTTCAGCTCTCCCATCGCACTCATCTCAAACTTCGACTTCATGACCTTTTCAAAATCCTTGCACATTTGCTCGTTTGACGGCCCGAAGATGATGTCATCCACATACACTTGTACCAATATAAAGTCTTCACCTTTCCTCTTAACGAATAGTGTACTATCAATTCTCCCTCTCTCAAAACCATCGTCTAAGAGGTAAGTTGAGAGTGTCTCATACCAAGCCCTAGGTGCCTGGTGCAATCCATACAAAGCCTTATCGAGTCGATATACTCTGTCAGGATACTTGGGATCAGTAAACCCTGGCGGTTGCTCAACATACACCAACTCCTTCACCTTTCCATACAGGAAAGCACTCTTGACGTCAAGTTGATATACCTTAAACACTTTGAAGGACGCGAGCGCTAGAAACAGTCGAATCACCTCAATCCTCGTCACTGGTGCAAACACTTTGTTATAATCTATACCTTCTTCCTGGTTGAACCCTTTGACCACGAGTCTTGCCTTGTTACGAGTAACTATGCCCCGATCATCCCGTTTGCACTTAAAAACCCATTTGGTCCCTATCGCAACTTCTCCTCGAGGCAAGGGCACTAACTCCCACACTTCAAGCTTTCTGAACTGTGACAGTTCCTCTTGCATAGCTTCAACCCGAGAATTGTCTTTCGGAGTCATTGATCATCAATAACAGGACTTTGTTACTATTCACACTACTCCAAGTTCTCACACCGGCTTGTGGATTCCCTATGATACCCTCAATTGGATGATCCTTATTTATTCTCGATGTCTCAATTTCATCGACTTGAAGATTATCTCCCAAATTCGATCCTATTTCACCTACTGGGGGTATGACTTCAAATAGAATAACTTCTTCCTCATGATCAGTATCTTCAGAGGTAGAATTACTTGTCTGATTCTCATCCGTAGGTAATTCAGGTTCATTATCTGCTGAAGAACCATCTTCTGTTGTTAAAGTCTCAGATGTTGATGGAATGCTTGATTTTGGAAAACCTCTACCCTCGTCGTTGAGATTCAACGACAAGAAGTCATTTTCCATAGAACCTGCATTCCACTAAACAGTATGTTAAATGATTCATACACAGAGTCATAATCAAATAACCATTCAGGAGTAGTTTGGGGTTCCTGTGAATAACTTGTTACGTCAATGTTAAACACAATTTCAGCCGTACCATTTGTTTTATTAAAAACCCTCTTGTTTGGTGAATTAGGAACATAACCTACAAAGTGTCATTGGTCAGCCATTTCACCAAACTTAGGTTGATGTTTTGTTTTCAAAAAGGTACACGGTACCCCAAACGGTTCAAAGCCAGTTAAATTCAGTGTTCTTTTATTCAGAATTTCATAACAGGTTTTGTTTATTGATTTGACAGTAAGGACCCTGTTTAATACATGACAAGCAGTATTCACTGCCTCCCCGTAAAACATGGTAGGAAGTTTTTAATCCGAGAGCATGGTTCTTGCTGCCTCATTCAAAGTCCTGTTCTTACGTTCTGCCACCCCATTTTGTTGTGACTCATAAGGTGCACTAAATTGATGCACTATGCCTTTAGTTAGGCAATATACACCAATTACGACATTCTTAAACTCTGTTCTGTTATCACTCCTTATACGTTTTACCATTGTCTCGTATGAGTTCTCGACTTGGTCTAAGAACCCAATCAGCGTGCCTGCTGTTTTGTCCTTTGTACCTAAAAAGAAAACCCAAGAGAAATGTGAGTAATAATCAGTAATAACTAAACAAAACTAATTATACCTATACTCCTTTTATTGATTGGACCGAAGAGATCACAATGCAGCAAATCGAAGGTGGAAGCGATTTAGTTTTGAGTCTTCGACTTGTGTGACTTCTCATGTTGTTTTCCCTTCTTGCATGGTACAAACTTGTCTTCGAACTGAAAACTATTAAGTGGAACACCTTGCACAAGGCCATTTTTCGTGATGTAGTTCATCTTCCTTAGGTGCAAGTGTGCCATGCGTCTATGCCATTGAAGAGATTCAGATTCTGTAGCCTTAGATAATAGACAGATAGTTCCCATCGATGAATATTCTAAACTCATATCCATCATGTATAGATCATACACCCTTGGGGCCCTCATTATAATCCACTCTGTAGGTATCGTGAATCCCGGCTTCAGCACTAACGTTTCATTTTCAGTAAAGATAACTGAATTCTTCTTATCACAGATCTGAGAGACACTAATGAGATTATGATCAAGTTTATCAACGTGGTAAACTTGATCAAGAGTAATCGTCCCATTAGTGACTACTCCTGTTCCAGTGATATTTTATCCCCTGTTCCCAGCAAATGACACAAGACCCTTGTTCCCTCCCTTGAAGTCTGTCAGTAGACTTCTTTCCCCAGTCATGTGACGAAAGAAACCACTGTCGACGAACCATTTGTTGTTAAGACCTGTAGTTAGCTCCTGCACATGAAAGAAAACAAGTTAGTTATCACGGGAAACCGAAGCCATGATTGACTTGGTAATACCATTCTCATCCACATACTTGAACTCTTTCAAATACCAATCTCTCCTTTCACGTGACTTAGGTTTTTGATTAAGAACTTGTTGTGGTGCTGAGTGATTAACATTCACTCTTGGCCTTTGGGCTGTCATATGCGGTGGAGCCCTAGAATAATTTTTATTATAGTGCATTTCATTGTTATATCCATGGGCTCTTCCTGGTGTCTGTTGTTTACTAGGGGTATGTGACCTAACTGGAGTGTAAGTCCTCTTAGGTGTTGTACTCTTGTTGACTGGTTGTGGTCCTGACCTAGATTGACTAGGGACTCTATTCGGTGAATTAGTCCTAATCACTTCATTTGGTCTGACCGACACCGGTATTTTTTAGCAGCTACCCGAGGTGGTGCATTCAAATTCTTATCAGTATGTTGAAAACTACTTGTACTAGCAATACTAGGTACTGATTTTGAGGCTGGTTGGTCTGGCTTCTCTACTGTCGGTGTAGACTCTACTTTCTTATAAGGACAACTAGACACAACGTAACCTTTCTCATGACATCTGAAGCAAGACATCTTATTAATTGGCTTCTTATAAGTACCCTTTGACTTAGGTGTCTCAGTAGTGTCATGTTCTTTTGATTCAACTACAGTATTTACAACCTATAGATGTTTATCACTTACAGTTTTTGCTTCTTCTAGATTAGTAATACTAGTAGACTGCACAAACCTAAGTTTCTTAATCTTATGGGTTGTGGTAGACACCTTAGTTGAATTTTCCTTTTTAGGTTCAGTTACAGTTGCTACCTCTGATTAAACCGTCTCTGTGGTCTTATCATGAGGTTGTGGCACATAGTTTTTTGTTGAACGGTGGAGGAGTTTCCAGATAGCCTAGGCCCACTGGTTTCTTAGACTACCTCTGAGCTTCTGAGATTTTGCCTAGATTTAGGGATGAGTTCCTAAACTTTTCAAGTTTGCTATTGGCCTCTGCAACCTTAACTCTAGATTCAGCTAGTTCTACATCCTTAAGGGTGAGTTCTTTGATCAAAGATTCGACATGCTCATACATTAGTTCTAACCTGACACATTGCTCACTCTACTTGTCTTTAGAACTATCACATGTTGAGCATCTGCTTTCAATTTGGCCCTTTAATCCTCCTTAATATCTAGAAGACTACCATTATCAGATTTTAATGATTGGACTTAAGCTGTCATGGTGTTATGTGTCTCTAGCACTAGATTTAATGAATCATTTAATGTAGCACTTAAACCGCATAAATTATGAAACGTAGAAAAGTTAAGAGTTACATTTTTGCGGTCTGATTCCACATTAGCCATTTGAGCTGCAAACTCCAGAATGGTTTGCTACTCTGACTTTTCCACCAACAAAGGAATTGAATCTGGCTGTTGGGTCTCCTCCTTTTCCACATCAGCTCCTTCACCGGTATCAGTTACCTCAGCCATATAAGCTCTGACATTTGACTTTGGATGAGTGCTCCAATCATATGTTCCATCTAGCTATCTGTTAGATGACACATTCGTTAACAGACCAGCTATTGCTGCTTGATTCCCAGAACCACTCGAATGTTGTCTTCCTTGGTTTCGATTCTGATAATTTTCAACCTTTGGTCGTTGACACTCTCTGGAAAATTGTCCCAATCCTTGACAATTGTAGCATTTCACCTTTGACTTGTCAAAGCCAACATTGTTGCATACACTCAGATTCCTACCAGTCCTCTTCCTAAATCTCTTGACCCTTTGCGTCTCATGGCCAGTTGCCATTGTAGGTCCATCTGTTCTAAGTCATGCGGACGTACCTGATCGTAGTTCTCTTCCCACAGAGCTGGATCATTTGTTTTTCCTTGAACACACTTGTCGTAAGCTGTGACAAACGAACCTTGAAGATTTAGATGATCTTCAGCTGATTTTGCGCTCATAGGCATCTTGGTATAGCCTTGAGATTTAGACGATGAGTGTTGTGGTTTTTCTTCCGGTTTAGAAAACCCAAAGAACGCTCTACTACTAGATTCTTCTGCCTCAACTGGTATTGTCTTTTCTCCAGAAAAAAATGTTGTGGCCCCTGACTTCGGTTCACTAGAAGTTGACGGCTTCGATTTCCCAAAGTACATTTTCGGATCATGTACTTGATCAAATTCACGTTCCTTCTTCTGCAACTTAAGTTGTAGGCCCTTAGCTTTCCAATGACCTCTATTAGAGTGAGAGTTTCAAATTTGTCTTCATCATGCTTTATTAGCGCCGTGTACATCTCCAATTTATGTAAGGTCACCAACACACGATTCTGATCTTGACGCGACACTTTCCAATGAGTGCGGAATCCTCGTTAGGGGTTTAATGGATCGATCACACACGAAAACCCGGAGACGAACACAATGATAGCCGATACGACGAACGACCCGACACGTGTATTTCTCCGGAACGACTCTCTGAAATCTCACAAGTTCGTACGTGCACTATACGAGCTCTGAATGCTAATCTTTGCCAAAACGTCATTTAATCAAACGAATTAACTCTTAATTATAGAGCTTAAATTCAAACTTAGCTTAAGCAAGTTCGTTTAGGCCCAAGCCCACGAACTTGTGCACTACTTATTCGAACTTAGCTTCCGTAAGTTCAAACCCCAGCCTTGAACTTATTCTTGAACTTGTCTTTGAACTTGTTCTTGAACTTATCTTTGAACTTGTTCTTGAACTTATGTTTGAAATTATCTTTGAACTTATGTTTGAACTTATCTTTGAACTTATATAAACATCATACACAAACAAGATCAAACATATATAATCAAGATCAAAATTAACTTGTAACTGCAAAGCCTGATCTATTACAAAAGACTATCTATACTTAGACTGCTATCGTCACACAGGGTGCACTAACAACTTAGCAGGTAAAGCATCTAGAAGCTTCTCTATCTTTTCAGTTTCTTGATATTCAACACTGTGACTATCAAGTTCAGTCAGCAGATGATAGAATCTAGTTATTGTTTCATCCAAGGACTCCTTCTTCAGCGCCTTAAATATAGCGAACTGCTGCTTTAACATCTCGATCCTCCCCTTTCTTACCCTGGGATTTCCCTTACACCTCTTCTCTAGAGCCTCCCATAGCTCTTTAGAGTTCAATGTTTTCTTAGCGTGTGTAGAATATCCTGAGGTAATGCTATTCTAATAGACGAAAAAGCTCGGTTCTCGGCCTCATAAATCTTTTTATCATCATCTTTCATGTTCTAATACGTCAAAACTTTTAATCGACCTTCAAGCTCTTGCGTAGGGGGAACGTATCCTTCGTCGATGCATATCTACATACGCATGTCGTTAAATCTTGTGAAGTCTTCAAATCTGTCCTTCCACCAGTAGTAAGCTTCCAATTTCATCAGCTTGGGTGGAGAATTAGCTTTGCCAACCTCATGGTCCATTTCAAAAAATTGTGCAAACTCGACATTCTTTTAAAAACTATTTGTTTTCGAACTTAAACAATTTATTTTTAAAAATGAATTTAAAACAAATCTTTCAAACTTATTAAAGTTCGAATACAATTAAATTTAAGTTCGTTTTATAAATTAAATTCGAAATGATTTACGTTCGAAGACAACAAGTTCGAAAGCTTGCAAGTTCGAGAAACCCTACGATCTTCTGACAAGTTCGAATCAAATCAAATTCGAAATCCAACTAGGTTCGAATCCCAGACGACTTTGAATCCTCTGACAACTTCGAATGCTCTGACAAGTTCGAAACCCAATTAAATTAGAAAAACCCTAAAACAAATTCGTGAGGAGCGTATTCTGACAAGTTCGAAGAACCCTAATACACCCCATATGTTCGAGCGCCACAAGTTCGAGAAACAGCAAAAAATTCATTTTTTTTCAAGATTTTAGATTAAACCAATGTTTTTATGATTAAAAACACTGATTTCGACTGAAAAGATGAACTAATATGAATTTTTCCCCATAACGTTGCTTGTAGAACTCTGAAAACTTAAAAATGTGTGATTTATCTGGTCAAAACGTCAATAAACCAAAGAATGTTCGTTGAAACGCGAACAACACGAAGAACACTCGTTATATCTCTGATACCATTTGTAAGGTCACCTTTGTCATGGATCTAATCTTGACGCGACGCCGTCTAACGAGTGTGGAATCCTCGTTAGTGGCTTAACGGATCGATCACGCACGGAAACCGGAGACAAACACAAGGATAGCCGATACAACGAACGACCCCACACAGTGTATTTCTCCAAAACAGACTCTCTGAAATGTTCTAGCTCGCACGTGCACTTGCAAAAGCTCTGAAACTCGTATTTCTCAAAAGTCTCTAAATAAAACAAATTAACATCTAATTATACTAATTAAGTTCGAACGTAACTAATTAAGTTCGTTTAGGCCCGAGCCCTTAAACTTGTCCAATACCCTACAAACTTAACTTCACTAAGTTCGTCTGGGTTTGGATAAGTTCGAACCTTATCCTAGAACATATCTTAGAACTTATCCTAGAACTTATACTAGAACTTATCCTAGAACTTATTGTAGAACTGATCCTAGAACTTATCATGATAGTCTAAAACTTAACATGCAAATGTAGACATCATAAATAAATGTGAATTAACACACATAACTTGTATTAATAAAGCTTCATCTATTACAAATGACTATGTATTACATATCTAGACTGCTATCATCACACAGGGTGTACCAATACATTCATAAGATTCTTTTAACTCTGATATTGCATCAAACTGACTGATTACGCCTATATATTGTTTCCATAGTCTAATCATAGCCAGAAGACCTAATCAAGAAGCAAACCATCTGTAGTGTGTGTGGGTGATGGCCTTTTGGTCTATCTAGGCAAGAAGAGTCAGTTCTAACAGAATTCTGACAGGATCGAGTAAAGATAAAATGTAAATGAGAGGGGTATATTCACAGGATATGGTGGTGTATAAGCTCATGCTTTCTCTATAAAAGCTAGTTGAATATACTCTGAAAAGTGAGCCGAAGGGAGATCAGTTGAAAAATGCTGAGAGCTAAAAATTGAAAAGGCTTTGAATAAAACATAATCATATCTACACTGTGTCGGCTAGGTAACCTACATAATATATCAAGCCCTAGGCGACTTGATATTGAAAAAGATTTTATGGACCCAGTGATGCATGCACTTGTAGGACACATCGAGTCTTACAGGTTGTGTGACTATAAACTACTAGTTGTAGTTGACTAAGTCAAAACAAATAAAAGTGATTTTTTCATGATAAAGGATTTCACGATGACTATTTGGAAATCCTATCAATGTTAACAACACGCCAACACTGAACATTGGTTGCATAGATTATGTCATTTATGGAAAAAGGAATTCTATGTGGACTTCGACTCATTACAAATGAAAGTGTTTCATTTTTTTCAAGTCAAGTTGAAAAGCATTGACTTTGTTTCCGTGAGGAGAGTGTATCATTTTGAGGGGGAGTGATAGATTTGTCTAAATTAAGGGGACAGATCATATTTGTAAGAGAAGTATAGTTTTGAGGGGAAAGAGTAGTTTGTGTTATTTCAGAGTTTATAATTCTGAGTTGTAATTTTTGTTGTATTTTTTAGAGGGAGAAATGTAGTGTTTCTACATGTATTCATTTCTGTTATTGTAATTTCACTGCATCTTCGTCTCTAAAGATTTTTCATGATGCTCATAACTCTTATGATCATCATGAGGGTAAAAAGTTGAATTTCAGAGACATCGGCTAAAGAGTTTTGTTCATGTTCAAGCAGGTGAATTATTGAAAGAATATTTGTTGTTTTGATTCATCGAGGGGGAGAATCGATTAAAGTTCATGTTTCAAAGGGGAAAGTATTAGTTTCTGAAGATAGAATAGATCAGATCAGAGGAGAAGTGATATGAAGATGAGAGAGACACTGGAAAAAAATGTTCATGTTGAAGATGTTATTCGAAGACTTAGAGATCAGAGAGTAGAAAAGATGGAAGAGTTAAAGATCAAGTCATGAAGATTGTTTTTGAATTCTTGGAGATCTTTAGATTTTCATTATTTGTTCGTATTTGTAAAGTCCTTGCAATGTTCATCTCAAAGGGGGAGATTGTTTGATACAAAAATATAGAGGTGAAAAACAATATTTTGTAAGTGCAAGAGCTAAATGTGTCAAGTAGTAGATTTTAGTTTGTAGGAGTACTTAGAAAAATTCTAAGGGAATTTTCATTAAGAAACAACTCTTGAGTTAGACCTCTCATACTTGTGTGTATTGTAAGGTGTATTTGAGAGCCAATCATTCAATAGAAGGAACATTTATGCATAATGTGTTTAATCTACTAGATCCAAGTTTTATCAAGTTTGGTATTAATGCACTAGTTTGAGTGAATCTAAGTATTATGCGTAATACTTGATCTCAAACTAGAGCAATACTATATGTATCAATCATAGTAGGTGGCTTGAACTAAGATAAGATATAGACATTGTTATGATGGGAAAAAGGGTACATCGATACTAAGTCTTAAACTAAATATTATTTGGTTTACATTTTTAGTAAGATGTTTGGACAGTGAGGATTTCTTGATAACATGATTTGAGATGATGCAACAACTGTTGGTACAAAACAACGGACAAGAAAATAAAATGATTCAAGAACCGTTGCAAGCTCGTGAAGGCTAAACCCAAAAGAATGACTAATCGAAATAACAAACGTAAAGAAAAACAAGTCCAAAATGAACAAGAACCAGACTCAAATAACTCAAATAATAATGCTCATGTTGAACAACCAAAGGGCTGTAAGATTAAGTATATAAAGGCTAGGGATGCCCTAAGGTTTGAAGGCATCGTAGACCCTATCCAGACTCTAAATTGGATCAGTCATAGTCAGGTTATATTCAGTATATCCGAATTCTTAGATTTAAAGAAGGTGACGTACGCAAAAACCTTATTTTTTGGTGCGGCCCGTGCATTGTGGAAAACTCATAAGAGTATCTACGGGGAAGCTGTAATAAATACTTTGGACTCTTAGCAGTTCCTCGACATGTTCAATGCAAAATGCTGCCCAGCTGATCAACATGATAAAATGGAGATGCAATACTCAGGGCAACAAGACAGTAGACGACTACGAACATGAAATCTCTAGACTCTGCGGGTATTCTTCATACTAGGTGGAAACTGAAGAAATGAAAATGAATAATTGCCGAAGTGATTTAAATCCCAAGTATTTGCAACAGATGTGTGGCCTAAAGTTTAATATGTAGCTTAAGATGGTTGAAGCGGCTCGTACTCGAAAGTGAACATTTATAATTAGGCGGCCAACCCGACAGTACTCAAATAAACTAGACATGTCCTTCCCCACCGAAGAAGAAACGATTCTTTCGACTCTTTGGTTCACGCAAATCAAAACAACGATCGTTACAGTTCAGCTCACAACAAGAAGCTAAATCTTATTCAATTCAATCGGAACAACGTGTGTGTAAGAGATGTAAGAATTTACATCTAGGGCAGTGCAATCCTAATGATGTGACATGTTATGCTTGTGGTCAAATAGGCCACAGTGGCGAGGGTTGTCTACGGGGAGGCAACGACTGTTCTAAATGTGGAAATCAGGAGCACTTTGCGTATTAGTGTCAATCAAGGCCAAGATCTCAGGTACAGTCATCAGCGAAAGGATCGATACAGAAAAGCATAGCTACGACACAATTGACCAGGACTAGGGCATTGTAGATCATGGTTGGAGGCATAGGATACATCAGACATAGTAACTGGTACATACTTGCTAATTTCAAATACGGTTCGCATCTTATTTGATTATGGTGCTAGTCGTTCCTTTATTTTGACTACTTTGGCACGTCAATTATCCAATAATCCTTCCAATTTATCTACTATCCTTGATATTGAAACAACCAACATCAATTTTGTTAAGGTTGATTTTGTCTACCAGAACTTTAATGTACTCTTTAATGATATTATTTTCAATTTTGATCTTATCCGGACTCCTCTAAAAGAAATTGATGTAACTATTAGCATGGACTGGTTAGTCAACAACGAAGCTAAAATTGTTTACAAATGACGTATGATCGTGATTAAATCAATAGACGGGCGTATACTGCAAATTAGTGAAGGTGCTCGGTTTTTCATCTCTACAGAATAAGCATGCAAGTATTTATCCAAGAGACATGAATCTTATCTCTATTATGTCAGAAAGTAAGAAGAAATCCAAAGTTGATGTCCCTATCATCTATGAGTTTCCAGGCATATTAAAGAATATATTTTTGGAGTACCACCTGAATGCTAAGTTGAATTTGGAATTGATTTGATTCTAGACGCGACTCCAATAGCCCGAGATCCATATAGACTTGCACATGCAGAGATGCAGGAAATGTCAAAACAAATACAAGAATTGTTAGAGAAGGGTTATATCCGACGAAGTTCATCTCCATGGGGTGCACCGGTTCCATTTGTCAACAAGAAAGATGGAACCTTCCACATGTGCATTGACAATAAGGAGTTATAGAAGGTCACTATAAAGAATAAATTTCATCTACCAAGAAGTGATGATCTCTTTGATCAATTTCAAGGAGGAAACTATTTCTCGAAGATTTATCTTCGTTCGGTATCATCAGTTAAAATCTAAAGAAGATGAAGTTTTGAAAACAACATTCCGAACAAGATACAGGCATTATGAATGTTAGTGCACCCTGTGTGACGATAACAGTCTAAGTATAGACATATTGTGTAAAAGTCAATTTGATTGCTATTCCATATTAACAAGTGTTTAATATATGTTTGATTATGTATGTTTGATATTGATTGTTTGTATGTTTGAACTTGGTGTAATGTGTTACAATAAGTTCAAACATAAGTTCAAGGTAAGTTCAAACATAATTTCAAAGATAAGTTCGAACATAAGTTTGAAGCATGATATTCGAATTTGTAGAGGACAAGTTTGAAAGGCCTTGGGCTTATTCAAACTTGTCCTAGGCAAATGCGAACTGAGTGTTATAATTAAGGGATAATTCTATTAATTAACAAGTTTGGTAGAAGTTTAATTAGAGCTTAGGCAAAAGGCGATCTCGAACTTGCAAGTTTCAGAGTGTTTGTTCTTGGAGAGAATCATGTGTCAGGGCGTTCAGTTGTTCGTCTATCAATGTGTGTGTCTCCGATGTTTCGTGTGCGTGGTCTATCCGTCAAGTCGCAAATGAGGATTCCACACTCGTTGGACGGTGTCGCGTCAAGCTAGGATCCGTAGCTAGGCGACCTTACAAGTGGTATCAGAGTCATTAGGGTGTTTGTGGTGTTCTTTGTGTTCACAAGCAACATCTGTGGTTTCTTGACGTTTTTGGACGGAAAAATCACTTTTTGGGTTAATTTTTCAAGTTATTCAAGCAGGATAACAGGGAAAAGTTCATATTAGTTCATCATTTTGGTTGAAATCATAGTTTTTAATCCTAAAAACTTTGGTTTAAACTGAAAAATTGAAAAAAAAATCAAACTTTTGGCCGTTTTTCGAACTTGCGGCGCTCGAACATAAGGGGGTATTTGGGTTTGTTCGAATTTTGTCAGAAATTCGAATATGTCAAAAAATACGCTCCTTTCGAAGTTGCTTTAGGGTTTGATTCGAAGTTGACTGCCCTTCAAATTTGCTCCTATTCGAACTTACCTATATTGGAATTTAACATAAATTTCGACTTTGCATTTATTCGAATTTGTTGATTTCAAACTTAATCTCGAATTTAATATCAAACGAATTTTATATTTATCAAATTCGAACTTACACAAGTTCGAAAGGGTAAATTTAAATTAAGTTCAAATTAAATTAATTAAGTTCAAATTCAAAAAGTTTAGAAACAATAACAAGTTTACAAAAGTTTATTGAAATGGATCATGAAGTCGGGAAGGCGAATTCTCCACCCTAGCTGATGAAGTTGGAAGATTATTACTAGTGGAAGGATAGGTTTGCCGACTTTGCTCGCTTTAATGATATGCGGATGTGGATTTGTATCGACAAGGGATACATTCCACCGACTCACGATGTCAAGATCAAAATCACTACCTAAGATTAACTGGTTTAAATTAATCAGAGTGTAAACCAATAACCTTGTATTGAATCAAAGTCCAATTAAGAAGTTTACGGAATAACACTTAACTATTTTAAGAAAAACTTTCAAAACAAATAATCACACAAATACAATCAATAATCAAAAATCATTTGTATTGCCAAACTCAACGATTACAATCACCTCTAATCTGTTTGATTAGACGAAGAACACAGATTGTTCTTAGGGTTTTACAACCTTAGAGGCTTATGAAAACTTAATCAGAAAGACAATTACAACTGAATAAACTTGTACGTGCAGACTTACAATAGAAAAACCTATTCTATGTATATATATTGCTTTCTGATTTGTTTCCTTGAAAAACTCTGATTTCTATGATAGTAGATATGCTTGAATTTTCAAAATATATATTTTCCTGAATATCAGCACTTTCTGTTTATTGAGCTGTTGAGCAGCTTGAGTTTGAACACTGGCAGCTTGAACTTTTAAACTAGCAGCTCGAACTTTTCAACTAACAACTTGAACTTTGTACTTACACAGAAAATCTACTAATAGTTTGAGAAATCTAACTACAGCTTGACATACTTAGAATATGTCCCAACAATCTCACCCTAACTGAAATTCTTTACACAATACTTTAAGTTTCTATACAAATAAGGAAATAAAACAAAGTAAAACTGTTATCTACAAACAAAGGCATCCAAAAACTTACAGTTTAGAAAGTTTCTGATTAACTATCTTCAAAAATTCTCTTTTCAATTCTTCTCTGTCACAGTATATCTTCACTGTGCTCATTTGTACCAGCCATGCCCTTGGAAGATCAAAGAATTCAAAATTGAAGAACATGCTGGATCCATTTGCAAATTTGAGTTTGTATGTCTTTGATTTCACATACAGATGAATTTGTGCAATCTTCATCTCCTTGGCATCCTCTATATCCTTTTTGATTGACTCTGGATCAAAAATGCTTTTTAAATCTTTGATAGCTTGTTTGACTTGTGGAAGTGAAGACCTGACTTGACTCACAGACCCAACATGATGCATTCTGGTAAGCTCATCTTTGGTCATCCCTTGCACTATGTGCATTAAACTCTTATATTCTTCCTCAGGACCAGCTTCTCTTCTGACTACAAAATGGTATTTTAAGTCAATGCCATCCATTGACTTAGCATACCAGTATGTAATAGGAGGTTTTGAGAAGTCATGCTAGTCGAGGGTCTTTTCAATTTCCATTACCTTCTGAAGTTGGTGATCAAACAGCACCCTTTTCACCTGATCAAGCTTTGCTTGAGAGATTGCTTCTGTTTGAGGATTATTAGCAACAGCTTGAACGGGTGGAGAAGGATCACTGACACCAGCTTGACTTGGTTCCTGTTGGCTTTGGACTTGAGGAGAGACTTTGGCTATTTTTCATTTTTCTATTTCTTTATCATTAATTTCTTGCAGCCTCTCTGTATTCATGAACTGAGCCATCTTCTTTGGAATTCCGGCTGAATAGGCAAAATTGATCAAAAACCTTCTGTGCTTTGCCTTTGAATGCCCAATTGGCATTTTCCTTTTCTTCTCATTCTGCTTAACCACAAACCCTCTTAGGTAATCACCTAAGGTTTCATCATCTTACATTGGAGCATGAGTTTGCTGGTTCAGAAGTTCATCTTGTTCTTCTGCTAACCGTCTGGCAAATTCAGCATCATGGGCAACCTAGGCATCTCTGGATGAAAATTTAAGCTTTGGAGATTCTATGAGGATACCCTTTCCCTAATCCTTAGTTGCAGAAGATGTAGCTTGGACTATATTGACAGGAGTTTGGCTGCCTTCTTGGATAACTACTCCTGTTGATCTTATGGGAGCAGTTTGAGTTTCTAGGCTAACAGCTTGAGTAGCTGTTGGGACTGTTAGCCTAGAATCTTGGACTGTTGGAGTAGGAGTTAGAGCTGCTTGGACTGATCTGGGGATCTCCTGATTCTCCCCCTTTTTGGATGCATTGGTTTGGTCAGGAGGACCTACAACCTTTTCCATTAGGGTTCGAATCACCTTCTCAAGTTGAATGATCTTATTTTCCATAGTGGGTGAACCCCTTATGAAAATAATCCATTCTCTCATTCTGAGCTGCTACTTTCTATTGAAGTGCTCTGATTTGTGCCCCCTGTGTAGCAATAATGGACTGATTATATTCCAATACTGCCACAACAGGTTTCAGCTAAGGATCCGTTAATAACATAAGTTGCAGACTAGCCTCAAGATCAGCAAAAGTGTGTGGTGTTTGTGATCTATCACTGGCAGGAATTCCAGAAGTAGAAACCTCTGGGCCCCTCTGTTCTTGGTTCTGGGGACTTCCAGAAGGTGCTTGCACACCCTCTGTTACCATGGGTGTGGTCTTAATGATGTTGACACTGTCCTGTGCCTCTTGTGCAGAAACAACAGTAGTGTCAGCCACAGAACCCATATGGACATTCTCTGTTCAGATGTCCACCTCCAAATTGAGGATGGGAGAGTCCTCAGTGGGTGCCCTTTGGATATTCTATGCAGGAGTGTCCTCCTGCACAGGGACATTTGGCTTTTGTATGTGGGCTGAGGAGGAAGGAGCTCCTGAAACCCTTCTTATTTTGTATAGTATAAGTGGGCATGACGGATTTACAAAAGGATCAGAGGGATTAATTATATCATGAGGTGTGGGTTGGGGTCCTGGGGGTGAAGCAGTGATGTTAGGCTGAGCCTGCTCAGGACCCTCTCCTCTGTTTAGTGGATTGATGCCCAACATTGCAGAAGGCAATGGGACATCTACACTCAAAAAATTGGCACTTGTTTTTAGAAGACGTTTTATTGTTGGTAAAGAGTGCCTATGGGAAACATGAATCCTTTTGTGTACATTGAAATTACTGCAAGTTCTTGCAATAATTTCAGTCAAAAATCTAAGATACATAAAAAATTTCTCATGTTTTAGGGCATGATGCGTTAACATACCTTGAAAAATTATATTAGAAAAATTGAACTGTTGGCCTGTAGATAAACACACTAAGGCAGTGGCTATGTTTGAGGAAAATTCTGACCAACCAGTTCTTTTCGGGCTCATGCATTGTTGGATAATATGTACAAGATATTTCCACTTAGGGTAAAAATGAGTTTTAAAGAACGTATAAGAATCAGTAGGGCCCCTATACCCTATAGCAAAAAGGCCTTCATGTAAGGCAGTAAGAGGAAGATCAGTTATACCTGTTGTATCTTGAAGATGCAAGTGTTGGCGTATGAGATTCTCAGTGATGGTGACAGTGGTTCCATCGATCTTTGACGTCAAAGAAGTGACTCCATTAATGGTTTGAACAGAGGCATGTTTCCAAAATTGCTCTATATGAGATATGTATATTGTGGGGTTTATGGTAAGAGCATGATGAATATAGGAACTTCGAAGGAAGTCCATCATGTCGTGGAATGGTTGAAGGTCAGCGTGTTTGAGAGAATAGGGGAGACAGTTACGTTCTTTGACAAACTCCATGAATGATCAATCGGTGATTTTAGGGTTTCAATGAAGTGTGTGTGAGTCGCTCAGAGAGAAAAGAAAGGTCGTGGAAGATATTTTGCAATTGGTAGTTACAACTGAACGAAACTGGGACATTTAAAGGTTTCGAAAATATCTAATCCCGCGCACACACTTATGGAAGTTACCAAATTGCCCTGCACACTTTGACAGATCAAGTGAAACAACTAGCAGTCCGAGAAAATGAACTAGCATCCATAGTCTCTCAGTTGATTCTGAATCCACATTACTTGGGAACAGCAGCTTGCAGCTGCTACATATTATGCTTCTGTGGATGAGGTATATACAGTCTCTCAGTATGTCTTTAACATACTTTGATTGACTTATAAAAAGCCCTGTAGGCTTCTGCTTGACCTGCAATCTTAGAAAGAAAGTGAGTTCCCCCATTGAACTCATTTGGAACTTTTTGTGCATTAATGCCTCAAACTCTTTGCACAGACTGTCATTTGTAGACCCAAAGATAATATCATCAACGTATATCTGAACAAGTAGAATCTCAGATTTGATGGACTTTGTGAACAAAGTTTTGTCTAGTGTACCTCTTTTGAAGCCATTCTGTAGAAGGTTTGATGACAGAGTGTCATACCATGCTCTAGGAGCTTGGTGGAGTCCATAGAGGGCTTTGTCTAATTTGTAGACTCTGTCTGGATACTTGTAGTCCTCAAATCCACGAGGTTGACACACGTAGACCTATTTTCAATTGTGCCATACAGGAAAGCATATTTCACATCCATCTGATACACTTTAAACCCTTTGAAGCTTGCATAGGCTAGGAACAGTCTGATGGCCTCAATTCTTGCCACTGGAGCAAAGACATCATCATAATCTATTCCTTCTTCTTAAGTGTATCCCTGTGCTACCAATCTTGCTTTGTTCTTGATGAGTATCCCTCTCTCATCCTTCTTGTTTCTAAAAACCCATCTTGTACCAATTGCTCTCTTACCTTTAGGAAGATCAACTAGAGTCCATACATTCTGAATCTTGAATTGTAGTAGTTCTTCCTGTATTGCCTCAATCCAAGATGGATCTTTCAAAGCCTCTGATGCCTTTTTGGGTTCTAATTGTGACATGAAACAGGCATGTTCAAAGGTAGCTAGACTGAATTCTGGAACTGCTGATTCAGCATCAGTAGATTCTTTGTGAACCATTGTCCTTGTCTGCACAGGAGTATGTGAATCACCCATTATCTGATTGAGAGGATGATACTTGTGAACTCTGAGTGTTGGCTCTCTGTCTGTTTGGAAGGAAGTTCCTAGATTTGTATCATCTCCATCAGGACCACTTGATGGTTTAGCTTCAAGAACAGCTTGACTGGAATCTGGGACTGTTTCCCTTTGTGATGGAGCTGTTCCCTCAGGATTTGGGATTGGCACTTCATAGTGAGGATTTGAATCATGTTGTGCATCCAGTAACCCTGGTGGGTCACAAGATAGAAGTGGTATGACCGTATTCTCATCCCATTGACCAGAGTCTTCAACAGTCTGAAACCTGGTGCCAACAGCTTGATCATTTGTGCCACCAGCATGAGAATTTGTGTTGGCAGTTTCAACCCTGTTATCATCAGTTTCTGCATTATACTCAACAAAGCTCAGAGAATTAGATAGTGAATCTAGATCAAACAACCAATCAGGACCAGTGCCTTTGACATTTGCAGTGTTTTCATTAAATTCAACATTGGCATTCTCTTTAATGGTTTTAGACACACTATTATATACTCTATCTGCTTTGCTTTGTGTGGAGTATCCTACAAAGAAACCTTCTTCAGCCTTACTTTCAAATTTTCCTAAGTGAGTCTTAGTGTGAAGAATGGTGCATGAACAGCCAAAAGATTTGAGAAAGGCTATTAAGGAGACTCTATGATGGAATAACTCATATGGAGTTTTCCCTTGTGATTGAACAACCTGAACCCTATTAAGAACATAACAAGTTGTATTGACTGCTTCTGCCCAAAAGGTCATTGGCAGTTTGGAATCAGCTAGCATGGTTCTAGCAGTCTCAATTAAAGTTCTGTTCTTTCTTTTAGCTACACCATTTTGCTGTGGTGTTCTTGGTGCACTATATTTCCTAGCAATACCTTAAGACTCACAGAAACTGTTTACGATATGGATTTTAAACTCAGTCCCATTGTCTGATCTAATCACCTTAACTTTTAAGATGGATTAGTTTTCTATCATAAGAATAAATGATTTAACTAGCTCAGCAGTTTCATCTTTAGACCTAAAAAAGTATACCCAAGTGAATCTGGTGAAATCATCAACGATGACTAAACAGTAAGCCCTTTTATTCAAACTCAAAATAGATGTTGGACCAAAGAGATCCATATGAATAAGATGAAGAGCAGATGAGATTGAATTTACTTCCTTGGCCTTATGAGAAGTTTTGTGTTGCTTGCCTTTAAGGCATGCTACACAATGATCATCACATATGAACTCCTTTTGTGGTAAACCTCTTACCAAATTCTTTTTGACCAGCACATTCATAGATTTGAAGCTCATGTGACACATCCTTCTGTGCCAAAGAGCAGACTCATTTGATGATGCTTTCGATATCAAACAACTTAAAGTACTTGATTTGGATAAAAGATCTGTGTCCAAACAGTAGACATTGTCCTTTCTTGGTGTCCTAAGTAAAATTAGATTTTCAAGTATTTTAAAATCTTTTGAAAGAACAATGCACTCAGAATCTGTGAAGACTACAATATTTTGTTTATCACAGATTTGAGACACACTTAATAAATTGTACTTCAGCTGTTCAAGATATAAAACATCATTGAAAAGCATATTTACTGCTTTGACAGTACATTTACCTGTTACCTTACCTCCATTGGAATTTCCTCCAAATGCAACAAATCCACCTTCAAAGCCTTTGAAATTTGACAAGAAATCAGAGTTGTCTGTCATGTGCCTAGAGCATCCACTGTCCAAATGCCATCTTGTTTTATGTTGTGACCTGTGAGTGCCCTGTACAAATAAAAGCTTAGTTAGTACTGGAGTAAACCCAAACCAAGTTGGTTTTGGGTTGTCCTTGTGCATTGACATAACTAAACACTGTCTTTGACTTCTTATACTTAGTGAGATCCACTGATGGAATCTGTGGAGAGTATTTAGTTATCACATGAGGTATCCAGGTGTTTTGTCCATCCTATACAGTAACAGTCTCAGATGATCCATTACCAGTCCCAGTTTTGAGCCTAGCAGTCTGAGCTGAGTCTGCAGTGCTAAAAGCTTCAGAATTTGCACTTACAGTTTCAACATTAGACTTGGCAGTTTCAACAGTTGTATCAACAGTTTTACCTATGTTTTTGCCTTTAACACACCATATCTGTTTAAACTTCGATTTTGGTTTTGCTAAAACTTGTTTTTGGTGTGTGGACTGTTTTTTATTGATTTTTTAGAACCTATGATCAACTGGTTTCCTAGGAACTGGTGCAACAGGTGGTTTGACCTTAAGATTTTTTGTGTGTTTAACAAATGCCAGTTTCTGAACCACAGTTTGTTTTGCAACAGATGGTTTGTACAAGCAATGTCTGGCCAAATGGTTTTTCCTGCCACAATGAAAACATCTTTTGACTGTTTCGATTTAAGAACCAATTTATCAGACCATAACTGGTTCTTGTTCATTTGATTTCCCCTTACCTGCTGTTGTTTGGGAAACTTTTGGACACCATGCTTTTGGCATGTGCACATTGGAACAGTCTTACCCTTTTTATTACCTTTTGAGGGATATGCAGTGTTACAGTTAGAAGGTACAGAAACCTGGGGAGAATCATGGCATACACTCATCTTCTCTTTTCCTTTCTTACTGGGGTTTGGGGCTGCTATAGGTACACTCATTGTGTTGTGTCCTTGCTCAACTTCTTTGCACTCACGGTCTTCATTTTGAATTAGATCTTCTTTAGAATCAGGATTGGTTTCAAGGACAGGATCTACAGTGGTCATAGACTCATCTAATGGTTCATTAACAAGCCTATCAGCAACTTCACTCATTGGATGAATGTATTCGTTGTTGTATGGAGGTGGAGTGGCTCTGTATCCTATACCTTCTTTGGGATTGAGCTGAGATTTTATCCTATCTTTAAATTGAACTTCCATTAGGTGTTCCAGTTTTTGATTTGCCAATTTGAAGTTTCCTAGATCTATATTAACAGATTCTAGTTTCTTATTAGCATCTAACACCTTCTGTTCAGCCTCATCTAATTTCTTATTTAGGGACTCTATTTTCTTATTCAGCTCCTTTTTCTCCCACTCATGATATGTTCTATCATGTCCCATTTGAATCTCATTATCCTTATAATCATTTATCTGTTTTTCAAGATCTTCTATGGCCTGCATATACTCATATCTCCTTTCTTCCATCTTAGCTAGAGTTGTGCACATGCTCTCATTATGATCTCTGTACTTTTTAACCATATTTTTGCATGTTGGAGAGCAGAGTTTAGCATTTACCTCAGATTGTAATTCAGTGGAGATGACATTTGATGTTTCTGCCATTAGAGCTTGATTTTGAAACTCTTCCTCTGTCTGATCACTACAGTCAAACACATTGTCTTCTTGAGAGACAAGTGCTTGTGATGATGAAGCTTGATTAGTTTGTTGGGGTCTTGGTGGCTGTTGACCTTGGGATCTGCATTCTCTAGCAAAGTGGCCAAGCTTGTGACATTTAAAGCATTCAACTTTTGATTTATCAAATGCTGGTTTCCTGTCTGATCTGGCTAGAAAGTTGGATCTGCCATTTCTTTTCACAAACCTTTTAGCCCTCATAGTAAACATTTCATGCTGCCATTTCAAATCTATCTCTTCAAGATCATCTGGATGGATCTGTTCTAAATCTTCAACATTTAGAGCAAACAGTCCATCATTAGCAACAAAAACTACATAATGAGCTTCATTAGAGTTACCATCAGCACCTGAAAAGGAATCACAACAGTTAGATTTATCAAATAATGCTGATGACAGTAGAGCAGTGTTATGAGTATAAGAAAAGGATTTCTTTTTAGTTTCAATCTCAGTTTCAAACACTCTCAGACTGTTATAAAGATCATCCAACTCTATTTCATCAAGAGTGCCTTTGGTTCTCCATTGTGCAGCATAGACTGTCCACTCTTCACCAAGAGATCTAAGAAATTTTCTGTTTACTTCATCTTGATCCAAACAGACTTTGGCACTTTCCAATTCACCTATCAGTTTGTTAAACCTGTCAAATATTTGAGTAAGGTTTTCATTCTTGCCACCAGAAAAGTTCTCATACTGCTGTTTTAAAAGATCCTTTTGATTTCTCTTGGTGCTAGCATTGCCAGCAAATCTTTTCTTTAAAGCAATCCAAAGAGAATGAGCAGTGTAAAACTTTTTAAACTGGTGTTGATAAGCATTAGTAAAAATGGCTATCTATAGAAGTGTAAGAGCTTTCACTTCATTCATTCTAGCCTTTCTTTCAAGTTCAGTTTTTGGAGGAGTTTTTATGGGTTTGCCCTTAGCATCAAGTTCTGGATGAACTACAGGAGGAAATTCAACAGCTTCCCATATGGCATAATCAATAAACTGAATATGCTGTTGAATCCTGAGTTTCCACATCTCAAACTCAGTGGGTTTGAGCATAGGCACTTTGAGTCCTTGCCCAGATCCACTACTGCTATTTTCAAATTCCATTGCAGAAAATTAAAATTGTAAAAGAAAGCTTCTGACTTTGAAAACAAAGAAAAACTTGGCTCTGATACCACTGGTCAAGATCAAAATCACTACCTAAGATTAACTGGTTTAAATTAATCAGAGTGTAAACCAATAACCTTGTATTGAATCAAAGTCCAATTAAGAAGTTTGCGGAATAACACTTAACTGTTTTAAGAAAAACTTTCAAAGCAAATAATCACATTAATACAATCAATAATCAAAAATCATTTGTATTGCCAAACTCAACGATTACAATCACCTCTAATCTGTTTAATTAGACGAAGAACACAGATTGTTCTTAGGGTTTTACAACCTTAGAGGCTTATGAAAACTTAATCAAAAATACAATTACAACTGAATAAACTTGTACGTGCAGACTTACAATAGAATAACCTATTCTATGTATATATATTGCTTTCTGATTTGTTTCCTTGAAAAACTCTGATTTCTCTGATAGTAGATATGCTTGAATCTTCAAAATATATCTTTTCCTGAATATCAGCACTTTCTGTTTATTGAGCTGTTGAGCAGCTTGAAGTTTATCTGTGGAGCAGCTTGAGTTTGAACACTGGCAGCTTGAACTTTTAAACTAGCAGCTCGAACTTCTTCAACTAATAGCATGAACTTTGTACTTACACAGAAAATCTACTAACAGTTTGAGAAATCTAACTAACAGCTTGACATACTTTAAATATTTCCCAACACACGAGTTTGAAGGTCGTCAGCGAGTTCTTGCTTATCAGAAGATGAAGGACGACGACAAGAAACTATATGAGGCTGAAAACAGAGCGTTTTCTATAATCCGCATGACACTACCTCAGGATATCCTGCACACAATTCGAAACCATTGAACATCGAAAGAGTTGTGGGATGCTCTAGAGAAACGGTGTGAGGGAAATCCGCGGGTCAGGAAAGATAGAACAGAGATGCTCAAGCAGTAGTTCGCAATTTTCAAGGCGCTGAAAAACGAAAAGCTGGATGAGACTATCACAAGGTTCTATCACTTGTTGACAGAGTTAGACAATCACGATGTTGAGTATCGTGAATTAGAGAAGATTGAGAAGCTTCTGGATGCTTTACCAGCAAAATGGGAGATGTACGTAGCGCTAAGAAAGCATGATGAAGAGAAATTTGAGACTCTAACTCTAGAAGGAGCCATTGGAACGCTGAGAGCTTATAACTTTCAGTTGCTGAAGAAAGAACGGGAATATGACCAAGTATAGGATCCGGACATGTATTTTGGGAAGTCCAAACCTTCAGTCGCAAATGAACTAAAGACAACTATAACTTCTATACGGGTGAAACATCGACGCTAGTAGAAGTAGATGACTCAGGGAGCCGAGCTTTCTTAGGGTACTCCAAAACCGGAAGAAAAGCCAACTCAGTCAGCATCTACGTCTCAAGGATACTCAAGGATGCCAATGAGCGGAAAATCAGCTGAAGATCATATGAATCTTTTGGCTTCATTAGTCGCCGCGTACGACAATTGCGTTCAAGGGAAAATCAACGATCTTGCACTATGGGACGAAGACTATGATCAGGTGGATCCTGATGATTTAGAGGAGATGGATCTTCAATGGCAACTGGCCATGGTGACTCAGAGAGTCAAGAGATTCATAAAAAGGACGGGTGAATGTTAGCAATAATAAGATTGGATTCGACAAATCCGAAGTTAAGTGATACAACTGCCAGGGGTTAGGTCATTTTGCTCGAGAGTGTCAAAGACCCAAGGTTGAAAACAATCAGAATCAATCTCACGGGATATATCAGCCTGCTAATTCGGGAAATCAAGCTGCCATAGCTGGTTTGTTAACAAATGTCACATCTGACCAACAGCTTGATGGAACATACGACTGGAGTACACATCCAGAGACTAATGCTAGAGCCTTCATGGCTGAAGTGACAGAGTCTGAGGATGTCAGAGCAGAGGAAATAACTAAGGACAAAGAACAGAATGATACAAGTCCTATCATAGTGGAGAAGTCAGAAAATCAGACAATATTAGAGTTTGCTGTGCAGATGGCTAACGTAGAATCTGATCATTCAAAGGTAATTTTGAACTCTTCTACATTCCATGAATTATGTGTTTTATGTGCTACTTCCAACGATAGATTGAATTTAGTCCTAGAAACACATAGTAATTTAACTGCTCAAATTGAATCATTAAAATTAGACAATGCTAACCTTCTTGATATTAAAGAGGATCTTAGCGATAAGCTAAAAGCAGACACTCAGGCAGTGTGTCAGGATAAAACTGATGTATGAGCATGTTGAGGCTTTGACCAAGCAACTAACTATTAAAGAGGTAGAGCCAGCTGAAGCAAAGGTTAAGGTTGCTGAGGTAATTAGTAAATTAGAAAAGTTTAGGAATTCCTCACTGAATCTAGGGAAAATCTTAGATGCACAACGTCAGTCTATGAAACCTGTAGGTTTAGGGTATAAGGAAAGTCCTCCATCTTTTAATGATAACTATGTGCCTCAGCCTCAGGATAAAACTGATAAATCAGTTGAATCAGAGGTAGTAGTTGAACCTTTATCTGTGTCTGATAAGGAAAAAGTAACTAAGGTGACTAATAACAATGCTATGATTAAGAAAGTCAAATTTGTGCAGTCTTCTAGTGATAACATTCTAGGAGAAGCTAAACTTGACTTTAATAATCAGAAAGAAGAAATAGTCACTACAGTTGAGAAGAAAGAACATGACGCTCATGAGACACCAAAGTCAAAGGGCACTCATAAGAAGTCTATTGATAAAATGTCTTGTTTTAGATGTCATGAAATGGGTTATGTTGCTTCTAGTTGTCCACATAGGAAGGTAGAATCTACACCTAAAATTGGAAAGCCGGAACAACATAAACCATCCAAAAGTGTAGCAAGCACAAGTAGTTCTCAAAACACTGAGAAGATTGTGCAAGCCACACCAAAGACTGCTGTGAAACTAACACCTATGACAGGTAGACCAAATGAAGTGGTTAGGACTAATTCACCGAATAGAGTCCCTAATCAATCTAGGTCAGGACCTAAACAAAATCATAGGAGTACTACACCTAGAAGAGTTTACACTCCGGTTAGGTCACACACTCCTGTAAGTCATCATACACATGGCAGGGAAATCTATCTGAAATGCCCTATAATAGAAATTATTCGAGGGCTCCACAGAAAATGCATACACAAAGGCCAAGAGTGAACTTAAATCACTCTGCACCACAACAGGTTCTCAGTCAAACACCCAAGTCACCTGAAAGGAGAGATGGGTTTTTGAAAGAGTTCAAGTATGTGGATGAGAACGGTATTACCAAGTCAGTCATGGCTTGGGTTCCCCGTGATAACTAACTTGTTTTCTTTCATGTGCAGGAGCTAACTACAGGTCTAAACAACAAGTGGTTCATCGACAGTGGTTGCTCAAGACACATTGGGGAAAGGAGTCTGCTCACAGACTTCAAGGGAAGGAACAAGGGTTTTGTATCATTTGCCAGGAACATAGGTGGAAATATCACTAGAACAGGAGCGATTATTAATGGGACTATCACACTTGATCAAGCATATCACGTTGATAGACTTGCTCACAATCTCATTAGTGTCTCTCAGATCTGTGATAAAAAGAATTCAGTGTTATTTACTGATACTGAAGCGTTAGTGCTGAAGTCGGGATTCAAGATACCTGAAGAGTGGATTATGATGAGAGCCCCAAGGAAGAAAGATTTATACATGCTGGACATGAACATCTCCGATTCATCGATGGGAACGATCTGTCTTTTATCTAAAGCTCCAGAGACCGAATCAGTCCTATGGCGCAGACACATGGCACAATTGCACCTGAGAAAAATGAATTACATCACTAAGCATGGAATGGTGCAAGGTGTTTCGATGAAGAGTTTTCCGTTTGAAAACAAGTGTGTACCATGCAAGAAAGGCAAACAACACAAGAAGTCACACAAGTCTAAGACTTAGAACTCTATAGCTACCACTTTCGATTTGTTGCATATGGACCTGTTCGGACCAATCAACAAACGGAGTATAGGTGGTAGTTGGTACAGTTTAGTTATCACTGATGATTACTCACGATTTTCATTGGTTTTCTTTTTAGGTATGAAGGACGAGACAGCCAAAGTTGATTGGGTTCTTAGACCAAGTCGAAAACTCCTATGGGACGAGGGTAAAACGTATCAGGTTTGATAATGGGACAGAATTTAAAAACACAGTAATTGGTGTATATTGCCTATCTAAAGGCATACTGCGTCAATTTAGTGCACCTTATGAGCCACAACAAAATGGGGTGGCAGAACAGAAAAACAGGACCTTGATTGAGGCAACAAGGACCATGCTCTTGGATTCAAAGCTTCCTACCATGTATTGGGGGGAGGCAGTGAATACCGCTTGTCATGTTTAAAATCGGGTCATTACTGTCAATACATTGAACAAAACCTGTTATGAAGTCTGAATAAAAGGCCACCAAATTAAACTGGCTTCGAACCGTTAGGGGTACCACGTACTTTAATGAAAACAAAACATCAACCTAAGTTTGGTGAAAAGGCTGACGAAGGTTATTTCCTTGGCTATATGCCTAACTCACCAAACAAAAGGGTTTTTAACAAAACTAACGGTACGGTAGAAACTGTGTATAACATTGATGTAACAAGTTATACACATGAACCCCAAACAGGTCCGGAATGGATATTTGATTATGACAATTGTTTGAGTCATTTAACATTCCTTTGGATGGAAATGCAGGTACAATTGAACATGACTTATCGTCATTAAATCTGAATGATGATGGTCAAGGTTTTCCAAAGACGAGCATTCCATCAACTTCTGAGCCTACATCGACAGAAGATGGGTCTCCAACAGAGAATGAATCCGAGTTGCCTACAAACGAAAATCAGACTACTAACATTAACTCCGAAGACAGCGATCATGTGGAAGAGAACGTAGCATCTGAAGTCGTTCCTCCGTTAGGTGAAATAGGATCAAACTTAGGAGATAATCTTAGGGTCGATGAGATCGAAACATCGAGGATTAATAAGGATCATCCGGTTGAGAGAATCATAGGAAATCCAAATGCTGGTGTGAGGACTAGGATTAGTTTGAATAACAACACAGTACTGTTGTCGATGATTAATGACTCAGAGGCTTTTCACACTTGCCTGTATTCATGTTTCATCTTGCAAGTAGAGCCGAAGAATGTGCAAATGGCACTAAAAGACAATTCTTGGGTTGAAGCGATTCAAGAAGAACTATCACAATTCAGAAAGCTTGAAGTGTGGGAGTAAGTTCCGTTACCTCGAGGAGAAGTGGTAATAGGAACCAAGTGGGTTTTTAAGTGCAAAAGAGATGATCGGGGTATTGTGACTCGCAACAAGGCAAGACTTGTAGTAAAGGGTTTCAACCAAGAGGAAGGAATCGATTACAACGAGGTGTTTGCGCCAGTGGCAAGGCTTGAGGCAATCCGTTTGTTTCTGGCCTTTGCATCCTTCAAAGGCTTCAAAGTTTATCAACTTGATGTAAAGAGTCCCTTTCTATATGGAAAGGTGAAGGAGCTGGTGTACGTTGAACAACCGCCTGGGTTTACAGATCCAAAGTATCCAGACAGAGTGTATCATCTTGAAAAGGCTCTGTATGGACTACATCAAGCACCAAGGGCGTGGTATTAGACACTATCAACTCATCTTTTGGACAACGGGTTTGAAAGAGGGAGAATTGATAGTACACTATTTGTGAAGAGAAAGGGTGAACATTTCATCTTGGTACAAGTGTATGTTGATGACTTTCGGGTCATCGGACGAGCAGATGTGCGGAGATTTCGAGAAGGTGATGAAGTCTAAGTTTGAGATGAGTGTTATGGGAGAGCTGAACTTCTTTCTGGGTTTGCAAGTCTAACAGAGGAAGGAGGGTATGTTTATCCATCCGACGAAGTATGTCTACGATATTCTAGAGCGCTTCGGGATGGAGGGAACAAAGCTGGCTGCTAACTTTAGCACGCCGATTCAAGTGAAGCACAACCTCGGACCAGGTACAGAATGTGATACTGATGTGGATCCGACTCTATATCAGGCCATGATCGGATCACTTATGTATTTAACTGCTTCTGGACCTGACATAATGTTTGCTGTGTGTATTTGTGCTAGGTTTCAAGCTAACCAGAAAGAAATGCACGTGAAAGCTGTGAAGCAGATTCTAATATACCTCAAGGCGAAACCAAAGCTGGGACTTTGGTATCACGCGGATGGTGATCTGGAATTGGAAGTATTCATGGATTTAGATTATGGAGGTTGCAACTTGAATCGAAGGTCAACAACTGGAGGTTGTCAGTTCCTTGGAGGGAGGCTCGTATCCTGGCAATGCAAAAAACAGACTTCGGTAGCCGTGTCAACGTGCGAGGCCGAATATGTAGCTGTTGGTAGTTGTTGTTCCAAGGTTTTGTGGATACAACAACAATTGCGGGATTACGGTTTGACTTATACTCATACTCCTATTAGGATAGATAAACATTCCACTATTTCTATAACCAATAATCCAGTTAAACACAGTAAAACAAAGCACATAGACATAAGACATCATTTTATACGTGATTGTGCTGAAAGAACTTAATAAAGCTGGTAAAAGTGGCAACGGAAGATAATAATGCAGATTTATTTACTAAAGCTTTTGATAAGTCACGCTTTGAGTTGTTAGTTCAACTAAATGGTATGCGTAATCCAGAGTAACTTGACCTTAGTCTATTTTCTTTCTTTTTTATAGTAAGTTAGTAGTTAAGAAGAATTTATTTCCTTTTATAGTAAGTTAGTAAGATTACTTTATTAGCTTACTCTTATTTATAAAAAAACAAAAGTAAAAAGAGAGAAAACCTTGAAAAGCTAAAAAAAAAAGAGAATATTAGAAAATTGAGTTAAATTCTTAGAGACATAGGTTCAAAGTGACAAACATTCGCACAGTCAATACAATCTCTAAGTTTTAAACTTTCACACATAATACACCTTAAACTCTAAGTGATATGCATTTTTCTAGTTCGATGTGTTGGTAGGCATAATACACAAAGGGAATCTCAAAAGCTAATAAAATATCCAAGAAAAAGTCATATATGTAACTAACTTAGATGTATGACCAAATGGTCTTAATTTTTATGTTAGAGACATACAGACAATGATTCTAAATGAGGTATGAAAATTTTCTAGGGGATGTATAGCCACATCAAATACATCTTAAAGAAAAGAAAAGAAAAGAAAAAATTTTGATAGAAAGGAGAGAGTCAAAACAAGTCACTCTGTTGTACGTAAGTACAGACCTGTTACCTCTGGTTTGACTCGAGTTAGCAAGATTAGTCGCTTTGTTATACGCAGTACATACCTGTCACCGCTGTCTTGCTAGCTATAAATAAACTTTAAGATAAACTAAGACACTCTGTTGTATGTAAATACAGAACTGTGTCCGACGTTCGCCTTTTAAAGAAAAATTTACAATACCAAAAAGTTAAAATCATTGTGTGTATGCTTTGATCATAAAAGTATATCTAAGTATGGGACATGTAAGGTAGTTTCTTGTTAAATAAAAATGCCAAGGGATGTTTCAAAGTGTAACATGTTTAAAGGGAAAATAATACCGACAATCGCCTAGAAATGTGTGTCACGACAAACAATCAAGGAATCAAAAATTCCTAAGTGTGATAGTATAATACTGAAGTGCGTATTGACACCGCTATCTGATTGAACCTTGTTTTACTATCTCCCAAAAATATTTTGTTAGTGTATGTCGTGAAGTTTATAAAAGTATTTTTGAGTAGCTTAAGTTTAACAATTTTTTAGTCAAAACTTTATTTTACTTTATTTATATTTTAGTTTATTTTATTGTATTTTATTTTACTTTAAGTAGGAAAAAGGTCAAAGTTACTAGGATGCATGATTGGTTGAATAAACAAATTTTGCGTGAAAATCTATTGCTTGGTGTGAATAATTTTGCAAGGTTTGTAAAATTCCGTTACACGAAAATGTTGAAAAAGTTGAATTTTTATTCAAGGATTTTCAAAGTTTTCAAATAAATTCAAATTTAAGACATATTCGAATTTACCTTCGAATTTGTCAGTATTTTCGAATTTATGTCAAGTTCGAATGAGATTAGTATAAATATGTCAACAATGAATTATTAATTCACCTACCTTCGATTTTCTTCCTTCGAACTTGTGCCACGCGATTTCGAACTTGTATCTTCGAATTTACCGATTCGAGTTTTCTACTATTTCTCGAAGTTTTGCTTGTTGTTTTCGAATCTACCAATACACCTAGGTATAATAATCAAATATTATACAAAGTTTGGGTAGTTTAGGACTCATTTATAGCAAAAAAATCGACATTATTTGAAGATTTTTGGGTTTAAACTTTGTGGTTTAAAATCACAAGTTTTAACCGGTGAAACTTCAAATAAAGTACATATAACTTCGATTAGAACCCAATAAGACTAGTTGATACTATTTTCTAAGTCAAATGGGGTTAAAATCATGGATTTGTATTCGAAAGTGACCGACTTCGAACATGTTCATCATGTTCGAACTTGTCAGAAAATTTGAATTTGCTAAAATATCGACAAATTCGAATTCAGTTAAATTCGAACATAAATTCGAATGCTTTTATAAAATAAATTCGAACTTGTAGAAATTCGAATGTGTTGGATTCCAGACTTATGTAAGTTCGAAATAAAGGAAATTCGAAATTAAACAAGTTACATTTTTATTTATATTCTAATATTGGTTGTTGTTTTTATGTGCTGACATGGGTGATCGCGTGTTCTTTAAAAAGCATAACATGGTGATGTCTGTAGATCGAGAGCTACCTGAAGCTCACCATTTCGACAAATGGTGGAATTTTTGGCACTTTCAAGGGTTGCTTACGCATTGACCCATAACCTGCAAATAGTCTTGCCATATGTAAGACAATTCTGGGAGCACCTCCAGGTAGACTGTTCAGTGACGCCGACAGTACTACGAACAAGAGTTTGGGGGCAGCCCATTGTTTTCTCAGCTGATATGCTTCGTGAGATACTTCAGCTAGGCTCCGAGATCAGGTGGCGGGGCCCATTGATTTTCCAGCAAATATAAGGCAAGCGGCCTTCTTACGTATGGGATACGCCCAAGATATCACCAAAGCTGCGTATATGAAAAGTGGATTAATCGGGCAGTGGCGTTATTTGGTTCATGTGTTCATGGTTTGCTTTGCACCGAAAAAGGCAGGTTTTGACGACATAGTGTCCAAGATGCAATCAGCTGTGATTGCATTGGTATATAACAAGCGCTTCAGTTATTCAGAAATGTTCTTTGCAGAGTTTGTGCATCAAATCACAGCTCCAGTCAGTGAAAGATTCTTAATGTACCCGCGCTTTGCAATGATGCTAATTTGTCACTTTCTTCCAAATCTGCCACAACTTCCGGATACTCATGGTGTGGCGATTATAGATAAGAGAATATTCGCCGACTGCCAGTCGCATAACGCGCGAAGGGCTGAGCAAGTCAGACCTCAGGTAGCACCGTTGTTCGGAGCAGTCAACAATCCAGATTTTGTAGCTCCGGAAGGAGATAACAGGGCTGGTGAAGGTCCTCAACCGCAGCAACCGCAGTAACAACCACCTCAACAACAACAACTACAACCGCAACCGCAACCGCGCAGAAGGCAACGAGCTCCAGCAAGACAAATTCAGGCATCAAGGCCTTCATCCAGCAGACTTCCAGAGTCCACGACAGCAGGTCCATCAACGGACGCTGCAGGCCCGTCAACCTTGGCCTCAAATATTGATCCAAGGGCAGAGACCCTAGAAGAAATATGGGCTCAGGGAACTCAGGCCCAGCAAGATATTGCCGCTGAACTGATTCATTATATATTGGAGCCTCCAATTCATTATAATGATATATTCAAAGACATTGATGAATGACAGGATCTAAAATATGAATTACCAAGACTAACTGATTTGAATTTATCAGAGTATAAATCAATAATCTTGCTTTGAATCAAAGTTTAATCAAGAAGTTTGCGGAATAACACTTAATTATTTTAACAAAAACTTTCAGAATCAATAATAAATAAACACACGGGAATTAATCAAGACTGTTTGTATTGCTGAATTCATCAATTACAATCACCTCTAATCTGTTTAATTAGACGAAGAACACAGACTGTTCTTAGGGTTTTACAACCTTAGAGGCTTAAGAAAACTTAATCAACAAAGCAATTACAGACTCAAAATATGCAGAAACTCCTATACAATAGAACGACCTATTCTCTGTATTTATATTGCTTCTTGATATGTTTCCTTGACGAACTATGACTTCTCTGATAGTAGATATGCTTGAATCTTCATGTAGATATCGTTTCCTGAAAATCAGCACTTTCTGTTTGTGAAACTGTTGAGCAGCTTGAATCTCTTGACAGCATGAACTGAGCAGCTTGAGTTGTTTTGCTATGGCAGCTTGAACTTTTACACTGGTAGCTCGAGTTTCTTCAACTAGCAGCATGAACTTTGTATTTACATGTAAAATCTACTAACAGTCTGAGAAGTCTAAACTAACAGCTTGAATGTACTTAAACTATTTCCCAACAATCTCCCCCTAAGTTAAATTCTTTACAAGACTTTATGTTCTATACAAAAGAAAAATGGAAATGAATAAGTAAGCTGTTATTTACAAACCAAGGCTTACAAAACTTACAGCTGTGCAAGTTTATGATCTATAGCCTTCAAAAATTCTCTCTTCATCTCTTCTTTATCACAAGATATTCTAGCTGATTTGATTTTCAGCAGCATATCTTTTGAAAAATTGAAATACTCAAGATTGAAGAAAATACCAGACCCATCTGTGAATTTGATTCTGAATGTCTTTGATTTGACAAACAGATCAATTTGCTTGATCTTTTTCCCTTTCTTTTCAGCATCTTCTATCTCTTGTCTTGCAAACTCAGAATCAACCACTGTACTTAGATCTTTGATGAGTTGCTTGACTTGTGGAAGAGTAGACCTTACTTGTGTAACTGACCCTATATTGTACATCTTTATCAATTCATCTCTGGTCAGCTTCTGTACTATCTGCCAAAAAGTGTCATACTCTTCATCATGTCCGGACTCTCTTCTGATTACAAACTTTATTCTCAAGTCACGGTCATCCAGTGACTTAGCAAACCAGTAGTTAATTTGAGGCTTTGTAAAATCATGTTGATCAATCAGCTTCTCTATCTCTATAGCCTTTTGTAGTTGTTGCTCAAAGAGCACTCTCTTAACCGATGAAGGAATAGGGACAGCTGTTTGATCAGTGGGAGTAGGTGCACTGGCACCAGCTTCAGTTTGGACTGATTGGGTTGTTGGTGGGACTTCTTGGGATGGTTGAGCTTCTGGAGAGACTGTTGTTCTCTGTCTTTTGTCCATCTCCTTATCATGAATCTCCTGCAGCCTTTCAGTAGACATGGACTGAGCCATTTTCTTTGGAATACATGCTGCAAAGGCAAAATTGATAAGAAATCTTCTATGCTATGCCTTGGAGTGCCCTGTTGGCATCTTTCTTTTCCTTGCTCCTTGCTTGACCACAAACCCCTTTAAGTAATCACCTAAAGTCTCATCATCATCCATTGGGGTTTGGGCTTGCTGCTCTAATTCTTTGTCTTGTTCTTCTGCTATTTTTCTGGCAACTTCAGCATCAAAGGCAATTTGGGCTTCTTTTGAGGAAAATTTATGCTTTGGAGACTCAATGAGAATGCCCTTGCCCTTGTCTTTTGTAGCAGATGTTGTAGCTTGTACTGTGCTTGATGAAGCTTGAATTCCTTCTCTGATCACAACTCCAGTGGCTTTTGAAGGAACAGCTTGAGTTTCTAGGCTAACAGCTTGAGAAGCTGTTGGGACTGCTAGCCTAGAAACTGGAACTGTTGGCGTTGCTTGGACTGTTGTTGTTGGAGCTGCTTGGACTGATGTGGGAACCTCCTGATTCTCCCCCTTTTTGGAAGCATTGGTTTGGTCAGAAGAAACCACAACCTTTGCCCCTTGGGTTTGAATCATCTGCTCTAACTTCATAATTTTATTTCCACAGAGTGTGAAGCCTCTGTGAAGATAATCCATTCGCTTATTTTGAGCAGCATCTGCCTGCTTGAGAGCAAAAATTTGAGCCCCCTGTGCAGCAATGATGGACATTTGATGGTCCAACATAGCTACAACAGGTTTGAGTCTGGGATCCGTTAAGAGCATTTGTTGCAGACTAGCCTCAATATCAGAGAACACATGAGGTGCTTGTGATCTATCACTGACATTAAGACCAGAGGTAGAAACTTCTGGGCCCCTCTTTTCTTGGTTCTGGGGACTTCCAGCTTGTGTTTGCACACTTGCTGTTGCCATGGGCGTGGTCTTAGCTATGTTGGCACTGTCCTGTGCCTCTTGTGCAGAGACATCAGTAGTGCCAGCCACAGAACCCATATGAACCATCTCTGAAGAGATGTTCACCTCCTGAGAGAGAATGGGACTGTCCTCAACTGGTTCCCTTTGGATATTCTGTGCAGGAGTATCCTCCTGCACAGGGATATATGGCTCTTGCTGATGGGAGGAGGAGGAAGGAGCTCCTGGTCCCCTTTTTCTTTTGTATATGTTTCTGAGTGGGCGTGTTGGCTGTACAAAAGGATCAGAGGGAGTTTGTGTATCGGGAGGAGGGGGTTGGGGTCCTGGGGGTGTAGCAGTGATGATACGCTGAGCCTGCTCAGGACCCTCTCCTCTGTGTTGTGGAATAATGTTCATCATTGCAGAAGGCAATGGAACATCAACACTCAAAAAGTTGACACTATGTTTCAAAAGTCTCTTAATAGAGGATAGTGAGTGCCTGTGGGAAACATGTATCCTTTTATGTGTATGAGAAGATGTGCAGGTGTGTGCAATGATTTCTGCTAAAAATCTGGGATACATCAAAAATTTCCCACTCTTTAGGGAATGATGCCTTAACATCCCCTGAAAGATCATGTTGGAAAAATTGAACCGTTGGCCTGTGGAAAAGCACACTAAGGCAGTGGCAATGTTAGATGAAAATTCAGACCAACCAGTTCTTTTGGGGCTTATGCACTGCTGAATGATATGTACAAGAAATTTCCATTTAGGAGAAAAATGGGCTTTTAAGAAAGTAAAAGAATCAGCAGGACCCCTATAACCGATATTAAAAAGACCTGTATGTAAAGCATCAAGGGTTAGGTCAGTTATACCTGTGGCATCTTGAAGATGCAAGTGATGTCGGATGGATTCCTCAGTGATATGGATATCAGTTCCATCAATCTTGGAAAGGAGGGTAGGCACTCCATTGATGGTTTGAACAGATGCATGGTTCCAAAACTGTTCTATATGGGAGATGTATATAGTAGGGTTTATGGATAGTGCATGATGGATATGGGAGTGCCTGAGGAAATCCATCATTGCATGGAACGGTTGGAGTTCAGCGTGTTTCAGAGTGTATGGGAGGCAGTTGTGTTCTTTTACGAACTCCATGGATGAACAAACGATGGTTTTAGGGTTTGAAAGAAGAATGTGTGATTCGTTCAGAGAGAAAGCAGAAGGCCGTGGAAGAAGAATATGTAACTGGTAGTTACAACTGAACGAAACCGGGACCTTTAAAGGTTTTGAAAGGTTGGGTCCCGCGCACACATTTTGAAGATTACCCAAATACCCTGCACACTTTGACAGATCAAGTGAAAATAACTAGCAGTCCGAGAAAATGAACTAGCAGCATGAGAAAATACTCATGCTGTTAGTGTAAAATTGTGCAACTTTTCAATGGAACAGTGTCTCCCCCTTAAATTAGCATACTGAGTCAATAATAATGAAAACCAATTAATCCATGTTTACCATACCAATATTTGATATTAGGAAAGTGAACCTTCCCACATCAAAAGGTTTTGTAAATAGATCAGCTAGCTGATCATCTGTATGTATTTTGGTAACTTGGATTAACTTCTTTTCATTACAATCTCTGATGAAGTGAAACCTGATTTCTATATGCTTGGTTTTTGGGAATTTCACTGGGTTTTGCACAATGCTAATTGCACTTGAATTGTCAATATAAATAGGAGTGGATAAGAAATTCATACCATAGTCTCTTAGCTGATTTTGAATCCACATTACCTGGGAGCAGCAGCTTGCAGCTGCTACGTATTCTGCTTCAGTGGATGATGTGGAGACAGTTGTTTGCTTTTTGCATTGCCAAGAGACCAGTCTTGCTCCTAAGTATTGACATCCACCAGTTGTGGATTTTCTGTCAATGTTGCATCCACCATAGTCACTGTCAGAATAAGCAGTTAGTTCAAAAGGAGAGTCTTTAGGATACCATAGACCTAAATGTGGTTGGCCTTTAAGATATCTAAAGATTCTCTTAACAGCAACCAAGTGAGAATCCTTTGGAGAGCATTGAAACCTAGCACACACACAGACAGCAAACATAATATCAGGTCTTGAAGATGTTAGATACATGAGAGATCCTATAAGGGATCTGTATAGATGAATATCCACATCTATGCCATCTTTTTCTGTATGGAGCTCTTTATGAGGATCCATTGGAGTGCTTGCAACCTTTGTGTCTTGATAGCCAAACTTTTCCAATATGTCTTTGACATACTTTGATTGACTTATGAATAGACCAGTAGGCTTCTGTTTAACCTGCAGCCCTAGAAAGAATGTGAGTTCCCCCATTGAACTCATTTGAAACTTTTTGTGCATTAGGGCCTCAAATTCTTTGCACAAACTATCATTAGTTGAGCCAAAGATGATGTCATCAACATAGATTTGGACAAGTAGAATCTCAGCTTTGATGGATTTAGTGAAGAGTGTTTTGTCCAGAGTGCCTCTCTTGAATCCATTCTGTAGAAGATATGATGACAGTGTGTCATACCATGCTCTGGGGGCTTGGTGAAGACCATAGAGAGCTTTGTCTAGCTTGTACACCCTGTCTGGATACTTGTAGTCTTCAAAACCAGGAGGTTGACACACATATACTTCCTCTTCAATTGTCCCATACAGGAAAGCAGACTTAACATCCATTTGATACACTTTAAATCCTTTGAAACTTGCATATGCTAGAAATAGTCTGATGGCTTCAATTCTTGCTACTGGAGCAAAGACATCATCATAATCTATTCCCTCTTCTTGAGTGTACCCTTGTGCTACTAGTCTTGCTTTGTTCTTGATGACTATCCCTCTCTCATCCTTCTTGTTTCTGAACACCCATCTTGTACCTATTGCTCTTTTTCCTTTAGGAAGATCCACCAGAGTCCATACATTCTGAATTTTGAACTGTAAAAGCTCTTCTTGCATGGCTTCAATCCAGGATGAATCTTTTAGTGCTTCTGATGCCTTTTTGGGTTCTAGTTGAGACATAAAACAGGCATGTTCAAAAGCGGCTAGACTGAATTCAGAAACTGCTTGTTCAGCAGCAGCAGTCTCATTGTGAACCATTTTCCTTGTTTGAAAAGGAGTGCTTGGATCACCCAGTATTTGATTGAGAGGGTGATACTTGTGAACTCTTAGTGTGGGCTCTCTCTCTGTTTGAAAAGAAGTTCCAAGGTTTGTATCATCTCCATCAGAATCAGTGAATGGTTCAGTTTCTAGAACAGCTTGAGTTTCTAGGCTAACAGCTTGAGAAGCTGTTGGGACTGCTAGCCTAGAAACTGGGACTGTTTCCTTTTGTGTTGGAGCTGTACTGTCAGGACTTGGGAATGACACTTCAGTGTCTGGATTTGCATTAAGTCGAGCATTCAGGACCCCTGGAGGATCCACATGACAGAAGTGGTAGAGTGGTGAAATCATCCCAACTTGTTGAATCTGCAGCAGTCTGAAACTTTGTGCCAACAGCATGAGAAATTGTATTGGCAGCATGAGAATTCGTGTTAGCAGCTTCAACCCTGTATGCATCAGCTTCTGCAGTATACTCAACAAAGCTCAGAGAATTTGTTAGTGAATCTAAATCAAACAACCAATCAGGACCAGTGCCTTTGATATTAGCAGTATTTTCATTAAACTCAACATTGGCACTTTCTTCAATTGTTTTAGACACACTGTTGTATACTCTATAGGCTTTGCTTTGAGTTGAGTATCCTACAAAGAATCCTTCTTCTGCCTTACTTTCAAACTTCCCTAAGTGAGTCTTAGTGTGAAGGATAGTACATGGGCATCCAAAGGGCTTGAAGAAAGCTATTAGGGGACTTCTGTTATGGAATAACTCATAGGGAGTTTTCCCTTGTGATTGAACTACTTGAACCCTATTTAGAACATAACAGGCTATATTAACAGCTTCTGCCCAGAAAGTCATTGGCAGATTTGAATCAGCTAGCATTGTTCTAGCAGCCTCAATTAATGTTCTGTTCTTTCTTTCAGCTACACCATTTTGCTGTGGTGTTCTTGGTGCACTATATTGTCTAGCAATGCCTTTGGACTCACAAAAACTGTTTAGAATGTGATTTTTAAATTCAGTTCCATTGTTTGATCTTATCACCTTAACTTTGGAATTGGATTGGTTTTCTATCTTAAGGACAAAAGACTTAACTAGCTCAGCAGTTTCATCTTTGGACCTAAGAAAGTATACCCAAGTAAATCTGGTGAAATCATCAACAATGACTAAACAGTATGCCCTTTTATTCAAACTCAAAACAGATGTTGGACCAAATAGATCCATATGTAGCAACTGAAGAACAGATGAAATTGAATTTACTTCTTTGGTCTTATGAGAAGTTTTGTGTTGCTTACCTTTAAGACATGCTACACAATGATCATCACAAATGAACTCCTTTTGTGGTAATCCTCTTACCAGATTCTTTTTAACTAAAGCATTCATGGACTTGAAGTTCATGTGACACATCCTTCTATGCCAAAGAGCAGACTCATTTGATGATGCTCTGGATATTAAACAGCTTAAAGTATTTGACTTAGGTAAAAGATCTGTGTCCAGGCAGTAAACATTGTCCTTTCTTGTTGTTCTAAGTAAAACAAGATTTTCAGGAACTTTGAAATCCTTTGAAAGAACAATGCACTCAGAATCTGTGAACAGAACAATGTTTTGTTTGTCACAGATTTGAGAGACACTCAATAAATTGTACTTAAGCTGTTCAACATACAGAACATCATGGAATGTCATGTTGCCTGCATTAACAGTACCTTTACCTGTAACCTTACCTCCTTTTGAGTTGCCTCCAAATGCAACAAAACCTCCATCAAAACCTTTGAAATTTGACAAGCATTCAGAATTGCCTGTCATGTGCCTAGAGCATCCACTGTCCAGATGCCATCTTGTTCTATGAGGAGACCTGTGGTTGCCCTGCACAAATAACAGCTTAGTTAGTAGTGGAGTAAACCCAAACCAAATTGGTTTTGGGTTGGCCTTGTACATTGACATAACTAAAAACTGTTTTTGACTTCTTATATTTGGTGAGATCTACTGATGGAGTCTTTGGAGAGTATTTAGTGATAATATGAGGTATCCAACTATTTTGATCATCTTTTCTTCTGACAGTCTCAGATAATTCACTAGCAGCTCCAGATTGATGCCCAGCAGCTTGAGCTGTGTTTGTAGTGCTAACAGTTTCAGTTTTTGCACTAACAGCATCAGATTTTGACTTAGCAGTCTGATCTTTTGCATTAGCAGTTTGAGCAACAGATTTGTCCTTGACACACCACATTTGTTTAAAACTTGATTTAGGCTTTGCCAAAACTTGTTTTTGATGTGTGGACTGTTTTTTATTAACTTTTGAGAATCTGTGATCAACTGTTTTCTTTGGAGCTGCTGTGGAAGGTTTCACTTTTGAGTGCTTTGCCTGATTAGGATTTGATTTTGTGTGATGCACAGTCTGTTTTGCAACAGCTGGTTTGTAAAAACAATCCTTGGCTAAGTGATTCTTCCTTCCACAGTGAAAACATCTTTTGACAGTTTGAATTGGAACACCAGACTTTTCTGTCAATTTCTGGTTCTTGTTTCTCTGGTTTCCTCTTACGTGCTGTTGTTTAGGAAACTTTTGAACACCATGCTTTTGGCATGTGCAGATAGAAACAGTTTTACCTCTTTTAGTTCCTTTTGATGAAGATGCAGTGTTACAGTTAGAATGTACAGAAACTTGTGGAGTAGCATTGCATACACTCATTTTCTCTTTTCCTTTCTTACTGGGAGCTTGGACTTCTATGGGTTCACTCTTTGTGTCACAGTCTCTATTTTGACTCTTATCTTCTTTTAATTCAGGACTGTTATCAAGAATAGGATCTACAATAGTCATAGACTCATCTAGTGGTTCATTGACTAGTCTATCAGCAACCTCACTCATTGGATGAATGTACTTGTTATTGTATGGAGGTGGAGTAGCTCTGTATCCTATTCCTTCTTTAGGATTGACCTGAGATTCCACTCTATCTTTAAATTGGACTTCCATTAGGTGTTCCAGCTTTTGATTTGCTAACTTGAAGTTTCCTAGATCTATGTTAACAGATTCTAACTTCTTATTAGCCTCAAACACCTTTTGTTCAGTTTCTTCTACCTTTTTATTTAGAGATTCTATTTTCTTATTTAGCTCCTTTTTCTCCCACTCATGATAGGTTCTATCATAACCCATTTGAATCTCATTGTCCTTATAATCATTGATCTGTTTTTCCAGATCTTCTATGGCTTACATGTATTCATATCTCCTTTCTTCCATCTTAGCTAGAGTTTTGCACATGCTCTCATTATGATCTCTGTACTTTTTAACCATATTTTTGCATGATTGAGAGCAGAGCTTAGAATTTACCTCAGATGGTAGTTCAGTGGACGAGACATTTGATGTTTCTGCCATAAGTGCTTGATTTTGAAATTCTTCCTCTGTCTGATCACTCCAGTCAAACACATTGTCTTCTTGAGAGACAAGTGCTGTTGATGATGACGCTTGGATGGGCTGTGAAGTCCTTGATGGCTGTTGACCTTGAGATCTACATTCTCTGGCAAAGTGACCAACCTTATGGCATTTATAGCATTCCACTTTTGATTTATCAAAAGATGGTTTGCCTTCTGTCTTGGCTTGAAAGTTGGCCCTACCAGTTCTTTTCAGAAATCTTTTGGCCCTCATGGTCAGCATTGCATGTTGCCACTTTAAATCCATCTCTTCAAGATCATCTGGATGAATTTGTTCCAAGTCTTCAACATTTAGAGCAAATAATCCATCATTGGCAACAAAGGCCTCATAGTGAGTTTCAGCAGAGTTGCCATCACCACCTGAGAAAGAATCACAGTTATTAGATTTTTCAGAAGATAGAAGAGCAGTATTGTGATTATAAGAAAAAGATTTCTTTTTAGCATCAATCTCAGTCTCAAACACTCTTAAACTGTTATACAGATCATCCAATTCTATCTCATCAAGAGTGTCTTTTGTTCTCCATTGTGCAGCATAGACTGTCCATTCTTCTCCAAGAGATCTGAGAAACTTTCTGTTGACTTCATCTTGATCTAGATTGACCTTTGCACTTTCCAGTTCACTTATCAGTTTGTTGAACCTGTCAAAGATTTGAGTGAGGTTTTCATTCTTGCCACCAGAAAAGTTTTCATACTGCTGTTTCAAGAGGTCTTTTTGATTTCTCTTGGTACTGGCATTACCAGCAAACCTCTTCTCTAAGGCATTCCAAAGAGAGTGAGCAGTATAAAACTTTTTGAACTGATGTTGATAAGCATTAGGAATGGCTATTTGTAATAGTGTGAGTGCTTTCACTTCATTCATTCTAGCCTTCCTTTCAAGTTCAGTTTTTGGAGGAGTTTTGACTGGTTTTCCCTCATCATCAAGTTATGGATCAACTACAGGAGGGAATTCAACAGCTTCCCATATGGCATAATCAATGAATTGAATATGATGTTGAATCCTGAGTTTCCACATCTCAAACTCAGTGGGTTTGAGCATAGGCACTTTGAGTCCTTGCCCAAATCCACTGCTTCTGTTTTCAAATTCCATTGCAAAACAATTAAAAATTTAAAAGAAAGTTTTTGACTTTGAAAAACAAAGAGTAACCTGGTTTGAAAAACCTGATTTGAACAACCTGGTTTGACAAACCTGGCTTTGATACCACTTGACAGGATCTAAAATATGAATTACCAAGACGAACTGATTTGAATTTATCAGAGTATAAATCAATAATCTTGCTTTGAATCAAAGTTTAATCAAGAAGTTTGCGGAATAACACTTAATTATTTTAACAAAAACTTTCAGAATCAATAATAAATAAACACACAGGAATTAATCAAGACTGTTTGTATTGCTGAATTCATCAATTACAATCACCTCTAATCTGTTTAATTAGACGAAGAACACAGACTGTTCTTAGGGTTTTACAACCTTAGAGGCTTAAGAAAACTTAATCAACAAAGCAATTACAGACTCAAAATATGCAGAAACTCCTATACAATAGAACGACCTATTCTCTGTATTTATATTGCTTCTTGATATGTTTCCTTGACGAACTATGACTTCTCTGATAGTAGATATGCTTGAATCTTCATGTAGATATCGTTTCCTGAAAATCAGCACTTTCTATTTGTGAAACTGTTGAGCAGCTTGAATCTCTTGACAGCATGAACTGAGCAGCTTGAGTTGTTTTGCTCTGGCAGCTTGAACTTTTACACTGGCAGCTCGAGTTTCATCAACTAGCAGCATGAACATTGTATTTACATGTAAAATCTACTAACAGTCTGAGAAGTCTAAACTAACAGCTTGAATGTACTTAAACTATTTCCCAACAATGAATATCAGCCACCCGATGGTGAGGGTATGGACATTAAGTTCCAGGGTCAAGAAGCTAAAGAAAGAGAGACCATGTAGACTGAGACTGAGGGTCAAGCAATGACTGCCTCCGAGTCTGAATCTAATGAAGTAGAAGAAGTAGAACGTGTTGATCCGGCTGTCAGAATTGGCAGATATGGATCCAGGCTAGTCGTCAGCATGCGAGAGAAGACAAGAACAGCCGATGGGGATTCAGAGGATGATGATTCTGATTTCGAAGAAGAAGATGAAACTCCCCTCGTTCCTAAGCATAGGGCGAGGAGGCACCGATTTATTCAGGGAGCTTCATCCACCTCTACTCCTGAACCTGTAATTGCAGCTGCTCAACCACCCATCACTCCATCACCATCTACATCCATTCCATCAACATCATCGACATTCACCGACAATCAGCGGTTTACAGAGCTAAAGGGCAAGGTGGATTTCCGGTCAGTCCAAATCTTCCAGCTATCTACAGCAGTGTCAGAACTTGAAGCCCATAATGCCAGACTTGATCAAAAAAACACTGAGTTGAAAACAACTGTAGCAGATCAAGCGTCTGAGATTAACACAATGAAGTCCCTCCTGGAGCAGTTAATGAAAAATCGACAAGCTCAGGGGGAGAGTAGCTGTAGAGAGGCTGAAGTGTTAAGAAGAGATTATGAAGGCAATGATCCTGATGCTAGAAGAGAAGGTGAGCTAGTAGATCTTTCGACTGCTCAGCAAGCGTCAATTCAGGGGGAGTCCAGTCAATCTGGAATGGGAGAAGGAGTTGAAGGTGAAACTTCAAAGTCTGTTGAGAGCGAAATGATTGAAGCTCTAATGGATATTGAAGAAGAAGAAGTAATATTTGATTTTGAAGATGAGATTGAAGATCTGGAAGAGGGGGAGTTTGTCCCTGAAGACATGGCAGAGTGGAAATCGGATGAAGAGGTCGTGGAAGATGAAGACGACAACGTAGATGAAATAATCATTCCTTCACAGCCAATAACAGAACAGTATGTGCACAATGATCAAAATGTAATTGACATAGATGAAATTAAGTTGGCATCTGTGGACGATTCAGAACTTGAGAAAGCTGATAAAGAGCAAAGCAGAGTAGAATTGTTAAGTCCTTGGTACCAAAGGAAGTTAAGAAATCAGAGCCGAAGATGAAGAAGAGGATGAGAGTGCCAAATTCGGGAAATCTCTCAGGTGGAATACTTAGTTGGTTCTTCGACAGGGAATTGCAGCTTTTTGTACTTAAAAGAAGAGACGGGCTTCAGTATTTGAGAAGAACATTAAAATTCTTTAATATATTGCCTAAATGTGAGGTGAAGGAGTTGTCCTGGAAAGACCTTGTAAACATTGGAGATGACCCCTATACTGAAGTGATCGCTAAGATTATCAGAATGGAGGGTAGATCTGGAAAGTTTGAAAGATTAAAGCCAAGGTCAGGCAAGAGAGTAGTAGACGAGACGAGAATAGATCCCCATACGGGTAAACCTTGGGCTAAAATGGTTTACAAGCCAGTCAGATGCTTGAAAAAAGTTCCGTTAAAGTCTATGCCACAGGATGTACTTGCAAACATGAAGTGGTGGTACGTAGAAAACGAAATAGCTGAAGCCGTTATGGAGGATCAAGAAGAGAAGACAATTTTGAGAGTATATGATCCTCTACATCTGATCAATCTATCCAAGGATGACCTGCAGAAGCTTCATGATCAGCCAATTTTCTTCCATGAAGGGTGGAGATCTGGAGGTAGGAAATTCTGAAAGATAATTAGAGTTTGTATTGATCAATGATTGTATGCAAGAAGTAGCTTATATGGTTCTAGTACTTAGACAAAATATAAAGAAGCTATCGTCAAGGGGGAGTCTATTAGTGCACCCTGTGTGACGATAGGAGTCAAAGTATAGACATATTTTGTAAAAGTCAATTTGATTGCTATTGCATATTAACAAGTGTTTGATATATGTTTTATTATGTATTTTTAATATTGATTGTTTGTATGTTTGAACTTGGTGTAATGTGTTACAATAAGTTCAAACATAAGTTCAAACATAAGTTCAAACATAAGTTTGAAGCATAAGATTCGAATTTGTAGAGGACAAGTTCGAAAGGCCTTGGGCTTATTCGAACTTGTCCTAGGCAAATTTGAATTGGGTGTTATAATTAAGCGTTAATTCGATTAATTAACAAGTTTGGCAGAAGTTTAATCAGAGCTTAGGTAAAAGGCGATCTCGAACTTGCAAGTTTCAGAGTGTTTGTTCTTGGAGAGAATCACGTGTCGGGGCGTTCTGTTGTTCGTCTATCACTGTGTGTGTCTCCGGTGTTTCGTGTGCGTGGTCTATCCGTCAAGTCGCTGACGAGGATTTCGCACTCGTTGGACGGTGTCACGTAAAGATACGATCCGTAGCTAGGCGACCTTACAATGAATTCATTGTAATGTCGTTTGGTCAGACGAATGCCCTAATTCGGTTCATGGATCTCATGAATCGCGTGTGGAGACCTATGTTCGATAGATCAGTTATCGTTTTCGTTGACGATATTCTAATATATAAAGACGGAGGTGATCACTATGTTCATCTAAGATAATTGCTAGAGTTTCTACGAAATGAAAGACTCTATGTCAAATTCTCTAAATGTGAATTCTGGCTCTGACAGGTATACACACTTTACACTCATGAGCATTTCAGCATTCTTTATTAATTTATAACCTGAAATACTACTTTCTTTTTGATACATCCAATTTCATGGCCATTTAATATATGGCGAAGGAAAATCTTTTTATCTAGCGAACGTTAAGGCTAATCAGAAATGGAAAGTGCCTCGAAATGCTTATGGAATTAAGAATCCTTGGATTGGCTGGTTACTATCCCTGAATTATAAAGGATTTCTCGAAGATTGTCGTACCACTGATGATGCTCACTCAAAAGAATACTCTTTTTGTGTGGTCTAATAAACAGCAATAGGCATTTTAACTTTAAAGCAAAAGCTGACCCAAGCGTTAGTCTTAGCCATACCAGAAGGCAGTGATGTTTTTTTTGTATGCAGTGATGCTTCTAGTACTGGTTTAGGATGCATTATCATGCAAAGGGGTAAAGTCATTGCCTACTCTTCAAAGTAATTAAAAGACTATGAAAATAGTGCGTCAACTCATGACCTTGACTTAGTGATAGTGACCTTTGCGTTAAAGATTTGGTGTCACTATCTATACGGGACTAAGTGTCACCTCTATACTAACCACAAGAGTCTTCAGTACCATTTTACTCAGAAGGATCTCAACATGATACAGAGACAATCTTTGGAACTTACCAAGGATTATAATTGTGAGATTCTATATCATCTCGGTAAGGAAAATGTGGTCGTGGATGCTCTGAGTAGAAAGTCGTATTCTGAAAATTGTTGTTATGCCATGACTCTTACAGTATTTTCTTTGGTGCTGATAAATGATATACCCCCTGCTAAATCTTAAGCATTGAAGGAAGGGAATCTTGCTTCTGAAAATCTGATAGGGTAACCACAGTTCCTAGCTCTGAATCATATGTGGCTTCACTGTCTCAATGGAAACTAACTCTGAATTCCAAAATATGGTTCTATTCACAAAGCTCTTCTATCTGAAGCCCATAAGTCCAAATACTATGTTCATCATGGTAGCTCGAAGATGTACTATAATCCGAAAGCTAACTAGGGGTGGCCATGGTTGAAAAGAGAGATCCAGTGCGTTTGTCGAAAGTTGCAGAGTCTGTTAAATGGTCAAGGCAGAACACCAGAAGCCATATGGAAATATGCAACCACTCTCTGTACCCGAGTGAAAGTAGGAGCATATAACCATGGACGTTGTCATGGAGCTGTCATAGACTAAAAGACAGCACGACTCCATCTGGTGGACCGATTGACCAAATCTGCACATTTTATTACGATGCATAATTATATTTCCTTGATAATTTGGCACAACTCTACATCACAGAAATCATTACTTGACATGGTATGCTGAAGTCTATGATTCTGATCGCGATAGTCGCTTTACTTCGAACTTCTAGAAAGCTTGGCAAGAAGGAATGTGTACTCGAATCTCTATGAGTATTGCATATCATCCAAATAAAGATGGTCAAAGTGAACGCACCATAAGAATCTTGATGATATGTATCGTGCCTATATATGTTCTTGATTTAGGTGGTAACTAGGATGACCACTTGCCATTTATGGAATTTGTGTACAATTGTAATTATAACTCTACGATCAAGATGGCTCCGTCTGAAGCTCTCTATGGAAGAAAATGCAGTACACATGTAACATCCTAAAAACTAAAATGTTGTAATTGAGGACAATTAGTTTAAATTTCAAATTTTATGTTGGATTATGAATGACAATTATGTATTTGGAAATTTAAAAGTTGGTAGTTATGTTAAGAAATTAATAAATTTTATAATTTCAATTTATTAAGTAAGAATAATTAATTATAAGTGTTAGTGATGATAAAAATAAAGATGTAATCTTTATTTAAAGAAATCAGATAAGTGGAGGGGCTAAATGTGTCAATAGCTGAAACTTATGAATAAAAGACTCAATGAGTCTTTCATTCTCATTCTTGCAACTTCTCACCTTCAAAAGAACACACACTTTCTATCTAAATATCTCTGATAGAAAATGAAAATCTTGGAATAAATTCGTGGATTTAACTGATTATTATCAAGAATCAATTGAGATTTAAGGTAAGAAACTAATTTCTTGAGTTTAAGGTTTATTTTGAGAATTTAAAAGAAAAATTCAGATTTATAAATATGGAAATTTATGTTGCATGTATGTTATTCAAGTTGGAAAACATCAATTGAAGTCCCCTGAAGCTTCAGAAACAAGAATCGTGCTTCGAATCGAACATAAAGGTAAGAAATCTGAGTTTTTGTGAAGTTTTGTGTTCTTAAGAAAAAGTCTCTATTTTGAAAAAATCTAGACGAATTAACATGTTTTGTATGGGGTAAATGAGTTAGGAACACCCCAATAATGTGAATATAACACTACATTAGGTTGCATGTGCCTAGAAATCGATTTGGCCAATTTTTATGTAAAGCCCGTAAGTTGTGAGTGCAGACCTGTTGGTCGACTTGGTGAGTCGCCAAGAACTTAAGAAAAAATTGTTAAAAATTCTAACTGTTGGATCCAAACTCGGTTGGGACCCTAAATCGGATGAGACCCGAGTTCGGATGGGGACCCTAAACTCAGATGGGCCAAATCTGTGGTCAAGATTTTGGGTTATTTCTCGGATGCATATGAAATCCGGTTGAGGATCCGAAATCCAGACATCGACTCGGCGAGTCAAGTGGAACGACTCGTCAAGTCGGACCCAGTTCAAGCGATATTCGGATTGGGTTTTAAGGACCCGAAATTCTGGTTAATTAATCAAACTTTTGGGATATCTTTTATAACACATTAAGGTATTTTATGATGGGTCTTTGAGCATAATAACAAACCAAATAATGGGTTTTAAAGATGAGTTTCGGATAACGATTCAGAAGAATTAACATTCTATATTGTAAAGTCTTTATGGAATTTGTTAACAAACATACATTGATGTTATGTTTTCCCTATGAAAATATAACAGGTCCCTTGTGGTGTTGTTTAACCCACGGTAGGGTATTTTGTGAAATTCGGTTGAAAGTCCGCGGAGAAATAATATTAATTGAAGTTAAATTAACGCACCCACGGTGAGTACTTATGATTTCACATGTCTACATTTGTTTTATGTTTGTTGTTTCCTGCTGAGGCATGTTGTTTCATATCTTTTGGCACTCTACCAATTTGTGTATATGTTGATGCACATTGTTTCTTGTTGCATGTCCGTTACTTTGTTGTGCATCTTATTGATGGACCCGCGGGTTGCATCATTTACTCTGGTGTTACCTAGGCTATATGACCTTGGAGTGAGGTCCCGAAGATCATCGTAACATCCCCCATGATATTTCGCCTCAGATGGTTGGTTTTATGCCGAGCGTCGTCTCGAAGTAGCTGCGGCTCAGTTTGTACTTTGTGTACGAAGAGAGTATACAGCGTGTGTCACCGGTGGTACTCTTGGGTGGCATCATAGAGACTTGTAGAATTTTTAAATCTCTGTACTCACTAAGCTTTGCTTACCCCTCAGTTGTTTATTTTCTTACAGGAAAAGGAAAATCTGCTGTTGTACCTTTGAGTTAGGTCAACTTTTGAAGTCTTGGATGATTATTTTCTACTATATTGGTGATTGACTAATGGAACAATGCTGTAATATTTGGAATGGTTGTAGTAATTATTGAGTTTGTTGATATTAGACTGGAACCTTATAGCATTATAGAGTGTTTTGACATTTGTACTTTATTTAAGTGTTTTTATTTCCTGTATTGCACTAAGTATTCGGATCATTATGTAATGCACAATGGTGATTAATCCTGTGTGTTGTGATTGTGGTTCTTGTGGCAAGGGTGTCACAGTGGTATCAGAGCAGTAGTTTGAGATTCAAGTGTCCATGAGATCTTGGTCTCAAACATAGGTGATGACATGTAGTGATTTTAAGTAATGATCTGAACTAAGATAGGTTATGATCTAGTAAATATAGAAAATTGACTTTTAGACGGGACAATGGGTGGTGTCTTTAAATAAATGTCATATTTACTTAACAAGTTATATTTTTTAAATTTCAGAACATGTTTGGAGAAGGAATGACACCACAAGAAACAAGGGAATGATGTTAGCCATAATGGCTGAGCAAAACAAGATGATTCAAGAACAATTCCGGGCTTGAGATGAGGCCGAAGCCAAGAGAAGAGAAGATAAGAGAAAGAGTAACGAGAAAGAGGGCAACAATGACAATTAAGATGAAAACACTGAGTCATCAAATAAGCACAAGGGTTGTTGGTTTAAGGATTTTAAGGGTAATGGAGCTGTCGAGTTTAATGGATTGGGTGATGCTGTTGCCGCATTAGAATGGATAACAACAATCGAAAGGACATTCCTAATCAGCGATTGTGCTGAGAAGGACATGGTCCAATTTGCTACTACCATGTTCACCAAAAACGCAGTACTGTGGTGGAACTCAATGGTGAATGCATTGAACCTGGAAAAAGTTTCTGAAATGACATGGGCTGAGTTTACTGAAGTCTTTACTCAGCAATACTGTCCAACTGATAAGCGCCGAATACTGGAGGCCAAGTTTATGACTCTAATGCAGGGGACTAAGTCTGTGTCCCAATATGCGATTGAATTTACGAGGCTATGTTTGTGTGCGCCTCATCAGGTGAAAACTGTGGAAAGGAAGGTAACCAGATTTGAGGCTGGTTTGGATCTGGAGATTAGGAGGGTTATGAGTAATGTTCGCTACCCTACATATGCTGGCCTACTGGAAGCCACCAGAAATGTGGAATAGATTCTGATTACGTCTGGATACACGATTGGGTCAGCCGCTGCTTCTACAAACCCAACTTAGCTGTCACCACCAAAGCACCAACGTGAGGGAGGCTATTCGGGTTCTTCTCGCTCGTCACAGTACACATCGTAGCAATCCTATCGTCGACCATCTGGTTCATCCAATTGGGTTCGTGCGTACTCCATCAACACCGAGCCGTAATATTGTAATAAATGTCATCTGGAACACTTCGGCATGTGCATTAACGGACATGCATGTTGTTGTTGTGTAGAATTGGGCCACTACCAGAAATGAGTGCCCATGGAAAGCTGACGCCTGTCATAAGTGTGGTGTGTAGGAGCATCATAGTAGAAACTGTAGAAAGGGAGCTCCAGCTGCTGCTCCATCATCGACACGGTCTTCTGGGAGATCTGATGGTGGTTCAGTCAACCGGCGGAACCAGCTACAAAGGACACCTGCTTATGCTTTTCAGATACCTACGGAGGAGGCTAAAAAAACCCGAAGGTGGTTACGGGTATGTTATTCAATGTAGATCACGTATATCATAACTGCACTTTAGTGATTTAAGATGTAGTCTTCAATCTTGATTTAATTCCAACAAAGTTTAGCGAGTTTGATATAATTGTCGGAATAGACCGGTTAATAGAAAATGAAGGTCACATAGTTTGTAAGAAGCGAATGATAAAGAAAACTACTCCGGAGGGGCGGGAGATCTGTATATATGGGGATAGGAGAAGCGGGGATCTGTGTTTGCTAACGAATGCTAAAGCCCGAAAGTTAGTTGCAAAGGGTTGTGATGCTTAATTGGCATATGTTATTGATGCCAAGGCTGTGAAGAAAACTACGGCCGATATGCCTTTTGGATCTGAGTTCCCGGATGTGTTTCCGGAAGACTTGTCTGGTGCCACCTAAAAGATAAGTGGAATTCCGTATCGACTTGATCCCTGGAGCTGCCCCCATAGCTCGATCTCCTTACTGTCTCGCGCCTTCTAAGATGCAAGAAATGATGAAAAAACTTCAAGAGTTGTTAGACAAAGGCTTCATTCGACCGAGTTCATCACCGTGGGGAGCACCAATACTATTTGTTAAAAATAAAGATGGCACAATGAGGATGTGCATTGATTACTGTGAGTTGAACAAGTTGACTATTATGAACAAGTATCTGTTGCCGAGAATAGATGACTTGGTTGATCAATTACATGGGGCAGGTGTCTTTTCATAGATTGAGTTGCGATCAGGATACCATCAGTTAAAGGTTAGAGAGGCAGACGTACCAATGACAGCATTCAGGACTCGAGATGGGCATTATGAGTTTCTGGGTACGCCATTCGGATTAACTGATGCTAGACAAGTCGGTGATTGTATTTATTGATGACATTCTGGTCTACTCTAAGTCAGAAGCCGAGCATGCTGACAATTTGAGAGAACTGTTAGAGTTGTTGTGGAAGGAAACTTTGTATGCCAAATTCTCAAAGTGTGAGTTTTGGTTGCAATAGATTCAGTTTTTGGGACATGTAATTTCTGGAGCTGGAATTTCTATGGATCCAGCTAAAGTGGTAGCCATAAGGAATTAGGAACCTCCTCGATCTGCTAGTGAGATAAGAAGTTTCTTGGGTTCGGTGGGTTATTATAGGAGATTTTTAAAGTACTTTTTAAATATTGCAGTTCCTTTGACTGCATTAACGAAAAAGAATGCGCCGTATGTGTGGGATGCTGAATAACGGGAGGCATTTGAGATCTTGAAGATGACTTTAAGCGAAGCACCAACTACCGGAGGGTAATGAGGGCTTTGTGATTTATACGGACGCGTCGAGGTGGGATTAGGCGTTGTCCTGATGCAGCACGGGAAAGTTATTGCTTATGCCTCGAGAAGTTGAAACAACACGAGAATGACTACTTGACTCACGATCTGGAGTTGACTGCTATCACGTTTTCCTTGATGTTATGGAGACATTATTTGTATGGGACTAAGTGTCAACTCTATACGGATCATAAGAGTTTGGAATACATTTTTAGTCAGAAAGACCTTAACATGAGAGAACATAGGTCTATGAAATTGATTAAGGACTACGATTGTGAAATACTTTATCATCCTGGCAAGGCTAACTTTGTTGCTGATGCTTTAAGCCGTAAAGCATATTCCAAGGACTGTTGTTGCATGATGACTTCCATAATGTTGACCTCCACAATTATTTGATGATGTAAAAGCCGCACAAGTGGAAGCCTTAAAGGAAGAAAATGTTGGTGCCGAGGATATAAGGGTACAGAAGAAGATTATGGAAACGAGTGAATCTAGTCTGAAGGGTGTATATGGGAGGATCTGGGTGGTAAAGTTTGGGGGCATGAGAAGGGTAATCATTGAGGAAGTGCATCAATCCAAGTTTTCTGTACATCCCAGGAGCACAAAGATGTACAACGAATTAAAAGCAGTCTTTTGGTGGCCCGGATTGAAAAAAGATATTGGTCAGTATGTTGAAAGATGTCGGACTTGTTGGTTGGTAAAGCCGAACATCAGCAACCGTACGACAATTTGCAACCACTTCCCGTTCCAGAATGGAAGTGGGAACACATAACTACGAATTTTTTCACTAATTAGCCGAAGACTAGGCGTCAGCACGATAGAAGTGGGAACACATAACTAGGTATTTTAGACTTGGGAGGTAATTGGGACGACCATTTGCAGTTGATAGAATTTTCGTACAACAACAGTTACCATACAACAATTAAGAAAGCGTCGTTTGAGGCATTGTCTGGAAGGAGATGTAGGACTCCTACATATTGGAGGGAAACGGAAGAAACTCAGATTGCTGGGCTAGCATTGTTACGGAGACAAACGAGAAGATACAGTTGGTAAGACAGAACATGAAAGTGGCCTGGGATCGACAGAAGAGTTATCACGATAGGAGGCACAAGCCTATCAATTTTGAAGGGGATGATTGTGTGTATCTGAAAGTATCACCTATGAGAGGTGTTACTCGTTTTGTGAAAAGAGGCAAGCTGGCTCCGAGATTTGTAGTCCCGTTCAAGATAATAGAAAAGGCTGGGAACCAATCTTACCATTTGGAGTTCCCTGAAGAGATGTCTTGCATACATCCGGTATTTCATGTGGGAAATTTTGAGAAGTCTTTCACGACTGGAAACGAAGATTGGGGTGATTACACAAAGCTGCAAATTGATGAAAGGCTACGATATGTGGAAGAGCCGGAATGTGTGCTGGATACTAAAGTTAGGAGGTTAAGGAACAAATGGATAGAGATGGTGATGATACGTTGGAAGCAACATAATAGAGCAAATCATATGTAGGAGACAAATACAGCTATGATAAAGAAGTACCCACAATTGTTTAAAGCTAAGTAACTTCAAGGCCAAAGTTAAAGCATGGTGGAGCCCATGTTGTAACATCCTAAGAACTAAAATGTTGTAAGTGGGGACAATTAGTTTAAATTTCAAAATTTATGTTGAATTATGAATGACAATTATGTATTTGGAAATTTAAAAGTTGGTTGTTATGTTAAGAAATTAAGAAATTTTAGAATTTCAATTTATTAAGTAAGAATAATTAATTATAAGTGTTAGTGATGATAGAAATAAAGATGAAATCTTTATTTAAAGAAATCAGATAAGTGGAGGGACTAAATGTGTCAATAGCCAAAACTTATGGATAAAAGACTCTTTGAGTCTTTCATTCTCATTCTTGCAACTCCTCACCTTCAAAAGAACACACACTTTCTCTCTAAAAATCTCTGCTAGAAAACGAAATCTTGGAGTAAATTCGTGGATTTAACTGATTATTATCAAGAATCAATTAGGAATTAAGGTAAGAAACTAATTTCTTGAGTTTAAAGTTTATTTTGAGAGTTTAAAAGAAAAATTCGGATTTATAAATCTGGAAATTGATGTTGCATGTATGTTATTCAAGTTGGAAAATATTAATTGAAGTCCCCTGAAGCTTTAGAAACAAGAATCATGCTTCGAATTGAACAGAAAGGTAAGAAATCTGAATTTGTGTGAAGTTTTGGTTCTTGAGAAAAACTCTCTATTTTGGACTATGGACGAATTAACATGTTTGGATGGGGTAAATGAGTTAGAAATACCCCAATAATGTTAACATAACATTACATTAGTTAGCATGTGGCTAGAAATCAATTTGGCCAATTTTTATGTAAAACCCGTAAGTTGTGAGTGCAGACCTGTTGGTCGACTCGGCGAGTCGCTCAAGGTGACTCGAACTCGGTTGGGACCCAAAATCGGAGGAGACCCGGATTCGGATGGGGACCCTAAACTCGGATGCGTCGTGAAAATTTCTAAGTGTTGGATCCGAACTCGGTTGGGACCCGAAATCGGAGGAGACCCGGATTCAGATGGGGACCCTAAACTCGGATGCGCCAAATCTCGGGTCAAGATTTTGGGTTATTTTTCTGATGCATACGAAATGCGACTGAGGATCCAAAATCCGGATCTCGACTAGACAAGTCAAGTAGAACAACTCGGCGAGTCGGTCCCAGTTCAAACGAAATTCGGATTGAGTTTTAAGGACCCGAAATTCTGGTTAATTAATCAAACTTTTGGGATATCTTTTGTGACACATTAAGGTGTTAAAAGATCGGTCTTTGAGCATAATAACAAACCATGGTAGACTCGAATACATAAGCTTGGGAGCTCGTGAGTATGAGAGGGTTAGACTACGCACAATAAACACATAACATGCATACACCTAGCATATACACACATTGCAATCTCTATCCCTGTTCCAAACAATCAACAATGTAACTCAGGTATGAACAAATAGCATGAGATCCGTTGCCCTGCACACACGATCACGGAGCGGACCCTTCTCCTGCTAATGACCGTGTAGCACAAGCGCGCCTCCGGGTACAGGCCTTGTCGTGTATACACTTATCGCGAATCACCGTCCGTATGGAACTCATCACGGACCCCCGGACTGGATCTCATCTCATCCATAAATAACACATATATAAGTACAGGATCATACATGAAATTCGCGTCCCTGTCTCATACCCATGCACAATATACACATAGCAGCTACACAGCTAAACTCGTAAAATAATCAGGCAATTTGGAAAAGACTTGAGTACTCACCTGCTCAATCTGCCTAAATCACGGAACTCTACAATCTCTGATCCGGCTCGTCTCGCGATCGACTCATCCCTGTTTTACACCTAAATCCTAACTGTTAATCTCAATACAACAGACGCATATAACATACTCATAATAAACCCGAACCCAACTCGGACTAAAAAAAAACCCAACAGAAACCCCTCCCCCAAAGCCCAAACAAAACCCAACCCAAAATCCCAAACTGTCACACCCCGCTACCCCGATTGGCAACGAAGCGTGACGTCGCGGAAGCGTGACCATAATCATAATGAACGACCACTATATGGACGTTTTCAAAAATACATCGATATAACCTTAAAAGGTAGAAACGTTTTACATAACCCGTAAATAATAAAGAGTAGTTCGCAAGGTACAGAGATTTAAATACATAATTAAATTATCCAAAATAATGCAAATAAATCTCCGACGGTTTGAAAAAGAATGCGACTCCTTAAGTGCGGAAGCTTGAAAGTGGTTACTTCTGAAGGCATACTTGCCTTAATTACCTGAAAATACATGCTAAAATACGTCAACAAAAAATTGTTGGTGAGCTCATAGGTTTACGCGAAAAGACCAGTTGTATGAACATTATCAGATGAGTTGAATTTATAAAATCATAAATTCCGTGTATGTATTACATAAACCATCATGCAACCGAAGCTTAATTAGAATGAGTTTGCCCTGTGCAGTATTCCCATACGTAATACCGTGTGTTGAATATATATGCACTCGCTGTTAGCCGAAACGAGCTAACACGAATGGGGGACATGACTCCCAATAGATCTATCCACAATATACTCGCGCTTACAAATAAATGCAATTAACGGTTCATGATATAAGGGCTGATGGAATCCGAACATGTAATACATATAAGAAATAAACAGTTTTGATGTCCATATGAAAAACAGTGCATGTATGTCCACCCCAATAGATAGTGAAAAATAGGGGCTATGAAGACTCACCGAACTTGTGATGGCAAAACGACGCGCAAAAATGCAAAAGTGCGTTGTTTGATGGGTGATGAAACCGGAGGTGTTTAACCGAGTCCTAAATGATGATAAGGACTTAATATCACTAATATATGATAATATGTATATTTATAGATTTTTATGTCTTAAATCACCCAACATTTCAAGTTTATAAATAAAGTGCGCTTAAAACGTCAAGTTTATATATATATACAATTTTCCAGCTTTTTCGGAGGTTTTTCGGCCTACTTTGAGGCTGTTTTTGACCAAGCTCCAAAATGTTTTAGACTTTGGTTTTCTAGGACATTAAACTACTATATACAAAGGATTTTTAGAATCAAGAACGGCCATTGTTCGAGTTGTTTAGGTTGGTGAAAAATCTCGTTAAAAACGCTATGTTGGCCATTTTTGAGCTGTCAAACTTTCGGTTTCTCAAATAATTTCTGGAGGTCTTAAACTTCAAAATAAATTATGAAAAATTGCAGATCTATAGTTAAGACATAGATCTAACTTTTGAGACAAGAATCAACTCATTTCGTTGATTTATGAATTAGTTATGATTTTTCAAAGTCGATATAAATTTTCTGCCGGAAATCCGTAGTTTATAAACTTAAAACAACTTATGATTCTTGTTGTTTATTTAAAGACAACTTGTATAAAAGACATAATAGTTATAAAAACACATATATATCACATGTTTTCATAATATTAACACTTTTATAATGTGTTTACATATTCATAAACACATGTAAAGAAATAACTTAAAATAAAACTAGAAACTTATAAACTTGAGTTTTTATGTAACTTGTTGTTGTTGGTGATTATATAGATTATGCAAGACTTATATAAACATGAATATAAGATGATATAAGCTAGAATTTACTTACTTTGATTTGTTAGTAGAGTGAAAATGAGTAGAAGACTTGGTCTTGAAAGAGTTGCACAAGAATACTTTGAAATATTTGAAGAACACCAAAGTTGGAAATTTTGCTCTTTCACTTGGCCTTGGGGCCGGATTTTGAGTGAGGGAGGAAGAGAGCTTTTTGTTGTTGTAGTGTGGAAATGAATGAAGCTCAAGTCCTCTATTTATAGCCAAAGGAAAAAGTCTTGTAATTATGAAAGAGATGGGAGGTGGAGATTGTGTGCAAGTTTGCACAAGCATGGTGAAAAAGTTGATGTAGATTGTGCAAGGTTGGAGGATTAAAATAATGAGGTTGTGTACCTCCTATGATGGCCGGCCATAGGAGGTAATTATAGTGTATTTTCATTTTTTTTTTGTATAAATGTATTTCAAATGTATTCTTGTATTTCCCTTTTCTTGTAAATTCAAAATACTTTTTGAATGCATTGTTTTAATGAATTGTTTTTAGTCTTGCATAATTAAGGTTAAGTAATTGTATTAGTGTATGATTAGTGTCACTAATCATAATTTAATTACGTACTTAGTTGAATTAATCCCACATATCGTAAATTGATCGAATTAATTCATTTCCCGATTCATCGCACCGATGAATTTGATTCTAATTGAGTTGAGTCTTCTAATAAGCCTTGTTAATCATTTGATTAAGTTCTAATGACTATTGATTAGGCTATAATTGACTATTAAATGTGGATTAGGGCATCATTGCTAACCTCGTTTAGTGCCGGATGTTACAGTCTCCCCCTGTTAAGGGAATTTCGTCCCGAAATTAGCTCGTGTTCTCCACTGCTTGAATATCTGAGAACAGGTGAGGGTATTTTTCCCGGAACTGATCCTCGCGTTCCCACGTAAACTCAGGACCTCGCTTAGAGTTCCATCTGACTTTTATTATCGGGATCCGGCTGTGCTTTAGTTTCTTGACTTCGCGGTCCATTATTTCTACAGGTTGCTCAATGAAGTTCAACTTATCGTCTAACTCCAGCTCGTCCATGGGTATAACGAGTGATTCATCAGCCAGACACTTCTTAAGATTGGACACGTGGAAGGTATTATGAACGTTATTAAGCTCTGGGGGCCACGTCGAGTCGGTAAGCTACCGGGCCAATTCTTTTGGTGATCTTGAATGGTCCGATATAACGAGGATTGAGTTTTCCTCGTTTCCCAAAACGGATTACGCCCTTCCAAGGCGAGACTTTTAACATTACTTGATCTCCCTCTTGGAACTCCAAATCCTTCCGTCGAATGTCTGCATAACTTTTCTGCCGATCCCGCGCGATTTTTAACCGGTTACGAATCTGGGCTATCTTTTCTGTAGTCTCCTGGATGATTCCCGGTCCAATAATCTGACTATCTCCTACTTCAGCCCAACAAAGAGGTGATCGACACTTTCGCCCGTAGAGTGCCTCGAATGGGGCGGTCTTAATGCTTGAGTGATAGCTGTTGTTATAGGAAAACTCGACTAATGGCAGGTGTCTGTCCCAACTTTTGCCAAAATCGATGACACATGCCCTTAGCATGTCTTCCAGCGTCTGAATCGTCCTTTCACTCTGACCATCCGTTTGTGGGTGATAGGCTGTGCTCATATCTTGGCGTGTACCCAGTGCTTCTTGCAATGACTGCCAAAATCTTGATGTGAACCGGCTGTCTCTGTCTGATATAATTGATACTGGCACTCCATGCCTTGAGACGACTTCTTTAAGATAGATTTGTGTTAACTTATCCATCTTATCAGTCTCCTTAATGGGCAGGAAATGTGCGGTTTTGGTAAGCCGATCCACAATCACCCAAATAGTGTCATAACCTCCAGACGTCTTTGGCAACTTGGTGATGAAATCCATGGTGATGTTTTCCCACTTCCACTGGGGTATTTCTGGTT